>JAUMHQ010000066.1:9930134-9981517 GCA_032361165.1 Enteromius paludinosus
GCTACTAATTTATAATGTTCCTTGTCTGTTCGATTACGTTATTAATTGATCTTTACCTCACATCTATGCCATATGTATAAACGTCTCAGGTTACGACTGTAACCCTAGTTCCTTGAAGGAATGAGAAGCTGCGTCCAGACGACGCTATGGGGAACGCCGTCACACTGGGGGCGTTCCCCATAGCGTCTTCTGGACGCAGCTCGAGTTCCTGAAAAGGAACTACTACTACATATACTGTACAACATTACTTAGGTGTAAAGCTGCTTTGCAATGATATGTATCATGAAAAGCGCTATACAAATAAATTTGAATTGAATTGAATAATAATAAAACAAAATAAAAAAGTCTATGTTGCAAGTCTATGTTAAGAGGCCAGATTCCTCAGCAGTGGTGCACCGCTCATTCTTGTCCCTATTAACTGGAAAAAAAAACATCACTATTATTATTCATATTTTAAGTTTGAACAATTCCTGGTACAAAAAAGCATTTCACACAACCTTAATATTTTCTGAATTTCACTCAATTTAATGCATTGAATACACAAAATTTGGAGTTACGTTCTTTATTCTATTCTACTTGAAATTTGAATTTGAAAAACATTAAGAACACAAAACATCCTGGTAAGGAGCTACAAGACAAGTATTCATCAAGATAAAAACTGTTTTGAAAACACTTGCGTTCTTGCTGTTTCTGAATGTAAGGCTGTGTCCTCCCTGAACATCCTCAATGCTGATGATAACACTTTGGCAAGCAGAATGTTTTAGCTATATGACTTATCTCATGTAAACAGTCTCTTCAGTACAGCAAAGTTTTTTAATTTCAATTAATCATGATTTCAAAAAAAAAAAAAAGCCCCAACTGAACTGCATTAAACTTGTAACTTGCACTGGGAAAAAGAGCCCTGTGATAAATGACACAATGATCTTGTGGACAGAAGTTTAGAAACGATAACTCCCTTGCCACCCAAGACGAAAGAAAGTTCACAACCGAGCTGTGATCTGTAAGTCTCCCAGACAGAGGCTCTCCCGGCTAGAGTGGAGGCGCGAGTTTGTGCTGAATTATGAAAAGAGCTTGCTCCGGGGGACGCAGAAGTTGGCTGCGATCAAGCTTTTGTGTTATATTAATTGCGCTGCTATGACATGACTCTGAACTTTTATTTGGACTTCAGCATCTTTTACAAATAAACTGTCAGAACCTTATGAAGTTTACATGAAGCCAGCAATTAAAGCTCTCCCAGGGCTGTCATTTGTATTGGAGCGCTTGTAACTAGCCGAGCGGTGCTGATGAGTTCTTCCGTGAAATACGCTGACTCCACATCTTGTGGCAAAGCGCTCCTTGGACTCAAAGAAATACATTGTAAATCTGCATAAATAAATAATTCACACAGAGGGGCGAAAGGGAGCATGTATGACAGCTCCTGAGGGAAAGTTTCCCAATTTGCAGTTGTGGGAAATCTGACAGAGTCGCATTGAGACATTTGTCCTGAGGGGACGTGCGGGACAAAAGACATCCGGATATTTCAGCTAAAGTGCAGTGGGATTACAACCCTAAGCGAGATACTGAGCTCCCCACTATTAGAAAGATTGACAGAGGGAGAGAAAGTGATTGAGAGAGACAAAAAAAAGAGAGGCGACCTACAAACTGAGCCATCTTTGGCAGTCAGCTTAAATTACCTCTATTCACTGGTAATGCACAACATGTGAAGAAAGACAAATAAGCTTCCTATTGCTCCTTTATCCCTTGTGTCTATCTATATCCATGTGGATCATGTTTGCATATCTCACAGAAATCAAGGAGATGACAAAAGAGTCATGATGCCAAAGGACATGTCTCCATGTTTTTTGGACCCCACTGACTGAGAAACAGAGAGAGAAACATTTTAAAGAGGCATTCCAAGAAAATAATACAGGATTGTACAGTCATGAGAGTGAGTAATTGACAACCATTTATAGTTTCGTGTGAACTAACCCTTTAACAGAGAGCATTTGTCAGGATGCTTCCCCTTTTACAGCATTATTTCATTTCATTTCATTGTTCAGTATTACTTGCAAACAGACAGTAGCAGATTATAGGCATGCAAATAGAGTCACAGATGATTAATGACGAGTTTTGATCTGGACTTCGAGGCAGTCTGGTGAGGGCCACACTATCACAGCGATTCGTTCCACAAATTTACTGGCTTATTTTCATGTTCTGCATCAGTAAGCAACAAGTCCAGATGCATGACCAAAACAGAGTTTGAACATGGTGACATTTACACACATTTGTAATGTTTGCTGCAATGCCGTTCTCTAACTAAGCCGGTAACGACTTAATTTGCAGCCTCGTGAGGGTGTGCAGACACCATAGCAGTTACAAATCATGTCACCCTAAATAAATGTTCCTTGCGGTCTTTAAAATGCTCACAGTTCTGTAAAACAACTGGAAATTGTGTTTGATATATCTTTTAACGTAATAAAATAACCATTTACCAAGCGCCCTTGAGCAAAATTAAATACTTTAAGCTTTTTGTTGATTTAAACTGTGAGGTTAAGAGAATTAATCTTGAACTTAACCTTTTCTCTGCCACTTACTTTCTTCTTGTTTTTAAAGATAACATGTAGAATGAGACTGATTCTTTTAAAGTTGCTTAAATCCATTGCTGAATGCCTCTTTACAAGTTACGCAAATGGCCAAAAAGCGAGCGAATTCCAACTTTGATTTCTTCTGTTTCTTCAAATGATTAAATAATATTTGAAATTACAGAATTTGAAAAACTGTAATGATGTGCAGGTCTAAACAAGCCTCTGTGAAGTGGAGGACTACGTACAGTCAGACATAATAACAGCAGAAAGCACACAAGTATGCGCTCCTAACACCTGGCTGTTGCCATAAATATTTCTTTAATGTAGGTGTTAACTTCCACGATTACACTGCTCTGTGCAGTATGTTCAACCTGCATGAAACATCAAGGGGGTTTAGTCTAAATTCAGATCACGAATGCGAGTGAATGAATGAGTGAACAAACCACATCTGGATTTTTTCTGCTTGACAGTTCGGCAACAGGGTTTGTTTTGCAAAGCTATTCGGTGGCATGAAAGCCAACTGTTGATGGAGTGCTCTATATTTTGACTGACACTGATACTTTAGTTAAGCCTACAAGGCTCTGCAGGGGTGTAAGACAATAACTTAAGGCCTTTCTCTGTACAAGGTTTACAGAATCCCACCTGTTTAGTGCTGCTGTGAGAGACCGTCATTCCGCGGCTAAAGTTAAAGTGCGCTGAGCTTCCTTGAACTATTCTGTATATCTCATTTAATTTAAGAAAATGCATGCTCTTTGTAAATATATGCTGGCAGACAGCAGAATAACTGAAATAAATGAATCCGAGGGAAAGTTGGAGCGATCAGCTGCATTCCTCACTGAAGAATCCATTTCCTCTGAGAAGCTGAAGCCATTTTAGATATCTACATTTTTCGAAATGTGTCAAAACAGGCAATGTGTTTTGCATCTGAACCATGTGATATTTCATTTCACACTTTATATTAAGTCATTCCATCTAGCTATTAGCTGTGGCATTGGAACAATTTGACGTTGGCGGATGTTTTGTTAAACCTTGCAGTTGTAAAGACGAAAAAGATACGGTGACGCAAAGCATGTGTAATTCCTTTTCTTTTGTTGTAGAGGAAAAGGAGAGGTGAATCTTATTGAATCCAGAGCCTTAGACCCGGAGACACCGGACCTCTTTGTTCTTTTATATTGATTGCTCCAATCAGCACAGTGAAAAAGAAAAAAAAAACGCTGCATGCCCTAAGGTTCGAAGAGAAGATGGTGAGCAAAATTATATCTGAAGAACTTTGAAGTTGCTCAACCACACTGTCAGCCTTCTATCCTCTTTTCTTGCTCCACTTTTTTAGTCTCTCTCTCGCAGTCTTCCTTTTTTTTTTTTTACTGCTTCCAGACACATGGAATGGTATAATTTAAACCATCCCCCAAAAACAGACACAGAAGCATAAATAATTAAATAAAACAGGGAGTGGTATTTCAAAAATACACCAGCAAATTACTCAGGAATATATTTTTCTTCCCCCGATCTGTTCGGAAGAACATAGATCCTGGTGTGGGGGAGAAGGCGATTAATTACTCCCTGACTAGTGGGTGCTGAGCAGGCATGAGCCGAGATGAATGAAGCCTTGTCTTTGTGGCACTACATAGTAAGGATTCACATCCAGTTTCGATCACGTTAATGGATCATTTCATGCAACCACAGAGATCTATTAATATTAAGAGCACTTACACTTATACTGCTGTCACCTGTTGACACTGGATATACTGTCCAGCCAAGCTCTGCGGTCGCTGTGGTGGAGTCCATCAACATTTCTGTGGAAAAAGAAGGAAACAATAAAAAGGTAAAACAGGGTATGTCCAGGTCATGCTTTGTACGGCGTTCAACATCTTTGAGTTCATGCACAGATTTGAGCCAAAGCATCTAGCAATCTATCTGGGAACTTGCTACAGTACTGTTGTCTGCTTCCTAAATAACAAATAAACTCAGTTCTCTTTTTACCCTCAGTCTTCGCCTAAGGAAATGCTGGGGAAGCATAATAAGCTATGAATATTTCAGACATTTCTTTTGCATTAACATCATTTTTTACCCAGACATTTATAGAGGCTTGCGATACCACTTAACCAACTGCTCCATAAAATACTATCAACACATCTGACACGAATCAGCCTTAAATCTGTTCCGATATTACAGCCGTCTCCAGTAGTAAGGATGAAAAATGCTGTATAAATCAAAAAAAAGGGAACAGGAAATAGTGGGTTCTGCTTCCCTGCTGTGTGATTCAGCCAAGATATTTTGGAGACAACAGCCCACTATCTGGCTCCACCGCTGCAGAGGTTACATGGGGGTACAGGATGTAGGTTAGCAGTTGGACAACGATGAGATAACCACTAGAGACACTTTCAATAACGATATGGCAGCATATTGATACTGGGAAAAGCTAATCTTTTTACAGACTTTCATATGCTACTGCAGGGGAAATGTGCGTGGATATCCACAAATATGCATATTGCATCGTTCTAGCCACGGGAGAAGCAAAATTTGTGTTCAGACAGACTTCACTTCACATCGCAGTACACAGTTTGGGTCACCATTTATGGGTGTACAGAATGCAAAGGATTTTGGTTTGCTCATATTTCGTGCAAATTCGAAAGCTGGTTTAAAACATATTGTGGTTGGGTTTTCAATTATTGTGACTAAAGTATAATTCTGCTGCCTCTAGATATTTTTTAGAGGGGGAAAAAAAAAAACTTAGACAGTGTGCTGCTAAATCCACACAATTTTCTACATAAATCTAACAACGTGAAAAAAGCAGTTATGAACTCGCCAAACAGGTGCAGCACTGCCTCTTATCAATATTCAGCATGGATATAATGGCTTTTAAATCAGTTCTCACTCACAGAGCTCCTTAAATAGCCCTCTATGCACATCAAAAATTTATACACTCTTCTCACCTAGATAAAACATTCATATTCTACAGTTTTTAGAAATATAGGCACATGCATTTTTTGAAGAGAAGATTTTAGGGGCACTGTAAAGGGAATGATTATAATCAGATGAAAGGTGACCATTTGCTTCAGCAGAAATCAGACCAATAACGATTACTTCAGTTACTCAAGTTGCTCAATGTCAGGTCAGACCTTCAACTACAGTAACAAGATTAGCCAGCTTTTCAAACCAATGTTCCTGACTGCTAGGTTGGGGATATAATATAGTTACTGGAGGCCAGTTACTCTACTTCTGCTGATTAGTTGGTGTTAAAGAACACCAAGTAATTGGGGTCAAAGAGAACACATTTTGCTGTCTGGGGTCCTCAGAGGCACAGGGATGATAGTTCTCAGTTCAGATTGGCCGTCAGTCATCCCATGTGAATAATTCATGTTATCACATTGATGGCTTAATTAATTTCCTCTAGTAATTAGAGTAAGACTAAGTTGTTGAACTTTTAGAAGGAATTAGATAAAGGAGCTTGATAGAAGCGGAGGAAGTTTGTGTTTTATCGCAGTCTAATGCAGCTGTTCTGACTTCCTTTTACAAGCATCGGAGTACAAAACGTCTTTCAGTGGCTCAGCTTGAGGCCAACATAATTACTAGTCTTAGCTATTGGAAATACTTATTCATTTACAGAATTTTCATTAATCTTGCATTAGGCTATTTGATCATTTTAAATGTGTTTTTGAATGCTGGTTGCAATTAAAACAAGACCTTGAAAACGACTGCGATTTTGAAGGAAAACAGCAAGAGTACCGTTTGAGGCTGTGCAGAGGAATGCAGCTTTTTGGGCATGTCTCTGTGCTTCCCTGTGATATTCCAGGAAAAGCCAAAGCAGTTAATGAACAAACTACAGTACACGTGGGTCCAATTTATTTTAAGAGGATATACTCCATCTCAAAGCTAAATTACATTTGATTACCACTAAGCTGAAAATTTATACACAGACTCAAGAAACTTAGTCTGTATGTCCATTCTTAACAGCCAAAAACGGTGGTCAGTTTGCAGTTGGTACATAGAAGAAATCAAAATGCAATTAAAGGTCACAAACAAAGAAATTGAAAAAGCAACTAAGTGAATTTCCTAACCTCATGCCAAGCATCGTGAGTGCATTGATAAGCAGTGAGGTAAACATTCTTTCCTTTTCATAAGCTCCTGTGCTTTATAAGCTCCTGCTTTTCGCAGTCTGGAATAGTGATGCACTACCTGTCCTCTACTGTACGATGGATAACCCTCCCAACCAGAGGCCTCTGGTTACGCAGAGCCAAGCTAGAGATTTACGACTCCCTGCAGTTACGGCCGTACTTCATTGCTACGTCTTGCTTCCAGCTCTTCATCTTCTGTGACGAGGTAAACCAGAGGGGGCTGTCGGCTCCACAGGATTCTCCTATGGACTTTTGAAGCGATTGGTGGATGTGGCACCATGAGGACTGAATGTGTTTACACTCACACCACAACACATTCCAACCTGGGCCTATGAATAAGCTTGAGTCATTGCACAGTCATATCTCAGCCATTGGAAGACCCAGGAGGACACGTGAGTTTAAGCTTTTCAACAGGATTGATTTTTTTGGAACCGTGTATTTCCCCAATGTCAACATGTGATGGTGGGAGGAGCTTTCTGACAGCGTACTGAGAGATCTTCTCATATTATTATAGAGTTCAAGACCTTTTGCTCATACTTTTTGCTCATATAAGTCATGTTGTACCAGATTTTGTGGTCTATTTTTAATGCAAAAAAACTAATTTCATAAACAGAAACTGTAATTAAAACTGCTTAAAAACACTGCATGGTTATCTTTTTAAAATAAAATATTGATTGATTAATTAATTAATTAGTATTAAAATTTATTAATTAGTATTAAAATATATTCAGCAAGAATATCAGATAACAGATCACATTAAACCGCAAATGTAGGAATCGTTAAGCAGAATCTAAATGTGCATGTCTTATTAAGAACTGGTTCGAAAATTGAACCGATTTTCGATACCCAATCCAAAAAAATCTAGCATTATGTATTGATAACCCAAGCCCTTGTTTTCCTTGGGTTTTAGGGCACCATGGCATTTCATTTGAAGGTTAGATAGGCCAGTTGTTCGCCACAAGGCTGCAAACAAACGCAGTCTCTGAACACCAGTCCACGTTAATTGATAGGAAACAGGATCCTTTCAGACCAGGGATTATCATCGAGGAAAATTGATTGGTCAACAGCTCTGCTCCTGAGCCAGAAAAAGGGGCACCTGTTAAAATCGCTACTTTTAAAAATGCCATAGAAAGTTATTTGAGGAACGCTGCTGTGTAAAATGGCTACATGGATCATTAACAGGAGGGACTGTTTATTTAGGGAGGTGATTAGGGTTTGAGCTGTAGACCGCAGAATGCCCCACACACACACCTACGTACTCAGTTGTTGCACTAACACTGGACTTTGTACCCACTTCACACAGTCATAGATATAGATTCAGTGACCTTGAATCTGGGCCTGTTTCCAAATTTGCATCAAGAAAATGTCTACTTTGAATGAAAAATAGCGAGTCTTTGGATGATAATTCTATTTCCTAAAAATCTCTAATATCTCTAATACCTGTATGACTGCGGCTGATTTTATATGCTCTCCAGAGAATGCTTCCGGAGAAACTGGCTGGGCTGACTAACTCGATTACGTGGGTGGGCTAGTTATGACAGAAGACTAAGGTATCGTTATTCTGAAACTTGCAGAGGTGGATATGCAGAGACCGACTGAGATGTTTTGGCAGTGAATGCCTAACAAACCTTCCCTCGCCTTTGGATAGCAAAAGGCAGTCCTTCAAACAAGCAATGGCTTCCAAACAGACTCACGTCTAGCACCTAGAAGCACTGGTAGCACTTTACAATAAGAGTTAGTTTGTTCATTTTAGTAAATAAAATTAATTTGCCAATCTTGGTTGATGTTCAATTATAAAACAATAAACACCACTACTCAAAAAAATCAAGATTTATTTATATTTTTTAATAGTACCATTAGAAATTAATTAGTACTACTTACTGTAAGTATATTAACTCTATTGCAACTAATTAACTTTATTGTAAAGTGTTTCAAAGAACTAAATACCATACCGATTCCATACAATGTGCCTTATTATTCTGAGACAAAAATAATGGCTAACGATTAAGATTAGCCCACCACACCAATAAAATTAAGAAAACTAAAAGTAACTGCTCTGTTTACCAGTTTTGTCTTGATAAAGGGAAGTACGGTGTAAGATGTGTAAATCCTTTGATATCAAAATGTTTCTCATTAGCAGTAGCAGTACTGGCACAGAAACAGGCCTGTAACTCCAGGCACATGCTCCAGCACAGATTAGAGAAGTCGTCTTTTCCACACAACCATTTGTTCCTCACAGGCATGTACCCTCACGCTGTTCTCACTAAGACACACCTGAAAAATGAAAGCTAGTCGGGTCAGGAACCCATTAGATTTGAAACAAGTTGTCAGGGCATGTGACCGTTAACCGCATTTCTGTTGCCGCTATTCAGCCCAAGCAAATACTTTTACATATACGACAAGAAACCGCAGAAAAGGTAATTAAAACAGAATCGATGTAACACTAGGATCCGGCTGCAATTTAGCGAAGGGGTCCGGAAAAAGCATTTTATCTGAGTGGCATGTGTACGTGATAATGACGTTCATATGTCACTTTGAAGGGCAGAGGCCTATGCGGTTGGAATGATGAGTGAGCTTCGCTCCGCAACTCTGAGGTGCCCCTAGCCGTCCAGGAATCTTTCAGCACAACAAGGGTCAATTAGGTGGAGCCGCATTACAGAATGGCTTTGTATGGTAATTGAGTTCGTATGCTCCCAAAACGTGAATGAGAGCGAGGCTTTAATCCAGGAAGGTGGCAGATACCCAAAACCCACCAGCGTCACTTCAGGGGTTTGAGAAGAAGAAACCAGAATCTGCTGCACTTTAGATAGATCCACAGAGAGCTCTCGCTCTCTCGAGAAGATTTATGAATGCTCTGGGATTACCGTCGTGCTACTAAATGCTGAATTTAGGGGTTAGATGATGATGATGAAGATGATGTAGGGAAGTGCGGAGTGATGTGGCAGGGCAGGCAGAAATAAAAAGTGGACTCAGCCAACAGAGAGTATCAGTGTGTTTCAGAGGAAGAGGAAGCGGGCGGCTGATTTTGGCAGCACGCGGTTCCTTGTGAAATATGCTACCACACAGTCGGCGGAGCGTTCCTGACTGCTTGACACAATGATGTAGCTCCGAATTCCCAGAGTTCAACAAGGGACGGGCTACAGTAATTCTCCATTCTTACATAGCCGACTAGCACATCATTCAAGATCCTAAGGGTTGAAAAAGAGTTATAGCAATATAGAAAGTCGGGAAAACACTGCACACGTTTTATCTCCCTCTCACACACATTGACGGAAGGCTCTAGACACACACTCACACACACACTAAACAAGCGAGATGTCCTTGGCTACGCTCTAATTTGTGTTTGTCTCAAGGCCAGTCCCTCAAATCAATCCCTGCGCCTCTTTAGCAGCTTGTTTAAATGGGTTGATGCTTCTTCGGTGAAAAGCTTAATTATTTACTTTGAATGTGCTTCACAAGGGGACCACGAAATGGTAACTGCAAGCTCCACTCACACCCGCTCTTTCGCTTCTTCAAACCCTTTTTGCCTGTGTTAGGATCCGGCTTCAGATGATTGGCCGTGTCTGACAACACGATGGGGGGAGCTGACAGACAAACTGCCTTTCCAACCAGTCACTATTCCAAAGCACAAACGCTGGACCTTACATCATGTTGGATTACAAAATCCTATTCTTCCTGCCAATCGTTTAAGTGCTGTGGTCTTTCCATGTATCGAAATATGTTTTTGCCGTTAAGGAGGCTAGACGGTGTGCTGCCAACTTGTGAGATGCTAAGGGCTAATGTGTTTTGGTTTTCAAAGAACACAGTATTTAAAAACCATTACAGCTGCTCCAATGTAAATCAAGTGTCATAAATAAATCATTCTACAGTTTGGTTACATAAATACACATATGTGAGCAGGAAGATTTTGATTTAAAAGGACTGCACAAGGAATCAAATTAAAATTTAAATTACAATTACTAAACCGCAAAAGGCTAAGATTTTTAAATTTAAAAAATCTGAATGTGCCAGGTTAACCTTAATTCCAGTAGCACAATTTCTTGCATTTGTGTGCACAGATAAGTGTATTAAAAACTTTTTTCCTTAAACAATAAATGCTGGATGATTTAAATTTTTATTTTTGTTCCAAATCTTGCAGCCCAATTTCTAAGAGAACGCTGAAATTTCCAGTAATAGATAGCTTCCTCGCTTGCAAGATCAATACCTTCTGACGGTGTTGCATCACCACAAAAACACCTGTGAGGAAAATAACATGGTACAGAAGCATAAAAAATCACTGCATCAAACTGACAGGTTTAGAAACATCATCACGCTTCGAAAATGATAACTGCATGCACACTACTCCTTGCCCACAGGCCATAGACCAAAGCAGTGATAATTAAAAATGTGTACATTGTGCATGCATGAACACAGAGGAATCCAATTTGTCATGGTTGTGTGCTTCGGAGGTTTTACAGATGCCTTTCTTTTGGCTGAGCGTGGTAGGGCTATGCCTCTCCTGGGCTGCTTATACAGCGTAGGCGCTCTGAACAAGGGATGTATGCTCTTGTCTCTGTGACTAATGACCAGAGATGCACTGTTTTCTGACTTAATCTACATTATGACAGCAGAATAGAGATATTGTACTACTGTCTGCATTTGGAGAAAGTGTTCCACACAGGGACTTTTCTTCAGGTTGACCTATGAGCCAAGTAATGTATTCCAGTTGCATCTCTACTTCTTCAGTTTTATCTTCTACAGCTACGAGTTGCATGCACTTTGAGTAACCCCAACACAGAGCACATAAAGATAATGCATCCAAGATCTTCATTGCTCAGGGTGTCCTGCAATAAAATCCCACCATGACCTCATTTATTGTTGTGCAAAAGACAATCCCCAAATAAACCCTCTCTTTGCCAGCATTATTACATTAACCAGTCAATTCTGCTTGGTCATTAACCTGCCAAAACAATGGTTTACTATCCATTTTATGAGCTTTAAATTTTGCAAACAGTCAGCGTAATTCTGTGCTAGGGTTTTCCCATTGGTATGGGATTCCCAAGAACCTCTGCGAGCCATAAAAGCTTGCCTGGAAGTGGTAGCCACAGATGGGATGCTCACGAACTGTCAGGAACAGACGCTGCTCTACAACACCTTGTTATGTTCTAGAACCAACTGCAAATGGATAAATATTCATAAGAGTGAAGCAGGCGTGTGGCTACAAGTTTCCTCTCTCGGATATCCTTGTGAATATTTAAATCTGGCCATAAGGGACCTTAGGCTTTCCTAGACTTGCAGGGTTAACCTCAAACAGGTTTCGTCTCCTTCTGCTAGCTTTGGACAAGAGTTACATTGCCACGCATTTACATTAATGCGTTTGGCAGATGCTTTTATCCAAAGTGACTCTCAGCACATTCAATACCAGCAAACAGAATGCCTGATCTTCTGACACCATGCTTTATCATTTTAACAAATATTGAGGCTGCAATGGCATATTATAACTCACAATTGTCAGACATTTGAGATCATGCAAATGGAATCTACAATAACAAAAAGGCAGACAGAGGCAAGCTTGTATTGAAATAAAGAGGGTAAGGGTCAAATATTGATACTGCCTCACCTATACTATTTTAGTTGTGTACGTCATGCAAATAGACATTTTATCTTCTATATGCAGTTGTCTCATGTATCAGAGCACCCTCAGTGATCAAATCATGTGATCAACTTGCTTGTATACTGAGCATGTCTGATAATTTTTTACTGCAAGCTATTTGACCTAATATAAAGTACTTAGCTTACCCGATTTCAGCGATAAGCCAATATCTTGCAGGCTTTCTTTTTAGCGGCCATGTGCGTGAGAAACTGTGTGTGGAGGGGACACTTCATTACCTTTCCCTCTTGTTCACATTAAAACCAGTCAATTGAACACAATGTTTTTCAACATGAACACATGACGCTCCAAAGAGTTTTTGAAATATAATAGTTCCAAAAGAACACACAAAATTGAACTAATACGAGTCAGATTTTATTTTGCATTACTTACTTATGGAATGCACTTATGTTTTGCATTAAATACACAAAATCACTGATGGTTGACTGAAAGGATCCTTTTCAACAATCCAAAATCGCACTGTTAATTAAGGATGCAAAACACGACCAAACTTTTCAAGGCCACAAACTACAGAATGTAAGAACAGAATATAAAAAGCGACCTAAAAGTTTAACAGAGTCCGTTGACTTGGCATGGCAAAAAATAAATAAAATAGTGCAGTGTACTACAAAGAAGAGCTGATTAAGAAGTCATGCACTGATTTTGAACATCCAGTGCGTGCTTGGATGGAGTCAGTGGCGTCTGTTTTCATTTAAAAGGGCCATCATCACTAACCTTGGAGTAAAACTAAAGAACTAAAGTCAAACAGCAAACAAACAATAAGTCTAAAAATAAGAATCAAGAAAAACATCCTGTGAACATATGTTCAGTTTACAGAGACACCGCAGTTAACATTAAAACCTAGCATAATTACTGTATGCTAATCAGCATTGCGACTCAGCGAAGGCGTGACGAGAAGCCATTTAGAGCAACAGCTTTTACACCCGATAAAGAAAAATTAAAAGTAGTGACCTGCTGGGCTGGATCACACCCTCAAATTACCCCCCTGAGTAATCCATAACCATCTCCTGAGTGCAAATTATTAAATCTGCTACAGTACAGAGTGTGCTGCTGACACCCAATATGTTCATAATGCCCATGGCTTCATTACGAAAGCCTCTCTTTAATACCTGCAGCTGCGATGATGAACGTTTCCTCATTACTGTTGCTTCTCAAGCTTGATAGCAGGTGATGGTTTTCTCCGACCTAGTGTGAGACCCATGAAAGACACAAGGGTAGATTTTCATGTCGATACTTTGAGAAGGGACAAGCACAGTGGCATTGAAAGCGGGTTTTAAGGGGTCTGACGTGATGAGATGATCTCAAGCCAGTCGATGGAACGCTGTCTGCCAAAAACCCACTTCATTGATATTTGTCAGCATGTAGGCCAGGGTTTCAATGTATAATCAATACAAAGCTTCTCCTCACTATCTGCAGTAGTCTCTATTAAACCATGAATGGACATTAATAAAGAAAAGATGGGCATTACAAGCGTGATGAGGTGGCAGAAAAATGGTAAAGGGGCTGTAAGAAAAGAGAAACGATGTTAGAGATAAGAACAATAGCCTGGAACAATTATTCTTGATAGCTGACAGAGGCAGTGCCTTTAAGCTGTTATCCAGACCACAGACTGATGTTTTTATCTTTTCAGGACTTTTTATGGGTGGACCATTTCAGTTGCTGCTCCATCATGTTTCCTGACCCGAGGAGAAAAGCAGCGTTACTCTTCACACCCATGACCACTTAACCAGGATCCCCCTACCAAGGGGTTGCACATTAAAGGGAAAAAGAAAATGAATGGAAAGAAAAAGTGCAGTCTCGCTGTGGATTCCAGGCCCATGAGTTTGCTCGTCAACCCAGGATGAGTTATGGCTCCCTGTGGTCCTCTGGGAACTATAAACAAGAACCTCTGGGGCAGCCTCTACTGCAGGCCACAAGCACTGGACCATTATGCGTCTGCTAGCCCGTTGCACCACCCAGACATCACAAGCCAAACCCAAACCCAATTCTGGAAAACGACAGACGAAAAGTGTATTAGATTAACCTGTTACGCCACTCCGGGCGGAATCTAGCTTTAATTTTACTTAGATACTTGAGCCAAATGACAGAGTTTAAACCCATTGAGGACTCATATATATACCTAGCACTAATTCAATGCTTGCGGAACAGAAGTGAGGAAAGAGGCCCACGAGTGTTCAAGGTTTCTGGGATGAATCTCAGTGCAGCTGTGGATAGGGAAGCACAATATAGGGCAGCCCTTAACTGATGAGCCTCGGACCGTAAACTCCCTTAGACGGAATTGCTAACAGCTGAGGTGCATGACAACCATGTGAAATTTGAACTTCACACAAACGTTGCAATATCACAGAAGCACCATCCAAGACAAACCAAGCCTGTATTTTTTAAATTACTTTGGACTTGCAATGTAATGAATCGGGAATGTAGAAAAAATCTTCCAGATGAAGAGGACGCGGCTTGATCTTCAGATCCCAGACAATTAAAAGACCATCAGACATCGGTGAATCTAATCAGTCGTACAACTGATGGGCCTCATTTCTTATCTAATGGTATGAATCAGAAGTTAAGCCCTCAAACAGATCTTGCACAGAGACACCTCCATAATTCAGGATCCGTGTGGGCTGGAGCTCCTGTGATGAAGGGGTCAGTCAAGTGCACTTGGATTTCAGTGCTTCTATGCGATCTGAGTTGATGTAGGCTTTCAGGATGGAGCTCACTCCCTCTACTCCTGGAGGAGTACAGCTCAACAGCTCATTCAGAGGGCAGACGTGAGCCTAGGCAACCTTGAAAGTGGTATAATATTGCAAGCTGACAGAGAGCCATGCAAACAAAACAAGGGCTCAAAATACTGGGGTAATTGATCGCCAGGAAGGGCAAGGGTAAGAAGTTTCACCTGAAAAGAAACAGGCACAAGCCTGTCCGTCAAACCACTCTGTCACCTGAAATTATCCAATAAAAGAGTTAGCACAGGACAGACTAAGTCTTCGACTTTAAAACACACATAAATGTTTGCTTAAGACCTGTGTAATGCACAGACAGATGGCTTGTTTAAAGTCTGGAGTCTATGTTCTTTTTGTTCTGACGCTTGCATGTCCAATGGCCCCTCGTTCACATTCCTCAATGTTTGCTCTCGGTCGATTACAGTCACTTAAGGTGATTTAGATGTTTGTTTTGCTTATCTAGCAAAAAGCATAAAGGGATTTGTGTTTTGACCGGTGAATAAACCTTAAGGTGCATCATTTCCACAGTTAACGTGAATGCTTTAAGCACTTAAACGAACAAGTAGTCTAACGGCTAACTATTAAATCTTGAGCTAACATTAATGACTATCATGGAAATGATGAAAAAATGTGCCTGATAACATTGATTAAGCAATGGAACGTTGTGCATATTTATTGGGCAGTGTATCTCTTTTTACACCCTCTTCTGCTAATGAAAGATGGGCTATAATAAAAGTGTCAGTAAAGTCTGGCAATAAAAAATGGCTCGCAGAGTCATCCAGCATTGTTTTGGCAAAGCAAAGCAGCACCATCAAATAAGGTGCTTTATCAGAGACAAAGCACAGGCTATCCGGGTACACAGTCTGCTACAACTGCCAAGTTGAAGAAAGAGATACCGTCAAACCTGTTTGTCTAGATTTCAGAAAACAATACAGCTATTAAGGAAAAGCAAAGTAAAAATAAAAAATAAATATATAAATATATATATATATATATATATATATATAAATAACATCATTTAGCTTTATGGTTTTCTCTTTTGATCTCGAATTTTTTTTTACAGTTGGAAAGGAATGAGCACTTATCACAATCACAATCAAATGTGCTGCAACTTTCATACTGAATAAAGTGAGGCTTTAAAACCAAGGTGATCGTATACTAGATTTATAGGCAACTGCTTCACTGCCAAAACCACTTTATAGTTATTGTTTATGACAATTGGCTATTTCTGCCAACATATGAATAGAGTACTGTGCATTTCAATTCAATTCATATTAAATAAAAAAATAATTAAATAATTGTGATCCCAATGTGAATGCAAAAAAAGTGCATAATAAAGAGTGTGTGTGCAAATATATATAGGGTCCTCGAAAAAAGTTTCAGTGTTTACATTTCTTCCCCGTAGACATTATGGATTCAGTTCGTCAAAATTATTCATCCTTGATCCTTTTCAGTCAGCTTTCACAAAACTCTTCTCAGCTAGCATGTCTTTTTAAAGTGACTAGCAGCATTGTCAGCTGACCTGAATACTCCAGACCTATCGGATTCTGTTGATGAACAAGTGCATTTGTTGGTGTTTGCTGTAAAATGTGAACTAGCAGACAGTGGTAAATACCAGCTTTTGTGAAAATGTGTTTATGGTTCAGAACATGATATATTTAGAGAATGACGCAAGACAGCGGTTATTTTTTTTATGTGACGTATATTGTTTTTTGAAAATTAACTCTTCATATATATGTATTAATAAATGTGTATTTGTATTTGGATGATAGCTAAAGGGTATTTGTATTAAACTAAAAGTAAAAAAAAATGCATGCTAGGAAAACCGATTAAAAAAAGAGTAATTCTTCCTCTGGCTTTACAACATTTGATGTGTCTAGCCCCACCTGAAAGACAAATCTAGTAGAAAACACTATTGTTCTATATTGTGGCACATTCCTATATCCACAGAGCTTCAGACAATCCCACACAAGTGGAGGAGCATTCTCTATGTTTCTAAAGAACACAGGGGTATGGCTCTGCAGCCTTTTAAAGACGTGGTCATTCCTTAAAGTCTTCAGTGCCAATACTTATTGAAAGAGACAGAGACAGGAAGCAAGCAAGAAAAATAGGTCTTTAATTTGTGTGTGTATGTGTGTGTGTGTGTGTGAGAGAGAGAGAGAGAGAGAGAGAGAGAGAGAGAGAGAGAGAGAGAGAGACAGCACTGGAGTGTAAAGATCAGTCACTTAAAATTTGCAAATCCTCTTTTGTGTTCCTCTTTAGTTTCTAGTCATCTCTCCAAATAAAATTACAATCAACTGGTACCTTTAAACACAGAGAGATGAGGCTGTTTTTATTTGCCAATTTAAACATTTGTGTATCTGTGCATGCAAAGAACATGCCAGAGCACCAGCTCTGTGTATGACTCTAAACAAAGCTGACGAGTGATTTATGCCCCTCCACTGACAACAATGAAGCTCAAAAGAGAAAAAAGAAAGAAGCAAACAGGCGGAGAGCAGAAAGCGGCCAGTATGACTGAGCGATTCAGCGCACACTTATCACGCCCAGGTGCACACGGTCAGCTGGACAGACAGAGAAAGAAAGAAAGAGAAAGCAGGGAGAGATAGGGACAGAGGGTTTAATTCACTGGCTTGGCTAGGCAGTGGCCTGGGAAAGGGTATGGGGAAAAAAAAAAATGTGAGGATTGGCATGCAAATCAGGTCTGCATGTGGACGCGCGGAGCTGAGCGGGACTTTTAGAAGAACCAGTGTTCACCTCCCATTAATATCACACGCTGTTAATGAGGAGCTGGGGGAGAGTGGCGGAACAGGTGTCGGGGCAGCTACAGAATGGGGATAAAGAGGGCAAAAGCAGTGATCCGAGAGGAATGCCTATGTGTGCTGGGACTGCTGGGGTGGGGGCAACTGCAAGTGTTCTCGGCAAAATGGGGAGGGGGTTGTCCCACAGGAAGTTTAAAGTTTGAATGCATCCTGCTTGAGTGGATTTGAATATTCATATGCGACTGCAAGTCCTCTCACTCAAAAGTTTGTGGCCATTACTTTTAAGCACACCATGGCTTCATTTATTTGGTAAAAATAGCTGTAGTTTACCATTGCTTTAATATATTTTGATACATTTTTACAATGCATTTTATTCCTGTGAGGTATTCTAGTCTTGAGTATCACATGATCATTCAGAAATCATTCAAATGTGCTAATTTCATGTTCAAGAAACATGTTTTTATTTTTATCATTACTAAAAAGATTTGTTGATACATTTCCTTCAGGATTTTTTGATGAACAAACTTTTAAAAGAACATCATTTATTTGAACCTCATTTATTTGAGTTGTAACTTTAAAGTTTTTACTACACTCTAAAAAAATGCTGGGTTAAATACAACCCAGGGCTTGGGTTACTATCCAGAAGATTGGGGTAAACACTGGCCACCAAAGCAACCCAATTGTTGGGTTTGTCCATATTTCACCCAACACTGGGTTGTATTTACCCCAGCATTTTTTCAGAGTAAATCACTTTATCAATTTAATGCATCCTTGCTGAATAAAAATTTCATTCAAAAATAAATTCGTACTGACCCCAAACGAAAAGTAGTTCTCATAGTCCAATGTGCGACCATCTTTGGGATGAAAGCTAACACACAGGAAACTCTTTTTTACAGCACTGCTATTTACTTGCCTTTTTCTTATGGGTGAATGTGAAAAAGCAAGAGAATGACTATAATAAAGCACTATACAACATCCTTGTGCGGCCAGGGAGGAAACGTGGCCATCTGAGGTTCACATCCACATTAAAGGAGCAATGAAAAGAGAAAATGTTTATTCAATTTTAGAAAATCTCCATCAAGGTCTTCCGTGTTGTTTTACTACGTTTACAATCAAACGCTTGACAATTTACAGTCTCTACTGTGCTGCTAACTAGACCACAGTCCATAAAGTATGCTGTAAATCCAAAATAACAATACAAAACTGCTACATAAAACTTGAAATGGGACTGCCAGGCTTAGACACACTAATTTGATATCCCCTATAACAAGCATCCTTGGTCCGTCGCCCAGTCCCTCACATTCCTTTCGTGACAGGGTGCACACGGCTGGAATACAAGATGAGGATTTTGGTGCCAACTTCAGGACGAGATACTTAAAGAGACAGGATAACAAGTTGAGAATCTCAACTGCACCGAAACTGACAGGAAAGAGATTCTCCTAGGGCCTCTGAAGAAGCTACCCATTCCAGCCTCAGCTAAACAGTACCTAATAATTGACTGCTTAAATCAATAAGTAACAATAAAAAAAAAGCTGAAAACTGCAGAATCCAAAAAAGGCAATTAATTTTTTGAAAGATACATTATATGACCAATATAATGGTGCACTTTAGTTTCAACTTTCAAAAATGTGCAATTAAACAAACAGAAGGGCTTTAACTATGTATTATTCTATTTATAGGTGCCTTTCAAAACACTCTATGACACATTGAAGCAAAAAAACACTACAAACATTATTTAATGCTAGTATTTCAATGAATCAGTCAGCTAAATATACATGTGTATAAATTACATATATATATATATATATATATATATATATGACAAAGACCTCAGACCTCCTTGGGAGGGAAACTAGTCCAGTTCAGATAGGGCTCTGACATGTGTTTATTACTTGGTTGATTAATGTTGTACATGTGTGCGTGTATGAAAACAAATAAACAAATGAAGGATATGATGAAACAAGCCACGGCTCCTGTATGACATATGTGGCTAGACGCTGTCACCATTCAGACGGAAAAACTGCTGTCCTGTTTACTTTCTTGTTATGATGAGACAGTGGAACAAACTCTAGTGTAAATCTTGACCCTGATGCATAGAAAAAACCCAGTTTCAAACTGACACACAAACAACCAGAAAATCTGCATTCTTGCACGTCTTCCTTCTTCAAAAATTAACTTGACTACATCATTTTGGGATCCTGACAATCAAGTAACGCCCCATCATAAAAGCCCAGTGAACTAGAAAATCAGCATGGGGTTAGTTAGGCCCAAATCATGTGAGAGGGACGGATGGTTTGGTTTCAGGAAGCATTTGCCATCGCACCATGTGCCGGGCCCTTCTCCCTAGTGACCAGAGAAGGTGTCTGCACTGAATAACCACTGACAAGCCCAGGATTGAGATGAAGGCTGAGAGGTTAATTGAGTCTCTGTGCTGTTCCTTCCTCTGTGTAATTTACTGTGATTAATGAAGCAAGGTTACTGTCAGACTCATTTTTACAAATCGGCCAATGTGCAGTAATTAACTGCAGTTCTGCCAAGGAGCTGCAAATATGGCTTCACCAAAACATATTTTATACTGGTAATAAAAATCAAAAGGAGACACATTTTTAATGGTGCTCCTGTTCCACATGATTACACAGAAGAATGCTAAACGTGTATTTAATTACTTAAAAAGAGCATTACAAGCTCTTCAAAAAATATGCATATATGGTTTAACCATGTATTTTTTCTTTAGAGCTTGTATACACCTTATAACCAAAGGCATTTACAGGAAGATCAACTGTCACACAAATAAATGCAATTATGCATGACATATGACAGTTTATACAAACAATTAAATAAATAAACTGAGCATTACATCACTTGCTCACCAATGAATAATCTGCACCGAGTCCGCCGATTCCAAAATGTTAGTCCACAACGCTTCCGTAACTCCATTCCCTGTTGTCCTCTCACATAGAAGTCCACTGACGTGTTTGTTTAGAATAGTTTTTCTTGTAAACTGTGCTTGATCTGTGCATATTTCCCTACTGAATCAGACAAGACATTTTTTTCCTGGAGGAAGCAGTGTTGTGCACGCAGGACAAAGCAACCGTTTGATGTAGGATGGTAACTTATGGAGTCATTTGGATTACTTGTGGATTACTGTTGTTTTTATAAACTGTTAGGACTCTGATTCTGATGGCAGCCAATCACTGCAGAGGACCCAGTGGTGAACAAGTGATGAAATGCTATATTTCTTCAAATGTGTTCTGACTAGAATTGTCAAACGATTAGGCTAATCACAATTAATCGCATCCAAAATAAAAGTTTTTGTCTACATAATTAATATACATGTGTGTACTGTGTAGATTATATATATAAATACACACATATACAGTACATATTTTGAAAGTATTTACATGTATATTTATATTAATGTAATTTATTTTATATATAAGTACATGTAATACATAAAGAAAATATCTCTTATGTATTTCTATACTGTACACACATGTACATTATGTAAACAAACACCTATTTGGATGCGATTAATCGTGATTGATCAAAAAAGCAAACCTGAATGTCCTGAAAGGTTGAGTACATTTTCATTTTGGGGTAAATTATTACTTTAATTTGAATGCCTGTGTGAAATTAAATTGCACAGTTATCACATTTTATTAAATCAGCTCCAAATTTCAAGTAAAGAATAAAAATGTAGTGACTTATTATTAGTGATAGAGAAGAGAGAATTGCATGTTGCAGGGCAAACTCAAACCCTCATTACCTACATCAACACCATGGCAAACAAAATAGGTCACACACTGTTCAACATGTTCTCATCAATAAAACAGACACTTCACTAACGCTTTTCATAGTTTCAACCAAAAGATCATGTTTTTGTTGAAAACACTGAGCTAATTATGCATCCTCTGGTGCTGACTTTGTTCTGATTCACGTGCACTATAGTTTCTGGGTGTGCGTGCCTCACATTGTGCCAACTATAGCTGCAGTAAAAAAAAAAAAACAACAACAAGCAAGTCTTAAAAGAAATAACAGAGAATGGCATGATTAGAAAAGACTTCAGGTGCAATCTATGAGACGGGAGACAGGAGGAAGCTCCAGCGTGAAAATATTTCTCAGATCTGCGAGAGTAAATGCAAACAGTTTAAGACAGTAAAACGTAGGAGCTTTAAGAGATAGTGAGGGCCGGCAGCAACCTCATCATAACCTGACTGAGACGGCAGCCACTGAAACTTTCCACTGGAACTTTCTCTGGCAGCTCAAGCTTTACTTCAATGAAAATCTCCAAAGGCACACAGATCACAGAAGACTCATCTAAAAGGCCTTCCTGCCTAACAATGCGATTTCCAGAGTGAATGTTTCATGTTTCACGTTATTCTTCTCCTGTCCACGACCTGTCAACATTTCTCTTAGCGGCTCCTGTGTCTTGTCAGAAATAGCAGAACGAATGCTTGAGAAGTATTCTTAAAATAAAATGTTTTTTTTTGTTTTCAAAGCTGAACATTCAATTTTGTGTCTTCCAAGCCCCTACTCTTCTACCATTATCTTTCCCTGATGAATATAAAGAGAGGAATGACAAATGTGTCTCATGGCTGAATAAGTTATGCGTTCTGCAGCTGACTTTAATTTAAAAGTCGAGGTGACAAAATGGAAAAAATTCTGTCCTGCGACCAGCTCGCCTGCGTGTGTATTCTTTTATGATACGGATGGCTGTATTCCCTCGGCAATGAATTCACTAGGCTTATCGCTGGGAGTGTGTGTGCATCAATTTTCCAATGTGTTCCCTTCAGAGGGATGTGTGCCTGCATAAGATGTGTGCATTTGCCAGCATGCTCATTATAACCTTGTGTCCAAATCTGTGTGCATTCACTCCCAACATCATTTATTTATTCATTAATTGGCATGCACTTTTATAGTCTTTTTCTTCTTTGGTACAGGGAGATGATCTTGGCGGTGTTTAATGCGGGAGGTCTTTGCTACAGAAATGCAAACCAGAGAAAACAAACAGGAATCTGCTCAGATTTCCCTCATTGTGACGCTGACCTCATTTCCCTCACTTTGACAATCTAAGAGGCTGCGGACGAGAGAAACAGACTAGTCGAAGATAGAAACGGAATTACTGGCCAGACGTGCAAAAGTTTCTCTTCCATTGAAAAAAGACGAGTAACATGAGCGCCTCGTTCTCACACTAGATTAACTTTAAATCTTTGTAACTTGATGTGAGCGCTTCGGGCGGTATTTATCATTAACACCTGTTAACCAGATTAACTATTCAGAGCGGGGCAGGTTTGTTTAACAAGGCTATAGTTGCATGTCATCAATTTCAAATTAATCATTCACTTGTGACGAGTGCGACTGAAAAGTTTACTCTAATCAAATGTTGTGCCAAAACGTACAGCGAAATCTGATCCCTGCTGTTTGGGCGAGACCTGTTCACCTGAGCTTTCTACAGTTTGAAACGTTCAAATGCTTTGCTTACAGCTGGCAGAGGCCTTCTCATAGTCAAATAGGAATTTATGTTAGGAAATATTTACTGGTGCACCCATTGTTATTCCTCTTACACATCCAAACGTTTAGTGATTAGAGCAAACACCAACCCTAAATATTAAAACCTACCCTTGTTCTGGTGAAGACATGTTGCCTGTAATTAGGGCTGGACAGTAATTAAATAACAAAATCACTATTTTTTAAGAATGCACAATAATCATCTGCTGATATGTAATGTGCATTTGGTTCTGTAATCAGCAGTAAATGCCATCACGTGTGTGATTTTATATCGGCCGATGATTATCGTGCATCCCTACAACTACTTTTTTATCAGTAATGGTGATAGGAGTTTTAAACACATTTCCAATATTCCAACTTACAGTAGGGAGTCCCAAACACTAATTTATTTTACGGAGGTTGACGCCAAAGATGGCACCCGAAAACCTCAAAGAATGCATTCAAATTATTCAGACGCCTTTAGCAACCACATAGCAGTGCCCTGAGTAACCACACAGAACACCTGAACTACTCAAAAACTTAGCAGCTACATAGAATGCACTAGAATAGGGCTGGGCGATATATATCGAACGATATATTATGCGCATCTCGTCAGTAAAGCGGGTTCTTAGCGGTAAATCTCAATCAGCTGTTTTCAAAAGGAACGGCAGCTTATGAATAGAGCCGTAGATCACTGAGAAGCTACGCCATTGAATCACCCGCGAAACTCAACGCGTAGCTTGTCAGTAATCTACGGCTCTGTTCATAAACTGGCGCTGCATTTAAAAACAGCTGATGGAGATTTACCGCTAATATGCATAATATATCGTTCAATATATATCGCCCAGCCCTACACTGGAAACCCTTAATTAACCCCATATCAGTGCCACCCAGAACAAACCAAAACCACATAAAACGTATTAGAACTAAAACACGATAAAACACACTGGCAACCACCCTAAGATCATGTTGATGACTTTTGCATAGGCAAGGACCACTACCATATCTTTAAAGATTGTGAAAAGAACTGCATGACATTTACAGAAACTCATTTACATGCAGAATGAATGGAAGGAAGGGTATCTATGTCTGCGGTCCTGCCAAAGCTCTGGGCTCCATGGTGTAGACTGGAGTAAGCAGCCAACCCTGCTCGGCTCTTGAGGGAGAAGGAAGAAGGAAAAGGAGAATTGTTGTTCCTAATTAATTATGATGAATTTGCTGCTAGATTAGGCCAGATAATGCCCATGTCATTTCGACATTACTGCCATTTGAGGTTTGAGATGCAGATGCTTTGGTGTTTAGTGTGTTCATGGGTTCGGTGAGGAGGTGTGTATGTGCGCGTGTGTTTGAATGGCTTGTTTTGGCCCTAGGGACTGTGAGTGGAGGGGAAATGGGGGTTAATTAAACAATCAGATGTAAATACATGGGCAGGTGGTTTACTGTGAAACGGAACATGAAAATCCAATCAAATACAATAACAGCTCCTTAATCCGTAGCCTAGCATGTGCCATCAAAGAGCAGATGTACTTCAGCCTGTTTTCCTGTCTCGTTTATGGCTGGCCAAAAAGCCTATCTGGTTTTCAAAAGCACTAAGCTACCTGCAATCCAATAGTATACCTTACTTATATATACACTTAGTTACCTTTACTTAGTTGTTATACTTACTAGGATTCATTAAGTTACAGATCATTGTTGGCGAGTAAAGTGACTTACTTGTTGCTATGAAGCCTCACTAAGAATATTCAGGTCGCCACAACAAAATGAATGACTATAATTCACCAGTGGGGGCAGCCATGCGCTAATGAGTTGATAATGTGCAACAAAACAACAGAAGAAGTAACAGAGGTTAGTGCATGTGAACAAGCAACATTTCGAATTTGCGCGCTGATGCCGAGATTACTGAAACCGGGAAGAAGGAGAGCAGCTGACACTGGATAAAGACTGATTGTTTCTACACAATATAAGATAAATAATAAGGTAAGCTTAAAAACGTGTGTATGTGTGTGTGTGTATGGAAATTCTAAAGTTTAATTCAAGAACATGCCAAAAGTCGCCAAGATGAGCTTTCAGCAGGTTTTAAAGTCAATATTTAGGTGCCACAGAAAGATTTTTTTTTTCTACTAATAGAGTTAATTGTTTAGGCCAACAGTAATCTTTTACAGTCTGTTAAAAAGAACATTGTTATCATTCATTTGTAATGGATGTTTAGATCACTCAATTTACTTGAGTATTTGCTTGTTTTAGGGGCAATCGATTTGCATGCTATTAGTAAATACAACTAAGAAATAACTGCAATAACTGGTACATGAGTTAGCAGAACTTATGTGTAAGTTTACAACACTAAATAAACCTTTGTAAGTGCAAATTTCAATTCTTATTTGACTTTAGTTGTTTTTCTCAAGGCAATTGGATTGCATGCTTTTTTTGAGTAAGGTTAACTAATTAGATTTTACAGTGTAGTTACATTTTTCCGTGGAGCATAGGGGTCCCTGATGCATGTTTAGAGCAGCTAAAACTCTGGGTTAGTGTTCCATTATTAGAGGTTCAATTGTTTGCCCTTTAACGCTCAGTGACGCAGAACCGTGCTCTGGGCAATACACTCCTGATGAAATGCGGCGCATGTCGCGCATTCCAGCCCTATCCCCGGCACTCCAAAAAGTGGACAAATGTTTGCTGTGTGACGAGCCACTAAGCCCGCAGAGAATGACACCTCTTTCTTCAGCACCTCACTCTCTCACTCGCTCGCCTTCTCCATCAAACTCACTCTCTATCCATCTGGACAAAAGCTATGAAAATGCAAAATGCTTGACCATTCCACTAGCGTTTTTTCCTCTGTTCAGACTTGCCCCTTTTGTCTGATTAATACCTTCATGTCTTTCAGAGTGTCCCCTTCCCCCTTTGCCCACTTTAGCCTGAGCTCCAGCCCCCCCACCCCTAGACGAGCCATGCTCCTCATTATACTGCCAGCTTCCACTCTAGTTCCCAAGATTAGGCAAATGAGCTGCTCAACACACTCTATAGACTCCCCTCAAATTGCTAACTCTTTTCAAAAAGTCTAAACAACAATAAAACGGGAAAGACTGAATAATAACTACTCTCCTGTTTGTCCACCCGAGTCACCAAATGGAAAGTTCTCTTTCCGCCTGACGCAGAAACCGTTGGTGGTTGTGGGCAGCAATGATGAATAATGAAAACAACTTCACACTGTAGAACACACTCTTAATCGCACAAATTGAGAAACCCCTGAATTTATAGTTTTCCACCTAAAAAGTGAAATCACTGTATGTGTGCTGCTTTCTTTCCGATGTTGATACATTACCATATTATTAACACAGGATAGGATATGGACAGGATGTTTTGGATTCTTCTTTTGTTTGTTTGTTTTGGTTTTGTCTGAGGAGGAGGGACATTCACATTCTTGAAAGCATTTAACTAGACAAAAACCTGCGTGGTGCAGGATGAGTCATCAATATTTTTACAAAAAAATTTGTTTGTTTGTTTTTTGTCAGAATATCAGCTAAAAGTGAAATCATTACGGGAGTACGCTAGCATAGATCACTAAAAGCCTAAAAGCAAACTTTAACTTTCACAGGGTCTGTTTCTAAGACTTTCGGGCATTTATCCGACTTACATTTTGTTGCGTTATGTAACAACGCTGTTTATTCTGTGGGAAAGGCAGAGAGAAAACACTATGATATGCTTTGATTCACACCATATAGTGCAACATAAACAAAACTGGCACATCGTGCTTCGGATCTGAAAGATATATATATATATATATTTATTTATTTATTTCCCTTTCTCTCTGTTTCTTATTTCTAGATTGGTTCTCAACTGACAAGGTCGTAGGTCAGTAAGCAGCGTGTGTGCATGTCTCTGTCACGGCGCCTCAGGCTGCGATCAGGGCTGCAGTGAGCAGTAGAGGGATGAACGCAGCACAGAAGGCAGGCAGGAAAACCTTGACATGCAAGCACAGAAGAGCTGGAGCCTTTCACTGTAATGAACACAATATGCTGATGGCATAGTGGGCTCATATAACGTCACTTGCCCTTGGTGTGTGGCAGTGATCACTGATTATACAACAGAACAGACAATTAAAAGGGACAGTTGACTGAAAATATTGCACAAATAACGCAAATAGAGAGATTTTGATCAATGTTGATGCCATACTTTTTCATATATTAAAAGTAGTGAGAAATTAATTAGAAATTAAATAACATGACCAATTGGAACACAGCAAGATAGCTACAATATTGTTTCAATCTTGAGATATTTATTTTCTGATGGTGGATAAAGTAGTAAACAATGGGAACATTGTTTATAAAAAACACTTTTCAAAATTAGCGCACAGATCATATAAATGTATGCAGCTGTAAAGTAGCGCTCTCCAGAAGCTTACATCAATTAAAAAAATCGCTTCATGAAATAATAAATCAATCCTTCACACCTAAATTCTGCACAAGTGATATTCAAATCACTAAATGACCCTGATTCTGATCCATCAAGAGGACCAGAGACACCTAGAGATGAATAATAAAAACATTCACCTTTGCAATAATACGCTACAGTCCACAGTAGTGACGCTTATGGCTTGAATTAAGATCCTACTGATGAGAGACTGGATTTCATATACATTATATTTTACCCAGAGTAAAATGTCAAGTATCTTAGTGCCTCTCAGACACAATCTGCCGTCTTTGGCGTGAAGAACACAAATCTCACCCTCTTCTCTGGTACTCTCTACAGTCTGGCATCCTCTTTAAACACAAGCGAAGCCATTGAGAAGGTGACAATAGGCACAGCATGATGAGACGTCCTCCTCTTCAATGTTCGGTTTTACGTAGATTAATCAGTCGAAAGCTCTCAGTGAACTTCCACAAATGTCGGACCTGATGGTTGAGAGGCGCTGCAGCTCTTTAGTGTGAAGGATGTGCATTAGGAGGGAAGGAGAGAGGAAAAGAGCAGGAGAGAGAGAAATATGAATGAGAGATGAGAGAGTGTGCTGATATGTTTCCCGCTGAGGTGATAGATACATTTATGAAAACTGAGAGGTAGATCAGCCGGGACTTGTCTGGCCTGCTGTGCATAGGCAGAATGCATGTCAGATTACATTGTGTAAGACTGAAAAGCATGCTTGTCCAGGTGAATATAGAAGTTGGATTTAATCCGGGAGTGATCAGTGCTAGGAGAGAGGGAGGGTGAGGAAAGAGGTGTGAGCTGAGGCAGTGTAACCGTCAGGGTGAACCCTATTTATCACACTCAGCTGAACACCATTTTCGCCTGAATCCAGGCTGGAATGGCGCCAACGCACCACTCACATAAAGCCGGGAGACAGAGAGCAAAGACACCTTTGTGCCTCTAGTATGAATAAATTCAGCTGTTGGCATGTAAAATTCTTCTATTTTGTGTGTATGGTTGTGGACGCGGCACGTTATGCTGTGAACTGGCAAAAAAAGGGGGATATAATAGACTGTGTCAGTATTTTGCCCAGTGCATAATTGCCTAAGGGGTGATGTATCAAGCCTACATGACATGCAATGGAGTGGAAAAAAACTATGGAACACAGTGTAGTCATCACTCAGGTTTGTGAACGTCACTGAGGGCCACTACATTTTAGAAAAATGCCCAGAAAAAAAGACTAGGCGTTACTCGTATGAGCACCACAGCTCAGCATGTTAAATCTTGTGCTAAATGATAGTCTACACAGTCTGCTTTTGAAGAAATATATCACACAGAACACATTCAGAGAACGTTCACAATTACAAAATTACAGTATGTGCATGTGCTTTGAAGTTGAACATTTTGTGTGCTGTTCTGAAATGTGCCTTTTCTGAGCAGATGCATTTACAACCGCGCACATTATAAATTCAAACAGCACCTGATAACTAGACTACGTTATCTGGTTTGGCTCAGGTGTTTTATGTAGCATAATTTCACAAAGTTAAAGTCTAAAGCCAGACCTTTCCGTTTTTGCTTCAGATATTGAAATTATAGAATCTAATTTAAATCAGAAACTGCTTCTGAGTGCAGTACCATTTACTTATCAAGTAAAAAAGTTCATTTTAAACACTGCATTGACATTGAAAATCTCTTTACAATATATTCTCTCATTGAATGCAACCATTTATCTAACAATAGTTTTATCTATAATATCAGTTCTTATTTCATAAAGAAGATCCATTTTGGAGAAATGTAAGATAAAAGTCTAAAAATGTATACAGAACCTTTAAATGCAATCCTGCTGTGTTTCCACTGGCACTTAGAACAGAGCCCTCTCTTACTTTGACCCTCATGCCTATTTTTAGACTACAGTTATTATATGGCAGCCCTGCCACATCTCTAGTGGTGTGAAAGATGGCTTTAGAGCCAACGTAGGGCTTGACCTGGTGAATCCCCTTGACAGTACAATTACTGCCAGAGAAATGAGTCCCAGAGAATGAGAGATTTCACTTGTGTTGGCATTAGTACCATCACCCCGAAACCTCGGCTGACCTTTAAAGTTAATTAGCGCTGTTTTTAGGCAAGCATCACAAATGGTATTGCACTTTTTTTGAGTTCGAAAGCACTCCAAACCTAAATATTAGGTTTCAGCCTTTAACTCGTCATGAATGATAAATCATGTGGCTTGTTCAAGTGTGCTTCCACTTTTCTAAGCCATCTAACACATATGATTTTCACCTGGTGAACAATAAAACAGTCAGAAATGCTTCCATAGACTTAGATTAGCCATATGTAGTACAGTTGTCAAAAGTACTGACTTGGGTACCAGTCAGTACTGAAATTTTTAAAACGTCCATTCCCCCCACTTTTCAGCTGATACTTAAACACTGCTGATTGGTCATTGACTGTGATTGGCTACAGCGATCAATGCTGTGCGCTCTTCACCGGGCGCTCAAACAGAAGAGAAGCACATGGGAGTGACTGAACGCGGTTATGGTACCATAGTCAGTAATGTTGACAACACTAATACATAGGGGTCAAGAGGTGTACCTACTTTGCCTTCGGACACTACACACCTAGCAACAATTAGAACACCCAAGCAACCACACAAAGTGTTAAAAACACTTCACAGCAAGAACCACCCACCAGATCCAAGCATTCTTTTTTTTTTTTAAGAAATTTTAAAATCTATTTTCTCAACACTCTGCACACTTTCACCTTTACCTCTGCTGTAAACAAGCAGACATAAAAAAGAGAGTACATGTACAAACAAAATGCAATCTCTATCTGATACCTTTAAAGAACAGATAACAGCCTTCTCAGATCACTTTGAGAGGCATAAAGATCAGAAAGGAGCAATGGTTCGGCTTACTGGAGGATATTTTCTGCTTAGACAGAATAGAGTCACTCTCTGTCAATAAGTCCGACTGTGTCTTTCTGTGGCACATAAATTACTGTAGGTCACTTCTCTTAGATAACACATTTAGCATCGGCACTGACCAAAAATCAATGAGTGTTGGCTTGCCTCTCTTTAGAATGCAGCCCAGTGCCAATGATTACAGAGTAATCCTCCTGCAGCTGCTGTTCACTTCATCTGAGTGAATCACATATAGATTATGTCTTATTGTGACCAGAATGGGTTTTGTCTCATAAAACGGACATCCATCCTTGCAAAGCCACAAAAAGCATTTTTAAATTCTATGTGAATGACTATTTGCTACCCATTATACTGATTCACCTAAATTAATTGGTTTACTAAGATTAATCTGTTCATTAAATGAATCAGTTTGTTTGAATGGTCCCTAAAATTGAACCGTATGAGAACTGTACAGAGCTCTTTTCTTGGATTCAAAAAATTGCTTCTTAAAAGAGGGACTGTGTACAGTTTTGGAGAATGCATTTAAAGATGGTTGATTCTGCTGAGATAAATGTGGAATACAACGAGACAGCAGCAATATATGAATGTAACCCACTGAAAAAGAATACTCCCCAAACGATGATCCATCAGCACAAAATGACAAAGTCCATCCCAAAAGACCCTTTACAAACAGTATGAAGATGTCACAATTCTGCCAATTCATGTCTGACCATCACACCCACTCTTTATTCTTTAATTCGCACAGCCTGCCCAAGACATACAGCATCTCTTTGTAATCACCATGGAGCAAGATCATGCTATATCTTAATATAAAAAAAACGAATGCAGCAAAATCCAAACTCTTTCTAGCTACAGTGGAAAACTTGTTGCTTTTCCTATCAAAACTAAAAGCAGGAGGCATTCCTCAGGCGAGCTGTGCCAATCAGCACTAAAGTGAGGTCAAGGTGTCACTTCCCCTCCCATTCCTCATCGGCGGGTGTTTATGTCACAGCTTTGAACGTAATTCTGTTGGGACAGAATATGTAATTGGTTTTGACTGAGTGTGAGTATTATGTATCTGTCTCCAAATCACTGATGATTAGGCATTTGTTTGATGTGTGAACATAAGGTTTCACTTATAGTCCTTGACAAAATTCAAGTCTAGCTTTCTGTGAAAACACAGGCTGTTCATGGTGTGACTTTGCGAATGAACGTACAGTAACTGGAAGTGAATGAAGTGGGCAGGGTTAATCAAGACTGGGATTATTTGAGGTGTGCTGAATTTAAAAGTGGCTTTGGGCTTCTTGTACCTCACAGCTCTCTCCCTTTGAAGTGCAAAAAAAAAAAAAAATCAAATATACTTCTAAGGAAATAGTGAGAACCAACCTGACATCTAAATGAAAAAAATATTTGGAGATATAATTTAAAAAAAGATCAAACAGTCATACCAATATAGCCTACAATAGAGTCTACAGGACATTCTGTCACAAATCCAGACTAAAATGGAAAAAAAAATAAATAAATAACAATTTTCCTATAATTATTTATATTTTTATGTTTATTTTCAACATGAAAAATTTGAACCTGTCTCGCCCAACTGAGCCCTTTGACATGTCTGGAGCATGTGTGTTAACCGCTCATGCCAAGGCTCAGACATGACGTTGTGTCTTCATTAATCACTGCTGTGCATCATATACCATACTGAGGACAATCTGGGGATGGTGAGAGTGAGCTGCATGTTCCAGACAACCATCTACAGCTTCTAGCAGCCTGACAGCACTGACAGCCTCTGAGGTCAGTCCAGGGCAGATGGACCACACTGTCAGAGTGCAGATGAGCCACGGCAAGACATCAGAGAAGGAGCTAGTCAAGCAGAGAGTCCAATTTCCCAAGCAGGCAGAAATCCAGCTGTAGCCTGACTTACACTGCCCAACAACATCCAATCCATTTAGCGCATGGAGCCATCAGTGTCCAAAATGGCTATAATGACTTGAAAAGAGCAGATTAAAAATCTCATTTTCTTTCCAGAGAGTGTCGTACCGCCTGAATTCATGTTTGTATGCAAAATGGGGTTGAAATGATCCAGCAGCTCCCCAGCCAATCAGTTTAGGACGCTGACGTGTGAGCCTCACCATTCTCGAAAATAAGGCCATTGTTCACCTTAATCGTGACTTCAAAAAGCACTCTAAGCAAATAATCTGGCAGGACAGACAAAAGAAGAGTCCCTGCCTTGGTTTTTACATCTATTTCTGCCTAGACTTCAAACACATACTATGAATAGCACCCTAAGCTCTCGCTCTCTCCTCTCAATCAATGGGAAAACAGATCATTGCAACAACAAGGCTGACACATATAATCCTTGTAGGCTAGTATGCCATAGAGCACTAGTGCTGGATTAGATCCAGCAGAAACATTACCAGCGCCTTAGGCGAAGAGTCAAGTAAGTACAACTTCCAGTCCTGACTGAACTTACTTTTTGGTATTCATTCCACCAATTTTTGTGCCAGCTAGAGTAAGCTGCCAATAGTAAAATAAATAAATAAATAAATAAATAACAATGGCCATCACATTCCTTCCTAGCATTTTTAAAGATTATAGCTCATCTAGAACAGGATAAGGTGAAGGTGAATTATTGGAAAGTGTGCGCAAGCGCCCTGCATCTACAAGTGAGAGGTTGTTTAATTCAAATAGGTTGGTCCTTTGTGAATTAAAACAACAACACATCTGGTTCCAGTTGTCTTGGCTTGCCTAATGCAGAGGTAATATAAGGTTGGCCATATCTATAAAAAGTCCATCACTTCTTTGGCCATCCATCATCAGGCACCGCAGGGAGAGGTTCAGAGAGCATAAGATGCATTCCAACTCCAGTCTTAATTAGAAAACTAGAAATGATTTTTCTGCACACAGCTAATGCTCTGAACACATTCGATCAGTGTAATGCATTGCCCTGCTCTGGTATGCCAAGACAGACCTGAGTAATGAGCATATTAAATGCACTGCTGACAGAGAAAGCAGTTTTGCTTGTGTAGAACTCGTTGCTTTCCAACAAAAATATTTGATTATTGTTTGCAGAGAGTCCCCCTGATTTCCCAGACCTGAGCCCTGCATTTACAATCTATCTCGATTCGAACAGCTGCCTCTGAGCCCACAAAATGAGAAAGGCAGAGGTCGAGGTGAACTCGTCACAGACTGGAAGACTGAGATCCTGAAATGTCTCTTGTATAATATGTTTTTGAAGGGTCTTGTTTTTCTGCACAGCAAAAAAGAAAATCTTTCTGTCAATATTACAATCACCAATTCTGACACAATTATAACTACTGTGCTCTACTTAGCCTATTTATTAAAAACGCAGTAAGTAACTGGAACCTATTGATGGTAAAGGCATAGATATTAAAAGGAAATACGTGTAATCACTTTAAGAAGTGAGCCAGTGAAAGACTAATGTACATAAAAGGTCTTGTCCTTTGGCTCAGCTGCCAATTCATTTTGGTGCATCACTAAAACATGGATATGATGTATGATAATGTATTTAAAAGAAAAAAAACATCAGTTTTGTCTTATAATCACTGTACACTCACAGGTGCAGTTAAAACAATTGAGAACAAATGTAACCAACTGACTAATAAACAACTGATTATAACCTTCCTGGCTTTACAGTTTATTTTGTTCAAATGTCAAAACTGTGCATTGTCTAAAAAACTGTGCAAAACACATACTTTTGTCATTCAATTATGTGAAATATGAGGACATACCACACCACGTTACACCTGAACAAGCTGCCTGAGCAAAAGCAACTTTCTTTGCAACATACACACAAGCATACTGAAACTTGTCACGTTAATAAAATGCTGTCGTCAAGGTCGTGCATTAAACACGAGAGGAATTCATTTGTAAATATTTTCAAAGGCTTCAAAAAGGTTTTTTAAAATGAAGCGGACGAAAAATGTTAACCCCTCAAAGGGTGAAATAAATGGGCAAACTTTATGCTGTTGCCAAAACGCATTAGTTGTAAGTTTTAAAATGCTTACTGTCTCACTGAAAAATACCGAAAAGCTTTTAGCATAGATCTAGCAAATGAAAAACTCGCCACACATGGAGAAGCCTCCCAATTACTCTTTACAAAGGGAGGTGTTTCTTCTGGACAAGAACCAAAAAGCTGTGAGCATTGTGTTCAAAGAAATGAATCGAGATGCCGATATCCTTTCTGTGCTGAGCTGTATGGATGAGTCAGGGGCTCTCATGCAGTATTCATATCCTCTACAAAAGATTTCCTTGGCTGATAAATCTATTGCTATCTGGACATGGACAGGGTAATGTCTGAGTCTCATTTTCAATGGACAACAGGGCAAAAGGGATTCCAGGGTGAGAGAGGAATCTGTTGATTCTGTTTTATGTTCTCTTCCTCCTTCGTGTCAAAGGCAGCGAGCTTGAAACAGAAACCAGACGCTGCCTTGTTTGCCCATCAAAGAAAGACTGACAAAACTAGACTGCTTTCTGTGAATCTACTGTGATAAAATCAGCATGGCTGTGAAAGGTAAATATATTCTATATATAAAAATGTAGACCTATCATAGAATATTGTATATATTATTTCTTTAAATATGTAAAATGTGGGAATGTCATACATTATTGTAATAGACTAACGACTTTGTTTTTGAGGTAATTAAGAATTTTCATCTTGTCCTTAACGAAAACATCAAAAAAAAAGAGAGAGAATGAAAATATGTAATTCTGTGATAAAGTGCCAGAGCCATCCAACTCTTGATAAACAGGAGAACTGTACTTCACAGGCCGAAAAATCCTTTGGGCAGTTTCCTCTAGAGACCACGGATGCCTCCACATTATCTGACATAATCTGGGTTCTTTTGTTCCCCAGAGGAGTGGAGAAACACTATTATGACTATAGCGGTTGAAAACGTGTTGAATAATGCATGGCGAGTTAATTAATTCACGGGGTGCTTTGATCGAACAGTGCGTGTTCTTACCACCCTTCCCTAGAGGAGGATTTCAACCCTGCATCTAAATCTTTCTCAGCAGGGAGGCCCTCCGCTGTTTTGCCTGACATACACACACACACGAGAGAGCAGACAGGTTTGCCATGGAGCCTGGATGATTGTCATTCTCCACCTGTAATCCTTCCCGACACACGCGCAAACACAATTCTCTGTAACCACGACTGGGAATGTGGCAACCCCACAGGACGGACAGGGCCTGCCTTTTTCCTTTCTTTCTTTCTTTGGTCCCCTCCTCATTTTCCCTTCTTGCTCTCTCTCCTTTGTTTTGTGCAATTGCCTTTCTGGTTCATTTGCCTGTCTGGCAGCTTTGACACATGGAAGGTGAGAGGAAACCTGAAGCGTTAATACTCCCACATCTGGCCCCGGTCCCTCAAAGAGAACACATGTTCCTCGATGGCCTTGGGCGAAATCATGTCTAACCAACGTCTTGAGCCAAAGCTCTTAAATCTTTTGGCACTGATGAGGTCTTAATACAAAGCAGAGTGACAAGTTATGTTTCCTCCACATCGATCCAGCCACATCGGCCTAGTCCTGTTAATATTTCACTCTTTATATAAGCAGAATGAGAAAAAAAAAACAAAAAAAACAAGAGCAACGAAGCACTTTCACTCCTGTCTCCTGTTTCTCCTCCCCAGAAGATTGTATGTGAAAGAAAGAGAGGGCGGAAAAGAGCTCAATTTCCAAAGAACAGAGAGTGGATAGAGACCCAACAATGGAGATTGAGGTGGCAGCTGAGTGCCCATCTTGGAGTGTAGTGGATTGCGTTGTCTAAGAGGTCACTAAGCATTGCCCTCCAGCTACACAACTCAAGTGAGGCAGCTTAAGACTCTCCTCTTGGTTTCAAGGATTTGAAGATGTCGTCTAGAGGGTGCCAGCAGCAAACCAAAACAGTGCAGGAAAAAAATCTAATGAGTAGATTCTTTGTGTTCACACCTGAAGCGGGTTTCACCTCTCGAGTGGAGTGTAAACCAGACCATTAAACAATAGTTTGCTCCCTGAATTTAGAAAAGACCAACCTTACGCTATGGCTTCCCTGGGCTTCCAGCTTCCCATCGGAATGTTCTGTTAGAGTGTTTTGAACTTGCCGAAGGATAAAAAGGTTAAACATGGATCCATTAGGAGAAGCAGGGGTGCTGCCAACCAAGGTCTCCATCCATTATTAAAAAAGCATGGCCTTCTGAAAGCAGGCATTATTTATGACATGCAGCAGATCTATGCCAACGACATGTGCTTATCATCAAGCTCATTTAGAGTGATCTGAACCACTTGATGCCGCATGAGTTGAAAGAAAATCAATTTGTATTTTTGTATGTGTTTACATGCCAGCATTTCTGACCTAGCTGGGCTTTAGAGACCAAATTCCTGAGAAATGTGTCCAGAAACTGTATTAGAGAAACAAACTTATGTTTATCTAATGTCCTCACAGGAAAAACAGTTCATAAAAAGGCTTACTACCTTTGTTATTCACTTCTTAAAATGCAAAATAGCTTTTAAGGATAGGGTTACTCTATTAATGTGATGTATAATGTGTCTATAATGATCCGATTATTCTGGAATGCATGGCTGATTTTCAAACAGAATTGTTAAAAGGCTAGAAAACTTTATAGAAATGATACAAGTTTGTAAAAATATTTTGCTTCAGACATTAACTGTGAAATCACACAATTTCAACACAATGTGAAATCAGTCATTTTGATCTATACAGAGTATTGTCTGGTCCTAAAATGTCTTTATTTAATAGTCTCAACTGATGACTTGGATGGAAGAACCTGAATGCAATTTACTTTTGGCAAGTAACATGTGGCTGATAAAAATCGAAAATGACCCAATAAGTGACTTTCCTTCTAAAAAGGCTTTTTATAGAGCATTGCATCTTGGAAACAGTCTTGGGTACACAAACAGAGTACATTTGTTCAGAGAAGCACATGTTTGCTTTTAAAATGAGAATGAGAAGGGATCATTGGCTTCTAATGATTTTAGGCAGCAGTGTCTGAAGCTGTACACTACATATGTTGAACACATGCAAAGTAGTATCTGACCAATATATCTGACTAATGGGACATGTGTCTAGAGGGCTGCAATTATTACATGAAGAGTGATATTTAACTGCTTAATTAAAAATGATAGACAGCTAGCATATGCCAACTGTTGCATGCATGTCAGCCAGTCAATGTCTGTAAATTTATAGATTCAGCTAATGGTGGTATCATAATGGCTGTATGTGGTAAACAAAAGCTTAAGCATAGATGAACATCACTATTATTAAATGTTTTTGCAGACTTTTAATTTAGCATGAGTTGCCTGGCTTTCTCATTTCCAGCATTGCTTCAACAATGACTAATAAATAAGCAAATGTGGCCTAAAAATGCAGAGCTTTCTCAAGGGAAAAGTTTGAAGATGCCATTTTAAAGCCAGTTTGTACTGCACAATAAATATTTCCAGTGTTTTTTTTGGGGGGGTTTGGATTGGTGAAAACTATTGCCATTCGTTTTCACTAACTGAACACGTTCCAGCAGTATGAGCTTTATTTTTTAATCTTTTAATGCTCACTCTGCACTTTGGACAACTGACTAAGAAGTGATACAAATTCATGCTGATATTGTGCAAAATTGCACTTTTCCTAGTGCAATTAAACTACACAATGTTCTTTTAAGTTGAACAATGACACACAAACCAATGGAGACAAATGTGATAAATGTGGCAGTTTTTGTTGGGGCAGAATTAACCTTTCTGCAGTCTATAAAAAAGTTGTGCTTTAGACATCATTATTGGTTTGTTTAGTCCTAAGCATGAAGTCAACAGTGCAAGACAAATCTGCACTAAAATAAACCATATCTACAACCCAAAAGACAGAAGTCTCCTTTTGTGATTTCCCTTTCCATCACAGGCTTTTTCCTTCAATGAACAATTTCTGAACTGAGGCTTTCAGATTGATTTGCAAAAGCACTGTATGAAATGAGCAGTCTGTATGAGGCAGTAACAAATTGGCAGAACACGGTAGAAAACAACAGATGCACAATCTGTTTGCTACCATTTTAAAAGCATAGAGGCCATCAGTGCGCCAGCCGTCTAGGCAAAGGGCTGAGGACACAAATCCAAAAAAACTTTAAAGGTGTCAAACATTATCAAAATGTAAATGTCAATAATACGACTGTCTGGTTTGGTGTTGGCTATGCAACAATTTTCAGCAATTAAACAGCAAGCACATCAGCCATTTACTTGACATTTACAGGGAAGCATAATGAGCAATAATCAGTACAATAATTTGAGTCACCTGAACCTATCTCAGATACAGTTGAGGTGGGGCCTTGTAGTTCAAAGGCTAGCGGTGCCCTTGACCCGGTGTTCACACCTCATGCACTAATCCAACTTCAGGCCTCTCGTTTCTATGCACTCAGGCGAGACATGGTCTCCCAGTCTGATCCTGCAGGTGCTCCGGCAGCCATATATCACCATGCAACAGCCTGAGCCATATGGCCCCCACAAAGAGTGGTATGTTTTAGAAAAAGCGTGTGCCCATTCTTCATCCCCGACAAGGGGGGTTTTTTGAAATAAGTGGCCCTTCCAACCCTATCACTCAAAAACCTAGCAGCACGTAGAGAAGGACATTTAGGTAAAAACCCTGACATGTTCTGTGCCCAAACTGTGTAATCAAGAACATGTTTTTCCAATCACTCTATGAGGCGGGCCCCGCATGTAGGCAATGTGTCCGCCACACATCACCGCAGGCCACAGAAAGAGACCAAAAGTATCAAGAGGCAGGCCTGCAGTGGGACGACGCCTTCATGTCACCAACTCTACAACGTGTGTTGAGTTTTGGGGGCGGCTCTTAATAATTCACTCTAAGCCCACCAGAAACATCAAATGCAGATTTATGTTCTCGCTTAATCACCGGCTACTGTTTAATTTAGCTAATAATAAAAAATCCCCCCAGACTGATTGATATAATGCATAGCCACTTTGCCAAAAGGGAGCACAAAGAAAAGTTCTGTTTCATATAAATTACTTACTTGGACTAGTAAAACGGCACATGGCAAGAAATCAAAGGAAGGAGTTTTAAAGGGTGAGAATAATCTTAACATTGAGAGCCAAGGCTTAAAAGATCTAAACATATGACAGTCAAGCCAGCGTAAGTCTCGTTCATCAAACACAGAGCTGTGTTTTCTCAGCGCGTGACTCTGAAGGGTTTTGAACAAAGGAGAAATCAGGTCGCTCAATGTTGTAATTGATATGCCGGGCCACTCCTATGGGGATGGGGTATCATAAACAGGGGAAATTGACTGGGTGGCATTGTTTATTTTCCTAGACTGATTAGGCACACTTGACTTGTGATGAACAGCGCAGGTGGCAGAGACATCTACAATGAAAACACAGATAAAATCCACACTGAATCGATCCAATTTACAGATTATTCTATTTGACCCGAGCGTAAAAGTCATCGCCCTGCAGTGTATTTGCACAGCCACTGTGGTTGAAAGTGATGCTGATGGATTGTGGGTAATGCTTAGAACTGACAGCCTAGCTAAACCCATGCACATGACATCTTGTGTTAGTGTCAGATAAAAACGGCATTCAACATATGAGCGTGAAAAATAACATTCTGCACATTAACGCCATCACATGACTTATTCATTTTCATAAAACCGCCTCAGTCACATCCTCCTCTTCACATTTATTCCCTTGGGAGGCTGTATAGATTTTCCAGCTGCCTGCCTGGATGATCCATGATGATTATTATCTGAAAGGTAGAGCTGGTGGAAGGTATGGAAAATAGTCATCACTCTTTGCTATACCACATATTGCGATCCTGTTTCCGCAAACGGTGTTACTTCATGGATACAGCATTTCCCCAGCGGACGCATATCTCTGTAACTTGACTAAAAAAAATCTATACTGGACAGACACACTTTCAATTTACAATAAGGTTCATTAGTTAAATTAAATGTGTCTGCATGTGAAAAATAGAAAGAAAAAATGACCTATCGTTCTTGAGGCCTCATATTTTCCACTGATTGTTGCTGCTGCTCTCTAATTGATGGGGCTGAAGCTCAAATAATGAGTTGCTTATCATTCGAAATAAATTTTTTATCCATAATTTCTGGAAACGTCAATTGAACGTCTCTGAATAAATGAATACTGATGAGGATCCAAAATTAACTTTTTGCCACCCCATCTAGTAAATGGATGAATGGAGAAAATGCATGGCCATAAATATTTTTTTAAGTAGGCCATGAAACTGTATTTAGCATCATTTCACAACAACACAGATCAAGACATCACTTACTGAACAATAAACCAGATCAGCCACTGTCTGTCACACAAAAACGTGATTGTTTTAATTTTATAGCTTGGTTTAACGCAATGGAAACTTAGGATGTGTGTGACCCGTTTTGAAAGAGAAAATATTTGGCCCTTGGTAAATGTTAGATTTGGAACATCCTTATGACTGTACGTATGACAATATTTGGGAGGGTTCCAAAAGAGGGTTTCAATGTCTAGACACAAATATTAAGAAGAAAAGAAGCCTTAAAGCCTTACTAATTGTATTGACCATCACACCCACCTGCCGCCCCTTGCTAAGCTCAACCCAACCACGGTGCTTAAGGGAGATAATTCAGAAAAAATGTTGAGGCAGTCCACCATGGGTCAGTCTCAACTAATTGGACTTCAGCTGCTTAACCCATAATACAACACAACATTACTCTTCTGTTGCTGTGACCCCTGGCCTTGGCTTTAAACGTCTTGATTCCCTTACCTTACAGTAAATTCTAGCTTGGAATTTATTGTACTCTATCATTTTATAGTGGCCGATGTGAGGCTTAACAATGTATTTGCTGTAAGGAAACATACAATTACATACAATTAAAGAAACATTCAACAATTCATAAACATTTAATTATGCCATCTATTATGATGCTGTGATCTCGACTTCAAGTCAGAACAACAAAGGATCACAGACTTTCTGAAGGGTTCATATTACTTATGAATTAATAGGAACACAACAGAGGATTACCCCGCCCTCCCTTTCTGAGTGCAGTCAAGTCACAGCTATGGGCCAAATCGCTCAATTATCTCTGCTAATTCCCTCAGTGCCAAGCTAATGCAATTATATGCAAACAAATAGCTCCATGGTAACACTTTTTCTCTGTGGCGCACTTTGCCTTTCAGCGACAGGTAATTTTGATTGGCTTGGCCCATCACAAACAGCCTGGGCATACGCTAGTGCAGAATTTCTAAACACAAGCGAAGGGAGGTCAAAGAGCTGTATTTAATTTCAAATTGTACTTTATTAAGTGAAACAGGAAAGTGGCAATTGGACCCCCTACATATTATTTCAACACAATTCTGTCACCAGAGGGGCTGTAGCATGCAAACTTAGATTAGCCATGAAAAAGTCACAGGTGGCCTGGGAATGGAGTCTGGGTGTTAATCCTGTAAGGAGGAGGCTGACACATAGCCCAAAACTGCGTTTGTTCCAGCTCACATTGCACTGCCAATGCCGTCTGATTCTTGCAGAAAACAACCAAGCGAGAAGTGTAATTCGGCACTAGTGTGGAAGGGAAAGGCACCAAGGCAAAATATTGCGGTAGCAATCAATGAATGTTTATACTTAAGCAAATTAACCCAACTTGGCTGCTTATTCCCCTGCCTACAGTTCGATTGACCGGAATGCAGAGAATTCAGTTTGTTTAATTACTAAAATAGCAGGAATACGCCTCTCAACAAGTACAGTCCTCTGAGGGCCAAAGACTGCAAGGCATCCATCACAGCATTCAGGAGTCTAAACGCAATGAAAAAAGAAACAGAAATGCATCCTGTGGCTAACAGAGACCCTTGCACTCACTTTTGGGATGAGGAAGCTTTCTGTGTGTGAGTGCATGTTGTGACCCAGCCATGTGCAATGGAAGAGTCCGTGTCACAGTGGTCCGAGACCATTGCTGCGTTTGCCATTGACAAGGATGAAAGCAATAACATCAGGCTTAGTTATAACAGGACCATGGGTCACATCCCCAAGGAGCCAGTATAAGTCAAGCCGTCAGCCCCACAGCCTGAGAGAGAGGATGTATGCAGTCAAAGCCTGGCAAACACTTTGCAGTGAAGAAAATGCCAGGAGACGTCAAGTGTGTGCAGCAGTTCAGGTGAATGCGGCTTCCCTTTGTGATGCAGATGAGGATGCAATCAGCCTGCCTTTATCTCTGAAGACAGACTGTACTCTGGGAGACACAGAGCTGCGCTGCGCCAGTTCAGTGGAATTGTGTTTGTCGAACGCCTTGATGGAAGGCTGATGTTTAATAATGTGTGCGAACAAGGTCTGACCTACTGCAAGAACACACAACTGTCACTAACTTTAGCTCAGGAAGACTCTTCTTAAAGGAACAGTACACCCAAAAATGAAAATTGTCATCTTTTAGACACCTTCATGTCATTCCAAACCTCTAACACTTTTAATACGGCCCTAAGATTTCCACGAGACAAATAAATAATAATAATAATTCTTTTTTTTTCCTTTTATAAAATCAATTAATTAGAGATGCATGAGATTATTAAGATTTAATACAATTATTAAAATCGAATCCAGTTTATAATGGAAAACAGAAATTGCATTGCCAACATTTAATATTCATGCAAATTATGCCTTTAATAGCAACAGAAAAGTTAGTTCTTCCAGAAACTACTGAAGACGTCATCTAGGTTTAATTTGCATTTCATCACAGGTGCAAGCAGGATGATTCATTTGCTTGTTTGTTTGTTCTCTCGCCCTCATTTTATAATTGCCTGTGACACTGATACAAAATTCCAGTATCAAGTGCATATGACTGCAGCTTTCACAAATGTTTTTAATAAGTAACTAATGTGGATACTAGATTTGTTAAACTTTTTCATTCCCAAAAATACCAACGGTCCTGTAACAGTGGTTAAAGTGGCTTTGCTTGCACAAGATGAGGTCTGGTTTTATGCAATTATGCTCCTTTAATTAGACCCTTAAGACAACCAGCCAACTGAAACTTAATTAGCTAAACTGCTCCCAGTGCCACAAGACTAATGTACAGCAAAATTACATTCAGGGGTCTATATGAACTGAACAAAAATCAATACTCCAACATCATAAATGTGACATCCAACACACTCCTGGTGGTGTTACAACATGCTTGAGGTCTAGGATCACTTGCAGTATGACGTGTATGACAGATGTTCATCCCCCAAGACCACCTTTTAACTGGGCGTATTATTATGGCTACACAAACATAGAATGAACAATGGAAGCTCACATATGCATGAGTAATCGCATTGCTAACAGCTCTAAGGAGTAAAGAACTGCCTGCATATTTCATTTTGAATGTGTTTTGCAGAATGCTTAGTAAATTGCAGGAGACAGTTTGCTCTGCATCTGGTTACAGTAAAGATAAATGTTCTCGCAAACTAGGCCAATGGGAATGAGAGAGAACCATTCTGATCCACCAGTAAGCACTTAGACGTGATTAAATAGATTGATTAGGATGCATTAATCTATGCACGAACATAGATTAAACGATCCAGGTATGCTGTGATTTAAATATGTAGTGTAAAATCTCTCTAGCGCTGTACTGAACCACAGCCTGAGCCTCGTCTTGTACTGCAGATTGAAACAATTATCACCTCAAGGTAGAAAAACACAGCTATCATTTAGCTGTTTAAGAAAATCCCACATGACCTACGTATTTTGTACCATACAGACCCTCATTTATCCTCTGTCTACACTAACATTAGAGGCAGCCAAGCCCAGGTAATGGCCAAACTGCATATTTTATAAGCAAAGGATACGGTTCTCCAGCTTTGAGACAATGTGTAAATAAGCGCAGAAATAACTAAGTATATGTACAGAACATAACGTGAAACAAAGATTTTATTTTACTTTTTTTAATTGATTGTCAACACATTACAATTGTAAGTGAAGTTTGTTTAGTGCAAATGTTGACTGCAATTTGACAAACTGTAAAATATCCAAGGAGGAGAAAACCTTTTTTTATATCACATCAAAAGCAGTATCCAAATACAATATAAAAACCAACGAGCACAGAGAGCACACAGTCAAATTAAAAGTCTTTAAACATAATCAACTCTTATGGTTCTAAAGCAAATCTTGAGTCATGCTGTAATACTTCACAGAAGCCTTAACCATTCGACTTATGAACACTTACATTTATTCATTTAGCAGATGCTTTCATCTAAAGTGTCTTTAAACTAAAAAGCAATTCACCATAACAACTACTACAACAAAAATAATTATTAAGCATTGATTCCAACATTTAAAATGAAAAGTATCATCTATGAATGTTAGTTAATGTGCCTAACATTATGGAGATAACACAGACTAACAATGTACAGCTCAAACTTTCAAAAAGATGAATAAATACTGCACCAAGAGCATTGCGCATTGTTAGTTCAATTTAGCTAATTCAACACAAATGGAACCTTATTCTAAAGTGTCATCAAAAAGGTCTTTAGCAATATTCTATTATTACGAATCAGCTTAGTGTGTAATTGGTGGAATATTTAAAATTATGGGGGAATTGGTTGTATTTCGAAATTTAGGATAATTAACATTTCACTTTAAATATGATGCAGGGCCCAGTCTGAGCCTTGATGGGGATATAGATTTCAACTCCTCTGGGAGGGTGTGAGCCTTTCCTTGGATGGAGTGACATCACTTTTCAGACTGATCCAGAAGGGAGGAATGTGGTAGAGCGCGCGCCTCTGATCCGCCTCTATAGGGAGTATAAAGGGAGTTTCCAGTGAGCATCAGAATCACTCTCAAAGCACTTGCAGGAAAATGCCTGGACCTGACCAAAGTAACCCTATATTAAAGGCAAATTAGATAGTGTGAGATTTAGCACATGTGTATAACATAGATATGGTCAAATTCTGTAGAGGAGAGCAATGAGCATAATAAGTTTGGCAGTCATTATGAAATTTTTTTTTTCAATTTCTGCTAAATTGCCAGTCATAATTACATAGCAACACATGTTTAACTCTAACAGGCATGTTTTATTAAGAAGACTGGCTCGACTTTAAACAAAAGGGAACCTTTGACAGTGTGACTGTCTACAGATTGTGAATTCCTTAAATTGCTGAGGGCATATACAGTGGCCAAACACAAGAACCTGCTTAAAATACACAGCAAGTGCAGAACTGACACACTCATGAAACAAAAACCTCCAATTCCAACACTGTCAAAGATAGCATGCTGTGTCGAAAGCTGCTGGATTTCTGCAAAAAAAAAATAAAAACATTTCCCATGAGTCTCTCGGCTACATCAGATATTCTTGCATGGTCAAGGTAGCCCTCAGCCGTTCCCTCGAAACGTGACACCCTTCTCACTTGAGAAACAACTGGTACCAGCACTAATTGAAATTTTGCATGCAAAGTGACAATAGCCGGGCCCTGGGCAGCATGGATTAGACACTGAATGGAGGCGGATTCTTTGTGAACGCCACTGTGGAGGCTGGCGTGCAGACGAGCTCCCTGCATCTGCTCATTCAGCGGACTGAGACAACACAGGATTGGGAGCAGCCGCTTGCTTTACCTTCTATCTAATCCTGTTTCTGAACCTCTATCACCACCTCTCTACCCCACGCTCTGCCTTTTGTTACCCTCCCGAAAAACTGTAATGCTATGTGTCAGCTTACGCTGCAGTGGCCCACACTCAGCGTATAGCTAGAAATGGACGGGACGCATTTACATTTGAAAGCAGATTATTCAAACTTGGCAGGCATTTCAAAGTGGAAGTGTTGATATGAGGGCGAAAATAGCTATGTTAACAAACAATAGCTTTAATTATCCCTCTCTCTGTTGTTCAGAGTGTTATGGAAATAGATTGTGAAAACAAACTTTGCACTTGCACAAAAAGCTGAGCAAAAAAAAAAAAAAATGAAACAGCAGTATTTGTGTAACTTCAGAATCAAATGAAATTCAAATTAAATATTTTGATGGCTTTACAATAATAGACTGACCAATAAATCGCAAAAAGCAGAAACCAAAAGAAACGGAAAATATTCATATACACAAGTCATGAAATAAGTATTGTGATACTAGATTATCGCCAAGGCCCTTATTAAAACCAGCTGTACAATCTATTTTTACTTAGAACAAAACAAGGTTGTAGATATTATGCGCAAACTTACTAAAGACAAATGTCTAAACATTTTCATCATGTTGGAGAGCATGTTAATATTTAATCATCATTCAGATATCGGTATACAGTATGGGAACAGACGCAGCTGCATATGGGACATCTCGAGACGAGAGAGAAGTCACATTGTATCATGACATTATGACAGCAAAATGGAATGCATGCTGGGAATATTGAAATAGCGAGGAATCTTTTGTACGACTGGTGTCCTACTTACAATAGATGCCAACTGTGACGTCGTAAACAAAATGCAGCCCTATAGATAGCCTGCATAATAACATTTTTAAATCATTACGCATTTAATTGTGATCAGATCACATGATGCAAATCCAGTGAACATATTACAAATAATTTTTTCTTAATGTATTCGTTTAAAATGCTACACGTAACACTTTGTCATTACACTGAACCTACCGAGATGCAAAGCAACAGCAAAATCAGACACCTTTGAAATAGAGAAATGACACAAAATGCAGTTTGTGTCAGAGCCACAGACAAATGAAATACTAAATTACACTGTAACTTCAAACCTGCACGGAGGAAAACTTCAAAGTCCTTTAGACTGGCAACATCATTTGATGTAAAAACGCAAGGAAGAACTGATCCATATTTTATTGTCACCTATTGGGAAAAATCTGTCTAAATTCGCAAAAGCAAATCCACCTCGTGCTTAAAAAAGCACTTTATCTTAAACTAAAGGAGTCTCAGACTCGAGAGAAATAGAATCTTATGTCTTGAGTGTCACTACGTTGGCAACCTGTTTTAAATATAATCGATGATATTTCACACAGACAAGAACACATGAAATTAAACACAAAAGAAATTGCAGCAAAATGTGTTTTAGTTACCACATAACAGAAACGAAACATCCTAAATTACATGAGAATTTACACACTTAGCGAGGAGAATATATAATGTTGTATAAGGCTTTAAGATGACGTCAAATCCCACAGACCCATCTCCACTACTGCCTGCCATCACTTTGTTTTTAAGGTCGAGGCAGCGTTGACCTCTTTTTCAACTCTCTAATTTTTTACGTGTAAGCGTAATGCTTTAACACCATTGGCTGAAAAACTAGGGTGACAGTCAGAGGAAGAACGTGTATCGACCAATCACTCCTGAGTTCATGAATAAACGACAAATAAGGAAACATAAAATATCTTGTTTAGAGGTGGGGAAAACATTATATTACATTTAATTTATACACACACACACACACACACAGTACACATACCCATACCGTAGTTAATTCTGATGAGTGGTAAATATATATTTAATTGTTGAATAGTTGAAACAACGTAGAAAATCATAATTTATATTTTCTGTAGAATAGAGACAGTGATGAAAGCAACGTTAACTATACAATAAAGAAAAAGGTTAAACAGCCTTTCAGGACCATAAATGCTCAATCAGAAAAATTATTTAAATTATTTTAATTATTCTAATCCTTTTATTAAAGGCCCTGGATTTATTCTACATATATTTCATTTTTATGTATTTTTTTTATTAAAATTACAGTACACATTACTCATTATGAAAGGCCTGCCAGATTTCAATTTAAATTAAATTTGATAGAGAAAATATTTCAACATTTTAAGCATGAAAAAAGTGAAATTAATATTCATAACTATCTCAAATTGAAAAGTCGGTACAACATAAATGTAAAAATTTCTAATAGTTTATGTAGTCATGGTTTATACTGCCGCTTGATTTTTTTTTTTTTTTTTAAATAAAGATTTATAAGCAATAGAAAAAGCAGTCCTGCTGAAAGAGCTCTTATTTAATTAACTCAAATACAGTTGTGCCCGAATACGTAGGTTTGTTCATTGTATCATGATTTGTTTTATTATTTTCAACTACACTGTTGTTAACCTTACTGTATGTTGAGCATGCTAAATGTCTGATAAAAAACCTTCAATCCAAAAATATTAATAAAATTACCCCCTTTAAAAATCTCCAGCCTAAATGTACAAAATTGTGTATGCCTATATTCACCCATTACATGACAATAAACTCAAGTATCATTAAACTTGAAAACTACAGCCACAAGAGGTTCCTGTAATACCAGCAATGCCTACTTAAAATTCATTGAGCATAATTCACTGGACACAGACACTTCATACTGCCGGGGACTAAAAGTGTGGTCAGTAAGTGAGAATAATGGACTGTATTTGGTTGTTTTGTAATTGTATGCTCACTGGAAACCTGTTTCATTGTCCAACATGCTGAGTCCAGCATCACCATTTCAGCTCCGAATACCCGCTGCGCAGGAGCTTAAAACAACACGTGAATGTGTCACCGAAATATTAATAGAGAAAAACAAGATTAGCATACCTATAGAAGCAATCTGGGTTTAATATTTCACCTCTGAGATGACTGCACAAATAAGGGGCGCGAATCTCGTGCATGGCTCGCGCACACACATGTATCCGCGCGTGGGATACAAATATGACCGTTTTAAAGCTGCTACTGCACATTCAAAATTATAAATGTATTATTTATCCAATTCATAAAGTCATTCATCTCATGCTCGCCAAATAAATGCGTTTATGAGCCACCTGATGGTTTTACTATATAGTTTGCCTGACAGAACAAACCCTATCAAAGGAATAGGCTACGTTTCTGTCAGGAAGAATGCAACCGTTAAAAAAAATTCAGTTTTCCGATTCTCATCCCACATTCGTTAATTGGCGAAAAACGGCTTCGTATCTTATTTCTTGTATGGCATTCAAAACTAACGTGCCGTGACCGTAAACTCTCAGTAGACAAGATGCTGGACTCGCAAAACACGGGGAGAAACGTCTTACCTTCAACAGCCAGGACCGAGGGTAGTGTCCATAAAATCCATAGGATATCCATCATTGGTTTCTTAGATGAGAAATTATATAAAGTCCAGACATTCAAATAAAATGAACCCTGAAAGCCATTGATATCAAACGCTGGCGCAGACCGGCAGACTTTCACCTTCCGTTGAATGAATACGATGCCATAAACACACAACTAAAATCTTAAGCGAGTAAGGACGAGACCAAATGAGTCAGACGAGGGGGGATGGTGGTTAGGTGCTCCGCGTGAGATCAGCCGGAGGATGAATGTGCAGAAAAACCTCGCTTAATACATTAGAAAAAGCGGTTTTAAATAGTATTTCAATCAAAAGAATCGACCCGAGTCGATTCCCGTCGGACAGACTATAAAAGCGTCAAGCCTGCACACCCGAAAGCGCAATATTGTTCTGTCCCACCTGTCAATCAATGCAGAAGCGTAACTATTCAGCCTTATCAGCGGATGCTCGGTAGAAAATTTGTGACAATTGGGAATACATGGAGGTGTGAATTTAGACTTACGCTTAGATGATTTAAAAGAAAATTATGTTTGTTGTAATTGTTGTAATGGTATCGGAGTAGTTTGTCGCCTTCGTTTTTTTCTTTACCCCATTCTTCATTAAAAAAAAAAACTAAAAGGTAAGATGGCTTTTACAATTACTGCGAAACGATGGGTATAAATAAATACCATATAGTAAAACATGCCTATTGTGTAATTGTATAATTACTTTAATGTTGTTAAAAATATATGTAAAACAACAAATAAATGAAATACAAATTTAAAAAAAAAAGAGAGAATCAAGGCATTATGGGCATTTGAAACTTATTTTAAGAGACACAGATGTTTTATATGTACACACTGAAGCTAAATCAATGAGAGCAGAATGAGATACAATGTGTCTGGCAGCTGTGACCAACTCACTAGGCCTCATTTGCAATTTTAACAATGTGTGTGTCCAACAATATTTCAATGCGTTTGTGTATGTGCCTAGAACAACTAAAGTGCAGTGTAAAAAGGTCAGCCAGAATAAGATGATAAGAGTACAAAAGGAAGGAAAAATTATTTATTTAATAAAAAATACTAGTCTATATTTATATGTGTGTGTGTGTGTGTGTGTGTGTTGCAAGCTAGTTTGTGGAAGTACAATATAATAATGCAAATTAGTTTGTCTCTTATATAACAAACAGATTTTTGGACAATGTAACAGCTTTGTTCAAACAAGACACCTTGATCATGAATTTAAATTGTCACCACACTTTCTTTTCAGCACCCGGGTGATACAAATAAATATAAAGGTTATGAACCTTGAAACCTTAGATGAATCATGTTATTTTCTAATCACTTATTCCAGTGAAAACAGTGTTCTGGAAAGAGATGGAGCTTATATTTGCCATGTGAATAATAATGGCATAGAAGTTAGACACCTGTTCATACTTTTATATTCGCTACCTTACTTGTAAAATAAACTAATTTGCAATTTAATAACATAAAATAAAGAAGCAGACATTGCAAAGAAAGAAAGAAAGAAAGTCCTGTGCTCTCTGGTATAAAAGCCTTTTTTATTCTTCCCTGCAGCTCAGTTGACTGAAAATTTCTCAAAAGTCTGGACATAGAGTTACCAGATCCCAGCTGGTTGTACTACACATGTGTGTTGTATCTTCAAATCAGAATGCCTGTAGTGTGTGTGTGTGTGTGTGTGCGGGTTTATATGGTTTATGAGGACACAAATTTGTATAATGACATGGGTATGACATAGGTATTACAATATGTAGGTGTTTTATGAGGA
>JAUMHQ010000066.1:10013560-10029073 GCA_032361165.1 Enteromius paludinosus
ACCAAAACGTGACGTGTAAACTCTGCTGGTCACTGATTAGCCGGAGAAAATCATCATTACTGCGTCACTGAACTTGCAACAAGAGACACAACAGACCCGCTAGATTTAAATCAGCACAGCCAGAGAAGGATCGGACGCAACTGTTTTGTTTAAATAAACGCACCTGTTTGTATCAAACAAAAAGGCTGTTTCGTGGTCTATTGAGGAAGTACAGACGTTCCTCTCGCTGATAGCCGAGGAGCGAGCCAGCGAGAGCTTGATGGGTGTGACGCGGAATGAAAAATACTCCATTGTTGTTTGTTTGTTTGTGGCGCGTTTACGATGATGTAACGGCAGTAGAGGCGGCGCAACTATAATTGTCTATAGACTTGGAAAGGGGAGTTAATTAAGTTAATTTAAGTTAATTTAAGTTAATTAAATTCCATGCTGTTTTGTGCGCAAAGTTTATATCACTAGTCCAGTGTGTATTGTTATTACCGTTCCTAAAACTATTAAAACATTGTTAATCAAATTAAAACTGGACTAAAATATAAGTATTAGCTGAAAACAAAAAACTTTTTGAAAATGAAAAACTAAAATCTGAAAATTAAAATTGAAGAATTAAAATGGCTAAAATTAAAGGTACAAATAACGTATAAATGAAACCTAAATAAAAATATTTAATAAATATTAAAAAACAAAAGCACAAAACAAAAATAATGAGAAAAAAACTGAAAATATAAGATAATTCAATATATGAATGAAAACTATAAGAGTATATAAATAATAAAAGACACTGGTCATTGTCATGCTGTTCAAGTACAAGTACAAACACAGTCTATAATAAGCAAGTTCTCATTCCAGCGTGTCTCATCCTCAACAACCTGACACTCAGAACTTGCCTGCAAGGTGGATAATGGCAGCATGCTATTTGCATTACGCACCAATTTTGTCCTTTGCCTGATTTGCATAATTTCTTTGGTCATTTGGTGCCTGTGCAGTTTATTCGAAGTGAATTCAACTCTTATCCTTTCACTCCCTTTATAAAGATGTATTCTTCAGCCTGCATGATGGCTTGAATGTTTTTCTCAAATGTTGTTTACCATTTTTCTTTTAACCTTTTTTAAAAAGTCCGTAGCATGTATTCAAATGATGCATGATACAGTCTTCTATAAAAAACCTTTTTGAACCATTTAAATGTTTATGTACAGTATGTAACCTCAACAATTACAAAGTGGATTGAAGTAAACATTTAAGCGTTTCATCTTGGGTCATTCATTCTCTTTTTCTGTGAATGGCTCTGTGCACTTTTGTTAAGAAGAAAGTACTGATGAAAGATCCAAATCTGTGAGAATGTGCCCTCGCTTCCCGGAGCCCACACCTCTTGAACACCCCATCCCCTCTTTGAAGGAGGCGCTTGAGAAGGTATGCATGTAAATATTGAGAACAAAACACTTCACTGCCCAAAAATCCTATTTAATCAGTATTGTTGTTGTTTTTGTGCAATGATTTTGTTGGCTCTAATAATTGGCTTTCTCAAAAACTCTCAGAAATTCGAATATATCAATGATTTCAAAATGTCCCCTAGCGCATTAAATGCCTTTAGAGCAAAAACATTGGCTGCAAGTGCACCAGCTTATAAATTCTCCATCTGTACTTGTGAGCAAATGAATAAAATAACTTCATTGCTCTTGAAAGCAGCGGTAAAAATTATTTACTGCTGCCGGAGTCATTTGTGACAGCGCCTTAAAAATGTGTTGCATGAAATGAAATTACAGTGTCATCTGTGGTAATCAATGTATGAATTATGAATATGAGTAAGCCACGCAAAGACCCCTTAGAAGTTTCACACAATATTTAAAAAGAAATGTGATTTTAAAAATATAATTGATTTAGCATCATAAGACTGTTGGCTCATATACCAAGTATTTTGAATAAACATACATTCTTTACATACTTTATTATTGCACTGAAATGAGTAATTTGTTCACCACTATCATAATATGGAATTGAAAATAATGGACATTTCAAGCTGTGTCTCTGAACACTGCCCATCAGCCGTTGGTCAATCCAGCAGAATGTTCCACCCCAAACACATGCCATTGGTTGAGCTGATTCTGCTGGTCGGCAGCAATTTTTTTGATTGCCACTGCGATATTTCACATAACACATCAGGCGTGTCTGTTAGAACTGCAGTGCATAACCAATCATGAATGTCACCAAAGTTTAAGCAAATCACATTTGACTATAAATGCATTTTTTGTATGCCAGAATTGCTCTTGCCATAATAACTAATGTAATATTGTTTTGTCATTTGTCTAGGTTGATGCACTGCTGCGCAATAACATCAATCCTCTCAGTCTGCCCTCATTGTCAGCAATTGTTACTTACAATGACACAGTACTGTGGACAGGGAACTTCGGTAAGAGAAATGGCAGTGATCCTAACTCTGCACCACCAAATGAATACACCATTTACAGGTAATTATGTATATCTCTGCTTCATTTAACACTAGCAATTTTTTTCACTGCAGAAAGCAAACCTCTGATAAACTGATAAACTTGCCGCTCTATAGCACACTAATCATATAGTAAAGTGTGGCAGTTAAATTAACGTTATCATAATTATGTGTCTGTGCAAAAAAAAATGTGTCTCTCTTTCCCCTTTTTCAAGGGTCCTTCATTCGAACCCACATAGCTGCAATCATTCAAGCATCATCACCTAAAATCCATGCTGGTCTTTTTCAGTGAAGAATCACGCAGCTTCACAGTTAGAGCCCAGTTATATGCTAAGCCTGATTTAATCAGTTCAAATCCACTCCTAATTTGCACCACAGCTTGTTTCAAAGTGGACAAAAGAAAATAGTTCTATCTATTAAAACCCATGAATGCACCAATTTTGGCCAAAAATGTAAAAAACTAAAAAATGTACATGAATATAAGCACTATTTTTAAAAAATGTATTGACACGACTGCCTGGACTATTTGGGAGCTCAAACAGAAACAAGAAATGTTTATGAATTTCTACCGAAGCCATGTTTTTTATGATATCCTTTAATTGTCTATAGACTTGGAAAGGGGAGAAAGAGAATATGAAAAAATCTGGGTGTTAATCAATTCCATGCTCTTTTGTGCATTGCATATTCAAAAGGTTTATATCCAAATATTGTATATCCATGTCCACTCCATGAATCGCAATAATAGACCTATTTTTTATCATAACCGTAGCCTAACACTACCAAAATTTTATATTTACAAAGGGAAAGTGTGTTTGTGCAAATATTGCATAATTTGCATTTACATCCTCTTAGTTTATAAAACCTCTCAAAGGATTGTATTGCTGTGCTGTGTTTAAGGCCAAATAATATTTCTAAAGGTCCTGAGGGTTTGCAGCTGCACGGTATGGTCTTGAATACAGATGACGAAGCTGCCGGTTTTTTTATATACTTTCACTGCCTTCTGAGAAGTAATCTTTTCTGAGTCCTGTTAATGCTGCTTTTCTGTGGTTCTAGCTGTAAAGATCACCTTGTACGCAACATAGTTATTGTTTGCATGGCTCAAACTATTGTAATGGATCATGGAATGGTTTTATGACATTTTCAGAGTCAAGGGTGTTCACAAACATAATCCATCGTTGAATAGTGAGGTGTTTTGACCTGCATTTTCACATGGCTGAGAAGTATATAAGATTTATGAGGGTACACTGTTAGGAGATGTCATTTTCATAGTTCAAAAGGCTGAGATTGAACTCATAAACCACTCTCAGTGGCAAATTCTGACGCACACTGGGTTGACAAGTCAATCAGCGTCACACAATGCAAACAACTGAACAAGTCAGGAATTGTTAAAAGCCTTTCATGAAGGTGAATCGACAGTGAAATCATTTGGAAATATGACATTTTTACTGAAATACACAAATAATAAAAACTCCAGTGAGGGAGAACAGATTTACCATTCCTTTAATGATTGTTGGCTGGAAGGACTGTTAAGGAATTTTTGTAGCTTTATATTTCACTTGATGAATGCTTAATAATTAATTTGCATTGCTGAACTCTCAGCACCAGTGTGAAAGCTGTTGTCATTTTTTTTATAACCAGATTATTTTAATAAATAACAATACAATAAAATAATAAAAATCTTATTTTGAGCACATTTAAATATAGAAAATATCTGAATCTGCTGCACTTTTGCCCATTTGTAGGATTGCCAGTGTATCCAAGATCTTTCCCACTCTGATGCTGTATCGACTGTGGGAAGATGGCAAAGTGGGCTCTCTGGATGACCCACTGGAGAAGTATGTGGACAACTTCACCATTAAAAACCCCTTGGGCAAAAGCAGAGACTCAGAGCTGAAATACGTCACTGATGGGCTGATCTTCCTTGACAGCGGTGAGGTTCAAATCCGATCGTCCTCTGTAACATTAAGAAGAATGGCCAGCCAGCTTTCTGGTAAGTTTCCAGCTTCCAGTCTTGTGTCAAGAAGCAATTCCATGATTGCACAATCAACAAGCGCTGGAATAACAACATAATTTGTTCACAGAAAGTAATAGCCATAGCAGCAGGTTAAAATGAATATTTATTTGAACTCAGCGGTGGGCCAGCTGTCTGACCTCAACTGCTGGTAGCGAACACGGACAATTTAGTGGAACAAACTCGAGAGCTCAGAATTAAAAAATCAAAAACACCCATCCATTAGTTTCACAGGAATGAAAGTAATGTAGTGACCAGCAAAATGTGCCTTTACTGTGAGTGATTATTAATCTTGGCTGTTGTGGCAGCTAGTTCATATAAAAACGTAATAGGAATTTGAATCCTTTCAGTGCTAAAAAATTAAACACCCAAAGCTCTCATCAGCATCAACACGTCTATTGCTGTTGCTGTCTTCAATAGTTTGCTGTTGTTCCATCTAATTTTGGTCACAAACGCTGTATGCATACCTTTGCATACACATAGCTTTAGAACTAAGAAGAGTTTTCGTTACTCTGTCTTAAAACTCAAATCTAAATGTCCAGTTACCCAAAGCTGCTGCCTTTTGAGTCCAATATAGGTTGTAACTCCTTAAATCCTTTAATAATAGCCTACATTTTTCCTGCTTCATCCACATTTCCTTACTGTAACTTGGTAGGCCATGTTTCAAATGTAGAAAAATAAGCGATGTATTCTGACTCTAATTATTACTAAATCAGATTAATGTTGTAATTGCACAAGACAAACTATTTTGTCCTTAGTTTCAATACAGGCTCTTCCTGTGGAGAAGGTTTGGTGTTCTGAACGTTTCTGTTCATGGTACAAGTTTTTTGACCCCTTTAAGATGAATTCCTGCTTGACGCAAATAGCTTTTTAACCTCTTACAATTTTGTCATAATTATGCATTATTCATCATACTGTATTTTTTTTAAGGTCTACCCAGAAGACTCCGCGGAACTAACTTACTGTGGAAAGGGAAAACCAAGGCTGCAATCAACCTCCTGCAAGATGATGTGCTCGTCGCTGATCCGGGGACCAAGTAAGTTTCCGGCACATTAATTTAGCTGCTTTATGCAACCGTATTTATCCTATCAGCTACTTTAAATGAACTCATTTTGTGTCATCTGAATTGCTGTTTCTTTGTGGAAAGGTTATGGACTGTGACGATAATGATAATAACTTTTCTGTTGTCTCCTAATAAAACGCCTTTGAGGTAGAAGTAAGATTTAACACACTGTTCTGTTCGATTTTTGCTTTTTAGATGCCACTACAGCAATTTGGCATTCTCTTTGCTCGCCCATGTCCTATCTGAGAGAGTTGTGGGTATTAATTACCAGCGCTGGATCACGGATAACATTCTGGGCAGGCTGGGAATGGAGGACACAGGGTTTGACATCAACCCATCTATCCAAGGTCAAATGGCTGTAGGGGTGTACGCCAGTGGCCAGGCGGCACCTCTGTATGACTTGGGTTGGTACCGCCCATCAGGCCAGATGTATTCAACGGCTGCTGACATGGCTAAATTATCAATGATGTTACTAGGAGCCTATCACCGCAAGCTATTGGAGCCCGACACTTTAAAAATTATGCTAACCCCTCTGTTCCGCTGCGATAAAGACTACTTCGCAAACCGCACTGGAACGCCATGGGAAGTGAACGAACAGATGGGTTATGAGGTTTTACGCAAAGATGGTGATCTAGACGGTTACTCTGCAACTTTCTCTCTGGTGCCTCGGCTTAAGCTGGGATTGGTGGTGCTAATGGCAGGCACACGGCCACAGAACCAGGATATGGTTTCGAAGGCCTACTCGTATATCATTCCCGCCATGGAGAGGGCCTTTAGGGAGGCCAGGCGCTTTCTTATTCCTCCCCCCAATCCTGCACCCTACGTGGGCTTTTACACTTACGGCAACATCACGTTTTATGAGATTAAAGCGGGGCCAGATGGTGTCTTGATCATGCAGCAATTTGGACCTCAAATAGAAGATCTCATTCCTGAGCGGTACCGGACCATAAAATTGAATTACCTAGAGGACCGAGTCTTTAGAGTGGTGTTTGAGAAAGAATATCCTTGTGTGTTGCGTGTCAACACTGCGTCCGTGTCCCTCGAAGCTCAAGACGGCCAGCTGTTTAACTTTTATGTCTTTGACAAGAAAGGCGTTTCTCCTGGATTTGACGCTCCAGGGCTCAACACATATAATGTAATTAGAATATCCCGCAGACCTACTTTCTCTAACTGAGGATGAGATGCTTACAAAAAACTGTGCTCTGAGACACTGGGGGTTTATACACAAGCGTTTTTGTTTAGTTTTTCCCTTTAATAGCTTAGAAATTTCAGTATAACCTATTTTTGAACATACATTCATATCCTTGTATATAAAAACCTCCTTATTTTTTCATATCCTTCCTTATATATATATATATATATATATATATAAAGTAACTTACCATTGTATATACAAACCTTTTTGTACAGTTAGCATCATATATTATTATATAAACTATTTCTAGGATCTAACATTATGAATCAACCATGTGTTTTTTTTATTTTAAGGAAAATTACATTATTCAAATAATGAGCTCTTATGGAGATCTAATTGTGTTTATTGGTCTCACTAAATCACTGTCATACTTTCATTTTCATTGCTTTTGCAATAAATCCAGTTTACAGTACTTATAGACTTTTATGCAAAATATGTTTTAAGTCCGGTTCTTTGGAATATCGTGTGATGATTATTTGAAAGTTGGAGTTTTCTGTAAATTATTAATTTTCAACATGTTGTAAAGCCAAAATTCACAATTTCCTAAATTAGCATTGAAAAGTGATTATACATTCACTACTCTAAGAGTTTAGTACTTGTATTTTCAGTCTCCTGGGATTTTATATACAGCTAAAAATATGTCCCAATTTGCATGCTTTAAGCTATGAAATATGTCTAAATTGTAAGTTTTAGCTTCACAAAAAATGTACAAAAATGTATTGCGCCTATAAATGTTACACATTAATACCTATAAACAACGATGCCAGGCTAAAATTGCAGATAATTACAGATATCAAAATCTCCCCCTGAGACAGCGACCAATTCATCTCACATTTATGTCACAGCTGCTAGATTAAACTGTCAACAGGCAAGGTCACTAACACGGGGGAAGAAACAAATCATGCGCACTATTTGGAAGTAAAGCCACAGTTCTCCAATATATTTAGAAGTTACAATCCACAGTTACAAGAAATATCCTAATTCTCATAATGTCGAATTCTAGCAAAACACTTCTGGCACAAACATTTCTAAACCAACAATAAAACTCCATAATTGCACCACTTAAACCAGAACCCCTGCACACAGCATTCTTGTACCTGACAAACCCCTGCAGTAAATTGAAACATAAAATACATACTTTTCCATAATAGTCTGTAAAGATTAATGTCCGATGCAGCTCTTATTGTTTTATTTTTCTTATAAATTTTTCCAGTGACTCCCTTTAGTAGTCTATGCTATTTCCTCTCCTCTCCAATGTCCCTATCACACAAACGACAAAAAGAGCAACTCATTCCCAATTAGAATTTGAAATAAATATTGTTCGTAATATGGCATTTTATATAATAAAGCAATACAGTTTCAATTTAAATGTGCAGGATGTCCATCCACATGCTGATAGAAGATAGATAGATAGATAGATAGATAGATAGATAGATAGATAGATAGATAGATCTACTAACTAATCATAACAGTCTACTAATACTCCAATGAGAGTTGGTTAACGTAGTTAAATATGAATGAGACATGTCGTTCAGATATTAGAATGTCTACAGGAAATACCATGTCACTCAAATAGCAGCAATTTCCTGTTATTTCACTGATGTGCACAGGAACCTTAACACTGAGGATGAATGACGTGGCACTTCTGCAAAACTGTACAGTGTTTCATTTTCTTTTTTTTCCTTTGGACATCTTATCACGTCTTAGTTTCTTCTGTTCTTAGCAAGAGGTAATCTACACTTCCCATGTGAGATCACCGAGCATGTTGTCCCACATGAAAGCATTCATACTCTGCCTCCCACCTGCTGCTGATAATGACAGAAGGAAGTGAGTCAGCAGCGTTCCTGCTCTTAGCCTGGACGTTGGAGATCGGTGGGGGGGTCTTTGGGGATGATGTAGAAAGGCATTGAGTCATTACGAGACGAGCTCGATGGCAGGCGACTGCACACCAGCGCTTGAAATCGCTCCCGGAAACGACTGGAGAGAAGGTTGTAGATGATGGGGTTAACGGCGGAGCTGAGGTAAAAGAGCACGCCTGAGATTATGTGCACATATTCGAATATGTTATGCATGTGGTCCGTCCAACTCGTGATAAAGCTCCACAAGAGTCGGTCGATGTGGAACGGAGCCCAGCAGATGGCAAAAACTAATACCACCACAACTGTAGGAAGATAGAGAGAAGAAATCAAGTAAATGTTACAATAACTATGTACAGTAAGCAAGCAATCAGATCCTCAGATTACTCTTTCCAGAACTCCACTGGCATCTCTCCAGAATACTTGATTCTGATTGGTCAATTGAATTTACATACTTGATGCAAGTACAATTCGGTTAATAGCTTCTTAGCTTCCTCTTTTGTTGCAGAATTATAGAGACTTCATAACCAAATGAAGTATATGCGTGTTTCTGGCTAAATATTCACCAGTATCCATGGCAGCCAATCTAATTGAATCTGACAAGTCATATCACTTTCTCATGGTTTGTACAAATACTAACGTCACCCTCTTGTTTCTTAGTTATCGATTAAAATGCAAATCCCATGGTAATTTGTAAGTATTTTATGTCTTGGCGAATTGGAGGCTAATTCATATTAATTTGTATGAATCTGCTTACAGAAAATTTGTGTCCGATGTTTTGGTAGGGTGAGGAAGAAAGACTTTAAATGATTCATTTAACCGTTTAATTTAATTTAAATCAATTCATTTGAAAATGACTACATGCTATCCAGCCATAAAATATTTATAATTGTTTATTCAATTAAATGTAATCAATAGAGTGCTGCAGCCAGTCCTGCTGGTGCATCTCACTCTTGTTCCAGACAATAAAGCAGAATGAAATCTTATGTTAACAGTAATGTTCAATAAAATAAAAGAGGCGGGCCTTATTCAGAGAATTGTATATATATATATATATATTTCATTAAAATTTTTATAAAACTATTTTTACTCAAATGAAAAAGCAAGCTCTGAAATCATGAGGCACTTTGCTTTTCAGGATAAAAAGCACTGCTAAAGCATCTTATAAACACTTATATACACTTAAATAGTAATGTGATGAGCATATAGCTGAGTCTATAATAAATAGCTTTAATGAAAGTGTTTTGCTTCTAGTTCCCATTTACTATATTTGCTCGCTATACTCTGTGAGTCTTACCAGAGCAAAGAGCCCTGATATGATCATAACACCTGCTAAAAACTGAAAGATGCTCTGGGAATAGCATCACTGCCATTAGGAAAAGGTTTCAAGATGGATGTTTTCAGACCTCTAAGATCCTCAGCAGGCTTTTACAATGGGATATGGATTTGCTATGCCACTGGATTAGGGATGCTGCTAATATGGATTTGCCATGATAAAGTTCGAAATTAAACAAAAGTTAAAAATGAGGAAATGTTATATTTTCTAAATTAAAAAGTGAAAACCTGTTGAGTTGTGAAATGCATTATAAATACTGCCAGCGGCATTGCGTGATTTTTCTAATTTTTTTAAAAGAAAAGTGTATGCATAAATGAACAGAAGTAACAGTATATATGAAGTATATGGCCACCACTCACAATGCATCTTGGTGACCTGCCTCCTCCGTCTGCTGTCCAGATGGATTTTCCAGCTGTCTTGGTTCTTGTCCAGCTTGCTCTTCTTCTGCTTCTGTCCCCTTCCCAGAGTCAGACCAATCATCAGATAAAGCACACTGATCATCATCATGGGGACGAAGTAAAAGAGCACAGTGGTGACCTGGATCACCAAGTTATACATCCATTTGGGCTTGAGCAGGTTGCAGGTAGCTGATTCCAGAACCCTCTCTGGCAGGTACTGGTATTGCAGGCCATGAAGTGAAGTGTTTGGGATGGCGCAGATCAAGGACAGAACCCAAACGCTAGCAATGACCCTTTGAGCGTGCTTGTTGGTTAACGCATAGCGTGTTTTGAGCGGATGAATCACAGCTATGTAACGCTCCACGCTCAGCACTGTAACGTTGAGCACAGAAGCAAAACAAACTGTCTCAAATAAGAAGATCTTGAAGCAGCAGATGCTTTCGCCAAAAGGGAAGGGGTAGTTCTGCCAGAGCTCGTAGATTTCCAGCGGCATCCCGAAGATCAGCACCAGCAGGTCTGAGATGGCCAGGCTAAACAGATACAGGTTGGTGGGTGTCCGCATCTTCCTGTCTTTAGTGATCACAACGCAGGTGAGGAGGTTTCCCAAGACCCCAGTGATGAAGATGAGGATGTACGTAAAGGTTACGGGAAAAAAGAAAGAAGATCGTTGAGGCCCCAGAAGCCTGAACAGAACTTCATCCATGGTCTGAAGGTGACAGTGTCCACTCTCATTGCCGGTAAAGTTGAATGTAGTGCTATTGCAGAGCATATAATCCTGGTCGGATCCATTCACAGACTCACAAAGGCAGGTCAGAGCCATCAGGAGACTCGAAGGGTGAAATGATTAAAAGAGCAGGTCTTGAAGTAAGCTTTTGAACTGCTACCTTTCATGCACCTAGGAGAAAAACAGATTTGCTCAATATAAGTGCAGACAGTATAAAGGCTGATGCATTGGAGGTACATTAGCAAGCAGTATGTTTACAGAAATACAATCTTTTTTTTTTTTTTTTTATATATGCGTGTATATATATACGCATATACATATATATACCACACCCACACAAATTTCCCCAACTAAAACATCAATGCCATCTCAGCTTGATTGAACTACTTTGTGAAATGTAATGACAGCAGATGTACATTTCACTGCCAGTCCAATGTTCTCTTCCAGTTGTAACCAGTTCAGTCAAGGTCCACCAGGACGTACTCATCCTTAGCTCATCTAGATCTGCTGGACCAGCTTGGACTAGCTATTTGTCATAAATAACCTTGCTTGGTCCAACTAGGAAAAGGATTTAAAACCATCTGCTCTGGTGCATATTAACCATAACAATTTATAATAATTAATAAACAGTCAGAACTTACAAGTTTCATAAATACTCCACATTACCTGGATGTCACTGTCTCGTTTTATCTGACAGGCTTGCTAGTAGTCAAAGGGCAATAATCATGAAAGCTGTTTGGCTCGCTTTACCCGTTCCATTTCTTCTGAATTAACTCTAAACGTAAATCAATGAAAGACGCAGACTAGTGTGTGGACAAACAGGGGCAGTGGATACGTTTTTATCGCCGTTTATTTGTGTAGCAGCAATAAGCTTCCATTTGAGATCTGTCTCAAATGTCAGTTTTAATGATTAACATAAAATATTAACTAAAAATTTTTTTTTAAACCCAGTCGTCTCCACGTAGCCCGTTGTAGCTATACTTTTAATTATTCACGACACAAAATGAAACAAACTACTGTATGAAAACAAGCAAACTAAGGTTCAGTGTGTTTGTTTAAGCATGCGAAAATATAAAGAACGAGATTAATTATGTTACTTAATAGTAGCAGCTTACAGGACATATTTGTTAACATGTTGTATTTATGAATGCGTGTTTCGCCTGAATGTAAGAAAAAATGCACTTCATATAAATGTTACTTGAACAAATGCTCAATTTAAACCTTCAGTGTTGTAAAGTTAAGAGAAGCAGAAAGACACGCACCTTTCCAGCGTCCTCAGTGCACGCGCATCGAATCCAGACTTGTTGTTTCAACTTGATGTTAAAACAGTCGCGGTAAACAATCACTGTTTGAAAAGCTGTAAGACCTTGCAGCCATAACAGGTGTCATTCACAGCCATTACAGTGCCGGTGCCATGACTGATTCGCTCGGATGAAGGATCTTTGCGGTGAGGACGCACCCAAACATGCAATGAGATGACAGGCTGCTTGGCTTTCATCCTTCTCAGTGTTCGTTTCTCAGGCATTTCATCTGCCAATCAAACAAATTTTGCCTTTGATTGTTTATGCATCACTCGTTTTAAAGTGGATTCAATGGACCGGGATGGAAGGAGGCAATTGGTGATGTGAGCGCGCGCCCCTGTGCGTCTCCAATCTAGTCAATATTTCAAACGCTAGCTCACTTCAGTAGGACTGTGTTGTAAACGTCTCTAACGTGTTCTTATCGTATGTTTAAATAAAAATAAAATACATGTTTTAATTCACTAATGTATTATAAGTATAATGTATAATAAGTACATCTAATAATGTTTTGCGATAAAAGCCATATGAATAAATGAGCACAAATAATAATTGTTAATAACCGAGCATATTAGAATGATTTCTAAAGACAAATCTAATACTTAATGGCTGCTGAAAAAAAAAAAAAAAAAAAAAAAATTAAATTTTAAAATTTAATAAACAAAAATATAATACTTAATGGCTGATTAAAAAAAAAAAAAAAAAAAAAATTACATTTTAAAATGTAATAGCCTATTATTTTCACTGTATTTTTGATCAACTAAATGCTGCCTTGGTGGGCATAAGATATTTCAACAAGATATACAGTTAGTTTTGACATGGCTGTAGGTGTCTTGATTCTTCTTCTTCTGTTACCATCAGAACATGCCCTTTTTTCTAACTAAAATTTAAATTAAATTTAAAAAAATTGATGAAAAGATTTGCCATGATGATTTAAAAAGCATTTTAGTTTGCCCATAACTTAATTGCACATACCTCTTACAGATACATACATAGTAGCTAAATATGCTCCCTCTAGTGTTTACTTTAGATAACTACCAAACAAATAACTTCTGAGATAAATGCAACGCATGTTGTGGCATATATTGTTCATAACTTCTTGTCTTTCTTTCTGCTGAAATGCTGATTGAGCGATTATATGAGATTATATATTTAGGTAAATTAGCCTACTGTTTCTTTTAACATTCTGTCTGATGTTCATTTGTGTTTATTTCATCAACTTTTATTTAAATGCAAGAGACTGTCACGCCACATTTATTGTTTAAATGCTCTTTTTGATTGTTTGATTAAACTGCATGTGATTCATATAGGGTCAAATAGAACCCCTGATAACTCATTATAATGGCTTTCTCCTGGCCAGCCTTAAATTCAAGACAAGAAACTTTCTCTTCCACACAAATTACTTTCTGACATGCTTTTAACCATATTTTGAAATAATTAGCCCTGATCTTCAGCTGTTTTTAAACAATCGGCCTATGTTCCATTGGTCAGATAATTGCTTACTGACCAACATATCGGTGACTTATTATTTTTTAGTTTAAATAATGTATGTGGTCGGGTGTATTTCCTTCTATGTTTACTGTCAAAACATTGGTTTGTTTTGACCATATTTGCACTAGGCAGACACATGCATTGTGCATAATGACAATAAAATATATAATGGCGGAGAAGATAGAAAGCACTTCACGATGAGGACGTGGATAAAAAAGATCTACATATGATGTAAATCTCTTTGATCTGGAAGAGTAGAGCGCTCTTGATAGCATGACAATACCCCATTTGTTCAGTTTTCAGCACAATGTCAAACACACTGTACAGTATGTTGACTCTTTATTATTTTGTTCATTTAATTTTAACATATATATTAGTGAAATTCAGGGCCTGTCAAATTCCATTTAGATACATTCATTCAAATATCAACAATGAAAACTAAATACCATATTACTTATTCAAGTTTCAAAAAGATTCAACCCCTACACTTACATAAGATAAGATTAGATAAGATAACACTTTATTGATTCAGATGGGACCAATGAACAGTATGGTACAATGATATGGATTTACAGCTATTTCAGTGCCCACCAATACATTTAACAACACTAATGGTTATAACCTTCTGAAGGGGGGGGGGGGGGGGCAGCTCTCTATTGTGAATGTTTCTATGACAACCAAATACACAGTACAACAAAATCATAAATAAAAACCATTCAGAATGATGGATTCTGGATGAACCGTCTGACGGTGCTGTGATAAACTGATTTATATTGTCAAATTTGCTAGCTTCAAGTTGTCTTGTATAGATGTCAGCATCAAGTCTAAGTTAACTATTTATTTTTGCGAAAACTTTCATTATAATAATGTTATTATGTAATAATTGTAATAAAAGACAATTGGAAAAAAAGTCAACACACAAAACAATTAGCCTTTACAAATATTGCATTAATATATCGATTAAAACCAAAATGCCAACACTGCAAGTCACCAGTCATAATGAGGTTTGTTGTTTGTATTAAAGCTCCCCATCATGCCTTTTTAAAGTTGGCTAATATTGTTTTATAAGTCTCTTAAAACAGGTTTACATGTATGCAAGGTCAAAAAACACTTTAGTTTTCTCCAAAAAGAGATTTAATTTTACCCCATTTCTAAATGATTCGTAAATGACTCGTGTGAAGCAGTTCGAAGTATCAGTCTGTCTAAACCCCGCCTTTCCATGAGCCCTCACTACTGTGATTGGTCTTCCGCTACAGCGTGTGTCGGAAAAGGAAACGCCCATTGCCATATTTGCCAAATTTAACTGTTTGTGGGCGGGCAAGTTGCTTGCGACATAGAACGTAGGGCGGACATTATGCAAATATGTTACTTAGTGAGATGGATCCGTATCAGAAAACGATTCAAACTGCTGACGGCTCGTTTAGGTACGATGGAGTTGTAGTGCAACCAAAAAAAAAAAATTCTAAAACTACGAGATTAAAGTCGTAATATTACGAGATCAACGTAGAAACTACGAGAATAAAGTCATAATATTACAAGAATAAAAGTCGAAATACTACGAGAATAAAGTAAAAACTACAAGATTAAAGTCCCGGATTGAGAGAAGGCCACCAGATATAGGCATATTTGAATATTGTTGCGTCCGAGCAGCCGCTTGATGTTACTGGGATGAGATCTAAGAACTCGCTTAATATCAAGAATATG
>JAUMHQ010000066.1:10065635-10089700 GCA_032361165.1 Enteromius paludinosus
CTAAGCTACATACCTTTTATGTACATATCAGAGAACAATTTAAAATATTCTCTCAATGCATTCTATGGCACCTTTAAGCACTTAAGCAAATTTAGAAGCATAGTTTTTGCTCACAAATCATCTGTCATCCATCAGTCCAGTGTGGTCTTCTGCTATACTGTAGCCTATCTGTGCTCTCAGAGGTGTTCTTCTGCACACTTCGGTTTATTTGGGCTAATGCTGCCTTTCTATTAGTTTGAATAAGTTTGGCCATTCCTCTTAGAGCTTGGAGCCATTCTTTTTCCCGACCACTGCCACTAACTGGATATTTTGAGAATACGAGATCAGCCGTTTCTGAAATGGTGTCACTTCAATCATCTTTGTTTCTCTTTCTCATTCTGATTTTTAACTTCAGCGGTTCGTCTTTACAATGTTGCTAAATAAGTGATTGGGTAATTACATATTTACAGCTAATAATTTGTGTGACCCTCGGAGAACCATTAAGAAAGGAAAACAGGCTCTATTCTGTACCCTGTTCATTAAAATCTCCATTTAGCACATTTTCTGAACAGTGCAGGGTACAGCAGCTGCCACACACTTCCCCCACTGCTTTATAGCTTATCAACACTTTTGAAGGCCAGAAGGACACTAGTGCTCTCAGCCTATGGAAATGAACAGCTCTGGCATTTGAATGTCAGGGTGATATAGGCAGATGTAGATAGCGGATATAAAAACCACTAGCCTTTGAGAAGGGGGTTGGAAAGCTCTGCCAAATTGTTGCGTAATGCAAAATGACTAGATGATGATAAAGACATCCCAACTGGGACACCGACAGAGGTCAAAGAAGCTAAAAGAAGATGAGTTTGGGACTCATTTCCATAGAGGTAGTCTCTCAGGTGACATCAAATACAAATATCACATTCCCTCATTAAAGCAGCAGGCTGACAGAGAGAGTTTGGTTGGTTTGTCACACACTAGGGCATAAATGAGGGAATGAAATGTATGAGTTATAATCTCCAAATCACACTGGAGGACAGATTACTGCATGCTGGTGGAGCTCACTTGTTTTAAAGAAATTTCTCACAGCACTGCATAATTGTGTGCTTTATGGAAATGCATTTGAGCACAGTGGTGGTCACGACGTGTCATAAAATATGCTTTCCTAAAAATCTTTGCAAATTTGATGCCGGTAGATCTTTTAAGCTATCAGCATAAGATCCTCATCTAAATGTCAATGTTAGTCATATTCTTTTTCTGTGTTGTTTACCGAGTTCCGTTTACTGCGTCTGAGCTCTGCATTTCAGAAAAACCACAACAGTGAATGAAAGCCACCCAAAACAAAATGACACATGCAAAATATTTATCCCCACACATTTTTCTTTATTGTGTAATTTTTGCTTCATCTTCAGAGCTCTGTATAATTTAATGACTTGCAATGTCTGCTATAACGGCATGTTTGGATTTGGGTCCAAGTGAATAGCCAAGGAAAAATAATCTCTAGTCATTTACTTTAAATCCATATTTTTAACATTATGCATGAATTGCCTACATTTATAGAGAGTCTCGCAGATGCTATACGCTAATGTGAAAACATGGTAGATAAACAGTATTTCAAAAACATACACCACATTTAGTCTGATTTTCAAACAGGTTACATATACATTTCTGTTGCAGACAAATCAGTATGATCTAAATCAAGCATTTCCAATTCAAACATTAATGTACATTTTTACTTTGCATACAGGGAATGCAAACATGGCTTACGAAAATAGTCCTTCTTAAAAGGTAACAATTAAAATAGTAATGGTTGGGAATTTTGAACTGGTCTTCACAGGGAATGTAATGCATTTAATGCTTTACATGTCAGTGAGGTAGATTGTATTTGATTTCAATTGAAGGAAAAAATAGAAAAATTCAAAGTGAATCCTTATTTAAGTATAAGTAGAGCCATTGACTGTAAGTTCTGGTGATGTGTCAAAAAATCATTCTCTAATAAGCTGTCTTTGTTGTCTAGTCATTTAATTATCACAATGTTTGGGAAAAAAATATTAGGTCACTAAAAAGGCCAAGCTCGCACTACACAAATTTCAAACTTAAAGCCCAAAGCTGTCATAATCTAAAAAGCACAGCATTGCAATTATTCTGTACATCTTATAAACATACCTTAAATTGTAATTTTTATATAATATAAAAGTTTGGGACCAGTAAGAATGATTTGAAAGCCTCTTTTACTCCCCAAGGCTGCATTTATTTGATAAAAAAAAAATTAAGTAAAAACATCCTAATATTAATACAATTCTAAGTTTTTAATCTATCTTAATTTAATTTAAATCAGAGCTAAAATGTTGTAGTGCGAGCTTGTTATACAATTGGTTCAGAATCGCTGATTTGCATTCTTTCCGCTTGCATTCTCTGTTCAATCTGCAGAAACATTTGGCATCCTTTGGAAGTATTTTCAGATTTTTCTCCATTTTCCTGTTATTTATTAGTATTATTATTATTTATAGAATGACAATATCACACTGACATTTGTGCTGCTGTTCTGAACTATAGCAATTATGCTTTTAGTACTCCAGCAAGAAAAAAATTAATGAAATTTCAATATTGCAACAAAATCTCCTCAAATTGGCCTCAAGCTCTCCATAATGCCCACACATTGGTCCCAAAGTTGATAAATGCTTTAAAAAGTAATCACAAGTTATAAAAAAAAAATCATAAATTCCACTTGAGAGAACCGGTTAAGATAGTTTCTGATCTAATCAGGGTAAGATAAGAGAACATCCAGAGAAGAGGGGTCAGCACAGGAGCCATTTAACTGAGAGAAGAAGGGCCAGCATAGGGGAGATGTGACTGAGTGAAGGGGTGCCGGAACTTGTACGGCAGTGGTCTTTGTTTTGACCGATGCAAGCTGCATAGGCCATGACATGAGGAATATAATGCTGCTCCTGGACCCCATGAAGAAGATGAGCCATGGGACCTTTGGAGAATATAGCCACGTCTTCTCCGCCATGAGTCTCACTGCTTAAAGGAACAGCAGACTGCGCCTGATAGTTGTTTTGCTCTGAGGACAGAAGTAAGTGTGTAAATGAATAATGCATATACTGTAAAAAAACAACAAAAAAAAACATTTTACGGTAAATAGTTTCTGGAAATAACTATGTCTCTACTTAGTTTTTCTTATGCTAGTTATGGTTTCAGAACTCCCAATAGGTTGGTATATTAATATTACATAAGTTAAAGAAATATGGTTTTTAACTTTAATTTAACTTTTTTTTTTTAAAATTTGTATTGTAACATTTTGAAGATTTTTTTTACAGTGTATTTGTTAATATAACAATTTAAATAAAAAACTACATTTTTAATTGAAATGTAGAAAAAATGCTTCAGTTAAATACAAATATGAATGTTAACAATTACAATGAAAACAATTGAGAAGAAATACATTTGTAATTATGTTACATTAAAATTGTATTACAATTCATATGAAATTAATGTTCAATAAAACTGAGAGCACTGGGTTTGTCTTTTGTTACTTGTCAATACAGTTACTTTTGATTTTGGTATTTCTTTGTCCTGGGAATGAATGACAGGACAATGTCAGCAGCAGGGATGACAATGCATTTGACTTAATTGTTTTTGGATTGTGTTCTATCAGTGAAAACAGCAATTGAAACAGACAAACCTATGCTGTGGAATAGTAATGAGACAAACAGGGAAAGCCACAGAGAGTGATGGTGAGGAGAATGAGAGAAGAGAGAGACCGAGCAAGAACAATAGCCATAATTCTATGGCTTGTCAAACATATAGAAGAAGAGTAAGAAAGATGGGCGGTGGGATCGGAGAGAGATGCACTTTATCATCATCACCAACCGCTGAGTTTGACATTCAGGGCGCCTACATGCTATAGAAATAGGTGCATCAGAGATTCCATTCAATAAGGACGGTGGGTCGCAATGATGTAGTCTTTTACAAATCTCAAATATAATTGTAAATTAACAAACCTTAGCAATCCCACAAACTTTCCAACGATAAGATTTCTTAAAACATTTTTTTATATTTTCGCTATATTTAAAAACCTAAAAAAAAAATTTAAATCTTACAGTTTGAAATAAATATTAGAAAAATGTCTCTCAATCCAGAGAGTCCTTTACTAAATAAAAACATAAAGAGCCCTGAATGCAAGGGCTGATGCACTGCAATGAATCTCATTTCAGAAAAGCAGCTCCACAAATCCAATATGCTACATTCCCACTTGATTTCTAAGCAGCCCCTTTCATTTCAGCAAAACGAGTTGTAGGCATTGCAAACCTTCAACTTTACTATCAAAGCTGTATACCCACCCTTACAGTAAGCTATGGACGTTTTATATTATTTGTTGCCAGATGCCATAGAATTGCAAGAAATAGCCAAACAATCAAACCTAAATCCCAACATTCCAAGTATTTCAAAAAAGTAGGTCCCTAGCTAGAACCAGGAAGCGATAAGCCTGTAATTACTTACTGTAGTCCACAGTTGAGACATTTTCTCTAGCACCGTGTACCAACTTGAACCCTGGGCCATTTCCATAGAGGATGGATGTGAAGGGCTTCTGGTCAATATCACTCATCGCGGGGGCCAAACCTTGGGAAAAGTCATTTAGTCTGGGCCATAAACCACCAAGAAATCACACCACACTCTATAATTAAAGTTCTCCCAACATGCCTTAAGCTTTTATTACCTACCAAAAATTGAGTTTCCCCGATGTGTGTAGCCTCCAAAGCTGAAGACATGAGAGTGATCAGCCGTGACGACTGTCAGTGTGTCATAAAGGCTGGTGTAGAGACCGGCTCGGGTAATGGCCCGGTCCATTTCCACGGCCTCATGCAAGGCCTGCTTGGCTTTTCCCTCATGGTGTCCGTGATCAATGCGACCACCTGCCAGCACACAGCCCAGTCAGCGGTCTCATACAGAGCATGAATCTCAGCACAGCTTTCACTTCAATACCAGCAACAACATTTCAAACATTTGGTCCTACGTTAATACATAATGTCGAGGGGTTTTATTAATAGTAAAATTAACTAAAAATACCAATCCTGCATTTTTATGTTATGCGATAGTAGTGAAGCTGTTGCAGTGCAGCTTTTAAATTATAATTTTTTTGTTACAAGTAGCTGGGTTTCCATTTAAAGTTATGAATGGAAATTATATGCAAAATTGGAATATTGCATAAAACATTTACCAATATGCACCATTTCAAAGAGAACAAAATCATTACTTCCTGATAAACAAGCAGTAAATATCAGTAGGATTCACTGAATAATATAATTTTGATATATAATTAATCACTTGCACCTCAGAGAACGCAGACGAAACACAATAAATACAGTCATTGGGTCATTATAATAATAATCTCTCATTATTCACATCAATCCTTTCTCGCACATCAACTCAAGTGAGCGTAAAAACATTTTTTTCCAAATATGACAGAAATGCAAAATAATTGTTTGTAGTTTGATCCGATATTGAATTGACCTCTTAATACTGTGGTTTAATGACTGGTGATGTATACTATCCTTTTACCTTCCACCAGCAAGTAGAATCCACGTTCATTTTTTCGGAGGATCTTAATGGCCACGTCTACCATCTCAGTGAGGGAAGGGTCAGTTTCTTTGTTTCTCTCAAGCTCATAGGGTAGGTCTGCCGGCTCAAACAGACCTGCAGTGCAAAAAGAACAAAAAAAAAAGACAATATAAGTAGGAAAAGTAAAACAACGTCTCAAAAAAAGGTCACTAAAACAATGGTTATGAAACTCACCCAAAAGATAATCCACATTGTTTGGATTCAGAGAAAGAAGTTCCTTCCTGTTCCAAACATAGTAGCCTCTCTGATTACACAGATGTTAAGATAAAAACAAGAAATGGGTTAGAGAAATGACCCTAGCCTCTTATCTTGATGCTTTGTAGAACATGTTACACTGTTATGATCCAATATTTTCCGACCAAATCTCTGTAATACGGTTTCACAACAAGTACAAATTGTCTTCATTTGTTATTAACTGCACAGCTGTAAATCCTGCTTTAGAGGCCTCAAGAGCATCAGATCAGATTCAGAGAAGTCAATAAACAGGGCATCATCAAAAGAGCACAAGTACTCCGCCAGAGTCAGGCAAAACAGAGAGAAAATGAAAAAGAGATTTGTCAGCAGAGGCATAGCGTGGAAGCTTTTTTTTTCCCTGAACTGAATTGAACATGACATTGTAAATGAAAAGATGGAATGAAGCGCCCTGTTTTTCCCTTGTTTCATCTTTCACCTTATCCTTCATTCTGTCAATCCACTCCCCCACAAGGTTCCTGCCATCTTTGCGTGTACCGTTGTGTTTTTTGTCTCCGGGGTATTCCACATCTGGCGTGTTTCTGGGGAACATACTTTTCCGCCCACCCCCCATAATCACCTGCCCATCCAAAAGAGAAACATCACACATTTATTGTGTACAATGATGTCCAAACAAAAATCTAAGTTAAACCAAAACATGCTGAACATTTAAAAAGAACAAACCGTATTATGAACGGACAGTGAAGCAGAACTATTTACAACTATGCTGATTAATATCATTTCTAATGCATAACGCAAATATATAATAATTATAAGATTATATTAATAATATTAACAGTAATTGTTTTAAATAATATTATTAAATATTGGTTCAATTAAATATATTTAAAATATTAAATACAAATAATTCTATCAGCATTATTCTTGTTGTTATAACTGTTAATATTATTAATTATTATTATATTTTAGAATTTATTTTAGAATAATAATAGTAGGTTTTAAAATAAATATTTAAAATACATTAAATATTAACAAATTATTTGATCAACATTATTGTCAATAGCAATAACAGCATTATATTGTGATTTAATCACACTTTTATTTGATCAATATTATTATTAATAGTTATATATACTCAATAAATTATTTCTAATTTGAAGATAATCATTAAAAAAAACTCACATCAATGTCAGGGATGTTTTCAAAGAGTTGTTTGGCGATGTCCTTGCATCCGCTCTGCAGTGCTTCAGCAGGCATTTCTGCGTCTGAATACCAGTCCCGGTCTACACAGTGTGCATACGCCGCACTCGGAGTGGCATGGTTCACTCGTGTTGTTGTGACGATTCCCACCGATTTGCCTAAGGAAAACGCAGGTTAAAACTGTTATTTGTTGTAGGGACATAGCCATGATTACCACTTAATCTACTGTATATTCAAACGGATTACGTATTTTTTTCCCTTATCTTTCTAGTAATTCAATAACATGTATTAAATCAAAAGCCTGCTCAAGAGTAAACCAACTGAAATATGCCATGCATCAGCTTTGCCATGTTTGATTGTAAGTCTTGTAGTTTGCAAGGTCACCCAGTCGTATGGTACGGTATTTTAATGCATTTTCCGAGCACAAGCACCCAAGTGAGGAAGCATTTTACCCTGTACTCCGTTCAGGTCAGGTTATCAGTTTGACACTGATTGGACCATCCGCCTTTTAAAGCTCTCAGCTGGATTTTAAATGTTTATTCTGGTCGTGTCGTACAAACTCCACTCAGCTACTTTCATTCACCTCTACCTTTGGCAGAGGACTTCCGTCTTATAAAACGCTTCATTTGTTTTTATTTTCAACATGAGAATAAAATATGAGCAAGCCGTCTGTGTGTCACACTCATCAGTCAAACTGTCACTCCTCTCATTTCTTCCTTAACTTCAGATAAGGATGTGTTTTTTCCGCTTTCTTCAATCCTTTATCTGCTCAACCTGCTTTATGTGCCAGTGTCACCTTTGTTTCTCTCATGCAAAAACAAGTTAATGGATTGCTAGCAAAACAATAAGCCTAGAAACAAATATCCCATCTATATTCTAATTGCAATAGAAGCCGGGGACAGAAAAGCATTATAGCTGCTGTGTGAGAGGATTCAACAGGGCATCTTACCTGCATCTTTGGCCCATTTTAGAATGGAGGTGACCTCGTTCCCCCGTGTGGTGTTGCACTGGGATTTCACAGCTGCTGCGCTCACTCCAACCGTACCCTCGTTGGCCTTCACCCCGCACAGATATGCTGTGGCAGTGCCCGCGCTGTCTGGCACCTGTGCATTGGTGTTATATGTCTGGGGGGAAAAGCGTGTGCAATTTTAATATCTGCAGGTTTCTATACAAGAGCAAAATTAACTTAGTGTAGCTCTATAATTGTCCATTCAGCATTTTGCAGCATCATTATTAAAAATCGAGTCGAACAGTCTAAAACCACTTTTTATTCTTTATATTCAATAAAAAAATACTGTCATAACCCTGTAAAGCTTACAGTGTATAAAAACTCATATGTATACGTTTTCCGAGAACACCCATTATTTAACTTTAATGCAGCAACAATCTAAGTCATAGTAACGACTTATTAATCTTTAATTTCCCAGCATTTACCACATAATGTGAATAACAATGATTGAAAATGAACATTAATAAAGTAACCTGAGAATCTAAAGAGTGAGACAGCAAGGATTTAGGGAAAAAAAAAAATTATTAAATTCGTGACCATCCAGCAAAACAGAATCCTCAAATAGGCATGAACCCACAATCAGGGCCGCAATGTATTATTTGCCTGCTAACCAATTATTTCAAAGCTTTGTACCTCACTTGTGTCATAATACTCGCAGTGAAATGTTTACGATGGGTAACAGGAGGCCTATGTTTTGCCGTAGCAGCGCTTAGGTTTTGGAAGCTGATCACTGACCGCGCCCCTGATAGCACACGTACATTTAGGAGATGTCTATTTGACGTCTGCATTTGCATCTTCAAGACGTATTATTTAGGTTGTTTGCTCATCTGCAATACGTCTATTGGACGTCTCCTTTTAGATGTCAAATAGACGTCTATTAGATGTCTTTAAGATGTTTATGATTAAGAATGTATGCAAAACTGACATCTGAAAGACGTCAGAAGGTTTTTGTTTACATAATATATGTGTGTGTATAAAGTGTTTATTTATTATGTATATACACATACAAACAAATTAATTGATGTTTATATATTTATATACTAATCTAAGTATATGAATATCCAAATGTATAAACGTAAAATTAAAAATATATATACAATATGTGTGTGCATTTATATATAAATGATAAATACACACAGTACACATGCACATATAATGTAAACAAAACAGAAACTTTTATTTTGGATGCATGTGAAATATTTATTTTAAGAGTGTGACTGCTAGAGAAATGAAACTATGATTTGAATCTGTTCTCTGTGGCCCGGGGTGAGCGACTGCATGGATTATGGACACAAAGGAATGGTATGATGGGATTACAGCATGTGGGATGTACCTTTGAGAGGGCAACGTAGGGAAATTTGTCCATCTCTAGCTGTGTTTCTTCACCGTTGTGTCCACTTAGTTGACCTTTTAGAATGCGTGCTGCTGTGACCGTCGGTACTCCCATGCCTTGACACAACAGAGATTAGATCATTCAGTTTATTTTAACAGCATTTCTTTTCAAGCCCCTTCTTACATGAAGAACATACAGTAGCCTGTCTTTACTTCAGAACCACAAATAATTGTGTGTCCAATCGTGCAATCCAAATGTAATGTGATGAGAAAACAAGGCTGTGAACCAATAAATAATAGCAGGAGACTTTTTTTTATTGAGTGGTGTAGTCTGGTGTAACAAATGACAAATGTCTCTTTTAATCTGGTTCCTTTCAGTTAATCAGATACATTCAGTGTGGTTCAATTTATGAACAAGTGACTCTTTCACACTGCTTCTTTCAAAGGGTTAGTTCACCCCAAAATGAAAATTCTGTCATTAATTACACACCCGTACTGCACACACCTCGTTCCAAACCCATAAAACCTTCAGTCATCTTTAGAGCACAAATTAAGATATTTCTGATGAAGTCAGAGAGCCATCTTTCTCTTTATAGACAGCAATACAACTGAAATTATCCCAGATCCAGAAATGTAGCAAAAACAGTGATAAAATCAGCCTTGTTTACATCTGGGAAAAAGCATATACGTAATCTGCAGTTTTTACGCCTATTGGAAAAGCGCATGCATGGATTGTGATACTCTCTAAAATGGCAAAAGACGTAAGTCAAGAGAGGAGAATGGGGTAAATTATGTTATTTTTGTTTTCTTTGCGCCAGTGTTAATTTTGACAGCAAATTTTAATTTAGTCTTACTCTTTTGACTAAAATAACATTTAGTTTTAGTCATATTTTAGTCATCTGAATAGTTTTAAGTTTTATTCTAGCTTTACTCGACTAAATATCATATGATTTTAGTCGACTAAATCTACAGTAAATTTAGTCGGCTAAAATCGAACGGGTTTAGTAACTGTGTAATTCATTTATTAAGCATTTCTCTCAAATTTCCAAACTCAATATGTTTGACATTAAGATTTTATCATAATAGACACTGATTTAACTGTGGTGACACACAACCACTTATATAACCACTTCTCATTAAGGTCAAGAACATGGTCTCATTTTCAATGACATGGTTATATAGGCTAGTTATGCATTCTTTATTGTTTACCATATTATTCATTCTTTCAAGCAGACATACTTTTAATATAAATAATTTATATTAATCTTTAGAACTACTAAGTACTACGTTATTCAGTCAGGGACATTGAGGGATTTTACTTTTGTTGCTTGATTAACATGACTTTGACGATAGCAACTAAATGAAATTTAAAAGCGAATACACGTGATTGCAATGTACTGATACACGTTCCCTAACGTTTACATTCACGTAATACGTAATCGACTCTGTTTACCTGAATGCTAGTCAACACGGACAATCTGAAATCATTTTGTGTGTAATTCTCTATTCAAGAGTAACTTACTCACGCTGTGTGAGACGTGCTATGTGTGTGTGCGCTCAGAAACCGGACTGAACTGAGTTCTCTCTTCCATATCCAAACTTATCAATATGCTTGCTCTTCTCTTAATCCCACATATTGAGATTTTTGTAACTTTTATGAGACGTGCAGCGAGTGTATGATAGCTTATGAATCAGTTCATGCACACATCTAACCTCCGATCCACGCAACACATTCGTTCTGAAATACTCTCTTCCCAATCGTCCCTCCATAACATTTTCCTCTCGTTTTTATTCATTGACAAAAATGTCAATAGGTTTTAGTCATAGTTTTTGTCATTTCAAATTAGTTTTTATTCGTTATCGTCTCATTTTCGACGGTGAAAAAGTTTTTGTTGATGAACATTATGATGAAAATTAAACGAAATTTAACGAAATTACAACTGCTTTGCACAAAAAAAGGGATCTTGTAGCATCTCAAAACTGAAGTCGAGCCACTGATGTCACATAAACTTTTTACTGATGTTTTTACTATGTTTCTGGATCTGGGATCTTTTCAGATGTATTGCTGTCCATGGAAGGTCAGATGGCTCACTGATATCATCAAAAATATCTTTATTTGTGTTCCGAAGATGAACGAAGACCTTTCGGGTTTGAAACGACACAAGGGTGAGTAATTATTGACACAATTGTCATTTTTGGGTGAACTAATCCTTTAAAGAATTAAACACATACAGTGAAACCAGTGAATTCGAATTCATGAACAAATCACTCTCAAGAGACGAAGCTTACTGTCTGATGGACTTTTGAACTCAGCCCTTGAATCCACTCACTGAATCTGTCAGAGCGGTTACTTAATCAACATTAAATTATCATGCTTTCAGTGGTGCAATATTTGAATAATAAAGGATATATTGCATACAAAACCTATTTAAATGTACAAGTCCTTTTTGAACTCAGCTGGCTGACCAATAAAATAATCAGAAACATTACAATTTCAATAAACTTAATGCATGAATCAACAGGTCAGCTGATATAAATCTTCTTCAATCTCTATTTCAGCCATGGCTTCTAGATAATCTTATTATGAATTCATCATTTTGTGGCTGGTATGTGGTTTTGGTCATAGTGCACAGTGAGAACTGCAATAAATCTATATAAGGCTTCATAAGATACCCTTTTTTTTAGGTTTTTGTAAACTGGTGCTTATCTGCTGGCATTATAACAAACCAAATTCTTCTAAAATGGTCACAAATATTTACACTTTATTTTCCTTCCTTCCTTGCTTTTATCCCAGAAGATTATTTTGATAACTACTGTTGACTGTGTTTGTTTTGCATTGTGCACCGTAAAAGCACTTTTAAAAATATTTAACTCTTTTTGTTACACATTTTGCTTTCAAAACATGGTTGGCAAAAAAAACCCCACAATGATCCACAGACTGCGAGACATACCATCACCAAGGAAAAGAATGATGTTCTTGGCAACATTCTTGTTGAGGTCTTGGAGGTTCAAAGCATTTTTTAGTGTGCGCTGAGCCCATTCCTTCCAGAAATCAGGGTCCTTTTCTTGTTCTACAAGCCGTAAGAAAACATGTTTACACTTTTGCCCACAAATTATAACACACAACCAATAAAGTTGCTCCTGCAAACAAGATAATAATCATGGCCTTAGTATCCATTTAGAGATTATGAGCATGTTTTCGCTCTCTAAATTTACAACAACGACAACTAACAGTCTTCTTTAGTTCGCATAAGCTTCTTAAAACCCACAATCACGTAAATGATATATCTGGGACCATCTGACCCAAAGGTCCAATATTAGCTTCTTATAGAAGCTAATATACATTTGAAATTAGTTTTATTCTGTGTCTATAGCTGGTACAAGGTCAAAAAGATGACTATTAAACTTCAGTGGTCTGAAATGGAGTGACATTATTTATGAAGCACTAATCTGACACTACTGTAAGACACGGGGCGCTCATTCCTGTTAAAGTAGAGCTACTTTCCCACAGAGTTTAGTTCCTACCCTGTTACAGTATAAATGTTTGTTATTAGCCTAAATACTTCTTGAAGATCTCGATTTGCTAGTTCACATGTATTTGATTTAGGGTTGAAGGTAAACTTACCAAGAAGGTAGGTCTTCAGGAAAAGGATTTAGCACCCTAATTATAATGTGTTCTCGATTTCATTTTAAAGAGTCGATATGCTCATCATTGCAGAGAAAAGTGTCATTCTCATATCTAATTATGGCAAAAATGTCTTTACTGACCTGGAAATTGGGACTTTGCCATTCCTCCCCAAGCCAGGCAACCGAGGATAAAGAGTGCAGCGAACTTCATTTTGTTTCAGCCGCCGTTTTGCAGATTAACTCAAGTTCCAAGGATGTCAGAAGACTTCAAAACCTGCAAGGAAAAAGTGTTATGTCTAGTCAATGTTAAAAAATTTGATGTTCAGAGATAGCTATAAGTAAGCTGTTCATATGCTGATTTGAACTCTGTTTTACTTTCATCTATTTGTTTGAGCAGTCTAACATACTTCCATGAGCTCAACCAATGGTTTGGGGCAGGGCTACATTTACCTGAGTATATTTAGTTTGAAGACAATTATTATTTTTGCTGTTACGTGTGGAATGACACGCTTTAAGGACAGAAAACTACTATTTACAAACCCAAGGCTTACTTTTTTCCATCACAATCTTATATTCATGTGCAAAAACAACTGAAATATGATTTACGTTTCAGGTGAGGAAGCATGTTATAAAAATTGCTATAATTTAGTGGCGTATTTGCACATTGGTCATTTTTAGGGATGGATATTGTTAAGGTTTTAATGGTATTCCTACTTTTATATATCACTTATTGATCTGTTACTTGAACGGAACTTTTATCTGTACTTTTTGTTGTGATTTTTAATATTACAATAATACAAAAACGAAGTGAGAACAGAAATAACAACACTTTAAATGTAAAATAATAACCTGCAGCTTAACAAACACCAAGGTTTGAGCAAATATTACACAAACAAAACAAATTATTGTGAAACAAATAAATCAACAACTATTTTCCCATAAAAGAATGTACAGTGGTTACAGCTGCAAGATGACTAACCATTTACCACTAACAAAAAAATTGCAAAATTCAGCTAAACAATCAGCTTTGGCTAATGTTTGTTTTATTAGAACTCATTCACATAAATGAGTTAAGTGTGTTTGGGATTAAACAACGCACTCTCACGACCTATTCGTACGAGGTGCCAAATTTGTGCTAATTTGTACGACCCTGCGACGGGTAGGTTTAAGGGCGGGGTTCATTCGTACAAATTCATACGAATTGGCAACTCGTAAAATACGTACGATTTATAAGAAATCGTATGAATTCATGCGAGTGAGGTCACCTCGTAAAATATGTACCAATCGCCGTGAGATCAGGTTGGATTAAAAGTAATAAAAGTTTGCAACCTCTTGCAATGTACACTAAATAAATACACTAAATGTATTCCATCACTACAAATTAATTATTAAGCAAGCTCCGCTTTATATCTTAATTTTCCCTTTATTTCTTAATAAGCATAGTTTATTATTATTCATGTATTTTTAGTGTTTAAAATGCATTTAGGCTAATGTTAACCAAAATGTGTGTTTATTAAATTACTAACATTATTGTAACATACTAATTTAGAGAGATCTTTTGTGATGTTTATGTCGTTATTTTGGAAGACTTTTGGAAGTCGTTATTTTATTCAGTGTCTGCGAGCAGATGAGATGTTGATAGGTTTATTGTCAGGGACAAATTATTATCGTGGCTTGATGACCATGGGACACTGTGGGTCCCAAGGCCATACCAGTTGAAAACCACTGCTTTAGATTGTTCAGATCTCTCCGCCATCGACTCTCTATTAAGTGTGAGTTTCTTTGTTACACCTGCACGAGCTCTGTGTACTGCGGAACCTATGTACTGTTGTACGTCAAAATTTATCATTACTTCTGTCTTTCATAATTTAGCACCGGTACTGATAAAGAAATACGTTTCGGTAGTACCCATCCCTATTCGCTTGTGTAGCTACCTAGAAGTTCACACTTGAAAACGTGATATGGATGCATTATTAGTATTAAACCTTTCTGTCTTCTACTCTTTAGTCAAGGTCACTTTAATGGGATTGAGTGCCACTGCACATGGTGCTTTAATAGGCATGACAAAGCTGATTAACTGGACACCTCTGTTCCAAGGCACAGAACTGCAAGATTTCTATTACGAACGCACACTTTCTCAGCTTACTTCACATCCTTTTAATGGGGTCTTTAGTCATAGTGCAGAAAGCATCAATCAGTATCAAAGCCATGTGTTCAATCAACCTATTTGTTAGCCATGCTGCCTGGAGCTTTGACCGCTCTCTATTTACATTAGCAAAACTGGAAAAAAACGGGCATTGTGTAAGTCACGTAATGCATTTAAACATAATATCGTATGAAATTCCTGACTAAATGCACAGCTATTGGGTTCGTTCAGGTCTGGCACTTCCCACACAGTTCTGAAGTGTGAAAAACATAGCTGGAATGATTTGCTCCGTTTGTAGTGCAATACAATGAATTGCTTTTCACTGCAGTTTCATATAAATAGCTTCTCTTTCTTGATTGTTGAGGAATGTGGTTGTCTTGTTTGTTCAATTGCTTGTTTTCCTTAATATTGGCTAAAACCTTTGGTTATAAAAGAACATTCATTAGCCTAAAAATCACCATGAAACCAGCAGCCAGTCATTAAGGGTTACAATCTGCACACCATAAACAGCACACAGACCTGAACCAGTGAACATCTAAGCGTTTTTTCTTACTAGTTCTGCTACAAAGAGACTTTTACCATGACTTGAGGATCATTCACGTGCTCTGTCAAAAACGCAGCGGGGTTCCAACTGGCAGAACTCTTGAAGCTAGTCTGCAGGTGAAGAAACACAACAGTGCCAAAACACAAAGGAGCAGCAAACCCGAAAACAAAGTTGTCAACAGAACAGAAACTCCTTCTCGATTCATGGTATGTAGAGATGTCCTTTTTTTTGGAAGTAACCCTGCTTAAACAGCTATCCTTGTTTTCGATGCGCTGACTTGAGCTGGGAATGAGATCTGTCCTCCAAGTATACGCTCAGGGAGAGGATTAGGGTTATTACACTGATGGAGGCAATGCTCCTTTACATCTTTATTTTACAGAAGGTGACATTTTTGAAGGTGCAAATAAAGTGGAAATAAAAAAAAACAAAAAACGGGACTATCCATTTCAGACCTGTCAGATCAATGCCTTTTGTGAGACGAGTCATTTCTTGTAAACTCTGGAGGAGCATCCTTGTTTTGTACAACAAATCAGCTATGTTGTTCTGTCTGAACCTGTTATGTCCATAAACCCCTGAAGGCTTGACTCTATCGCTCTAATAAACAGGAACATTAGATCACATAATATAACAGGATTCACAATACACAACATCTTAGAGGCCATTCGATCACAGAAAACACTGACATAAGGATTTTATTAGGTTGTGCATCTTGGTAAACACGACACTAACACAAGAGAAAACCAAATCTAATTAATCGAATTATGCTGAAGAGTCTCTGAACAAAAACCCCTTTTAAGGACGAGCACAAATTTTGAACAAGATGTTCTCAAGTTCATAAAAACCAAGGCTGTTTTGTGCTATTATTACATCTACAGCAACATTAACATCATTGCATACAAATTATTTGGGCACACGATCAATAAAACGCTCACAAATATGTTGCGTCTGGGAAGCACTTAGGAAGTTGAAAAACAAAACCTCTTCTGGCATTGCATTGTTTTCTCTTTATGAGGTTAAACAGCAAAGTGTCTTAACTTGTTCTCCTACAGTCAAGAAAGAGTGAGGCACAAGGCTGGAATTCACTGAACCTCACAGCCCAGTCTCAACAATTGTATCCCTTGTCGAAACATTTTTGAGAGAATGCTAATGTAATTTTCATCATAATTTGAAACCAGTAATATTGGAATCAAACAGGAATCCTCAAACAATCAAATAAGATCCTACATGGTGGACAAAAATGTTATGCTGCATTATCTTTTATGATTTGTATTTGATACATTGTGGATTGGATCCACATTAAAATAGAAATTTCATTTGCTTAAATCAGTCAGGAAATCTAGGGGGAAAAAAACCCATTAATAATAAAGTGAAATATTAAAATATACTTTGTGAACATGAAATATTAAGATTATCACTCTGTATGTTAACTCTAGACAAATTTTACATTATTAAAAAATAGATTAAAATTAAATGTATAAAGACCTTTCCTGTGATTAACATTTTTCAATGTCTGAATGAATTTTTGTCATGATCTTTTAATAATTAATTATTTTATTATTCAAAACAAACATGAAGCTATTTTACTGTCATATGACAAGGACACATTGAACATGAGAGGACCCCTTCAGACCTTCAGGACAGTGTCAAGGTCACTTAAGATTTGTATTTTTTAAATAATTACCTTTTTAACATATTTTAATAACACTTTGTCTTGATTAAATTAGCATTTACGTTTTAGTGTGTTAATGCGTAATCATAAAAACTTTTCAATATGAATTTTCCTTAAAAACGAAAAAAAAAAACTTTTAGTAGCCTATTCAATAAATATGAATACATAGGTCACATTACTACATCGCTGGCATATTTGTTTTATCATTGACCCATTTTGAGTTTGTCAGCATATGCTATGAGTAAACTCCTCGCTCTACAACGTCCTAATGTCTCATGTGCAGTGGTGCACAGAAACCACATCCTCTCATCTTTTCATTTCATACAATGTCTGTTTGTAGCCATAGGCTGCCAAAACGCGATTATAGCGCTCTACGGAACAGGACCACCGACATCCCCCACATCACTGGAGCGTAACATTGTAATTCCCGGTTTACTGCTTAATTGCAGTAAAGTTGGAACAGTAACTCGCCGTTATGCAAACGGAGATCCCAACGCTACCTGAACAACTTGTTGGATTGTATTGAATTAATAACGGCACAACTCTCCAACTCTTCCCAGCGTTGCCATTAGAACTCCAGTCACATGTAGCGGTGCATGAACAGAGTCATTCAGCAGATAAGTAGCGCTAAAAGTGATCGTACTCACCCTCGTGTTATATGTATCCGTTCACCTCTGCGACTCCTATACCACAGGACTCACATTCACGTGCTGTTCTCTAGTCGAGCTTTTATAAAGCTTTACAATGCGCCAGCCCAAGAGAGAGAGAGAGAGAGAGGGGGAGAGAGAGAGACCCCGTTAGAAGAGTGCACTATTAATAATAGCGCAGTCTGAAGCGCGAGCTCCTCCTGTTGATAGGAGTCGTTTAAGTTAAAGAACCTCATATAAGACATTGGCTGTCTTATTTCTATTTCATTTCTGCATTTCTTGGTCGATCACAATATTGTAAATGCAGCATAAAGTAAGTACATGTTTTGACATTCTAAGTCAAGCAAGGTTAACAGGTAAAAATTGACCAAATCTACAAAGCATGCAGCAACTAGTTAAAAAATAAAATAAGAATTACAAAGAAGTATTGTAGACATAAATTACTTTGGAAATGCAAGTTACCCTTTTTAAAATGTATGTAGTGTAACCATTTCGTTCACTTTATTAATGTATCCGATTACATTTGATTTGATTACCTTATCATGATTTCAACTGTTTATCATTTTGCAATACTTAAACCTGGAATGTTTAACGTTACATTGATTACTGTAAGACTTTTAGAATCCTTCATCAACTGAATGAAGATTGTAATCTTATAATTTTAATTTTACTTTACTCTTTTACTTTCAGATCATTCTGAGGTACTGATTTAAAACCAGAAAAAGGAAATGTTTTATAGTTTGGATACTGTTTCAAAGTAAATCATTGCATGGCTATGACAGGAAATAATGGCAGCAATGGCTTTGAAAATAAATAAATAAAATAAATAAATAAATAAATAAACAAATGGTTTAGGCTATTTATTTATTATTTAACATTTTTATTTTTTACAATATTAATTTATATAAAACTTTCAAATATGAAATAAAAGAGTTGCCAAAATATCCTAAACTCCTAAAAAATTGGTTTCATATTTTAGAGTAGTTACTGCAATTTATGATAGAAATCAGTTAAATCAAGTGAATGTGTGTGAAAAAACAAATCATAAGAAACCCCCTTTGAAATCATTAATATTTTCATAAAGAACTGTAATTTAATTTCACATTTTCTCCCAGTAACTGTATCTGATTACATATTTATTTTGTAATTATACGTGATTAATTTAGGCCTAGATGTCACAGTTACATCTCAACTTAAAATAAAACATAAACCATAATAAGCTTGATATGTGCATCAGTGCAACCTTAACCCTGATGGTTTATTTTTACAATTTTTATATATGTTATAAATAAAGATAGCATGTTAAAATGTATGAATGCACAAAAAATAGTAAAACATTTTTGGCAATTATATTTTATCTAAACAACTGAGTAAGCTATTTAAAAAGAAAAATATCCTATATAACAACAAATATGCAGCATATTCTCATGTGTCTCATTACATCTTACCTAGAATTCATTATAGGTGTTTCCCTAAGGCAAAAAGTCCCAAGTCTGTGTAAGCTTGCTAACAACACATTTTTGTAACAAATATCACTCATTGATTTTTTTTTTTTCGTGTGCCAAGGATACGTATGCAGTTTACATTTACCTAACATTACCTTTAGTCTTTGTCTTGAACTTTCTACTCCAGTTCATCTACATTCTGATAGACTAACCACAAGATGTCACTATGAACGCAACAATGCGCTTGATTGCCCATCAGAGAGCAATGTGGCTCGATTAAAGTCTAACGACTGGTAATCGGCCATTGAGCTGCTGTGGGCATTTGCTTCCAGCTGTGAAAAGCCTATGGCCTCGCAATAGTCCACATAAACCTCCTAATACCTTTCACATAGCATTTTCGAGATAAATACTTAAAGGCATGGTGTGAAGAATGACAGAACCTTTCTGAAAGGATTTGCGTAAAATAAATAAACCCCAACCCTAAACCCACCCCTGACAACAATTCAAAAACAGTCATTATTGTTGTACAGTGTGAAAAATGTGTTCGCGCGCAGCTTTCCTAAATTCCCAATATTATTATAACAGGAAATAATAGCTTTCGAGCACTGGTCTAGCAGTGGAGGTGCATTGGTTGGACCTGCTTGCCTGAACGGGTCTCGAGTCTGAACGCAGATCCTGAATCGCATTCATTTACGCAATGAGACGGAACGAAAGGGTCACAGTTTTCAACTCACGAGTCTTTGTAGTGAACCGATTCAAAAGATTCGAATCGCTAAGTTGAATCAACCTATACTGAAGGTTACTATTAAAGCTGTTTTCCACATAGGTATCTAACAGCAGTTTTTAAGAAAAAATAACTTTTAATACACAGCTTTGAATGAGAAAAGAAACTGCCACAGCAGTTTATTTGTCGTAACCAAACGTTTATTGTAATTTAAACAAAATCTAATATTGCTTATGCAGTCGTGGCACTATATGACCTGAAGTTCACATAAAAAAAACATACAATTCCCTTTTGTAGTCACCCGCTGATCATGTTATCAGTATTGAACTGTCACCAATGTCCCGCCCACAACTGAAACACAATTGGTCAGAAGTTGAACGTGGGAACCTGCTCTGGAATATGATTGGTTGACTAAAGATACTATTATAATCCCGACGGGTGTCTTGCAGTTAAACTGTGTGCGCTCGTGTACACGTTGTGTCGAGCCAACTGGGGAATACTGCTTTGCAAAATAGAGATTATAAAGTAAAAGTGGACAGCTGCCTAGAAGAGAGAGAGAAAAAGAGAGAGTCTACGTATAAAAGGTAAAGACACAGAACTTTTTCTTGTATGTCAAACCTGCACTGTTTGAGCACAGCTCAAATTGTGTTACTATTTGCAGATTAAGGTGTATAAATGTAATTAAATATATCAGTACACATTCATGCTTCGTATTTCTGTATCCACATTACATAAAGTGCAACGTAAAGCTGTTTATTTAACCAGCATACCCTTAAAAACATTCCTTGGTAATCATCTTTATAACGTTATCTGTTCTACGTTACTGTTACTGTGAACATGGAAGTGAACTAATGAAGTAGTCTGTTCCGTGTGCAGCGTTAGTTTGAACAGAGGTTACTTATTACCTAGAATTCATCATGAGAGTCTTTACCTAAGGCAACAAATTCACAGCTGTACATGCTGACTAACAACAAGGCTGTAAACCTAGTCTGGCTTGTGCCTGCTTCAAGATGTGTATTGACATGACGATTAGCCATGTCTTGCACAATTTCCTCAAGAGATTAAGTTGTCCGATGTTTTAGGTTTTTTATCTTTAGTGTACTCCTAGAGAGGAAGACTGCGCCGGGGAATCTCTGACGCCAGAAGTTGTGACCTTTGCCGTTATCACGAGACTTCATGTTGTCATGTTCCAGAGAGGAGATCAGCATGTTGTTGTTAGGCCTGTCCCACGTGGATTTCCATCTTCTTAATCCCTGATTAGGATGTTATGAAATGTAGAAACATAGAGATCTGAAGTGTTTGGATGACAGCTGACATGTTCATGGGTGAGAGATACTGGTTTGTTTTGTTAAAAGAGGTAACTCCGTTAACCTGCCAACCAATCTGTGAACCGTCACCAAATGTGGAAAAGCTCAGAGTGATTGAGCTTTGATTTTTATTTTTATTTTTTGCAGAAATGCATAATTGAGCTTTTTTGTGACTGGATAAATGCCAATTACACTGATATTTCTTGCTCCATTTTCTTTTTTAATACCATTTTCTTTATTATATATATTTATAAATTGACAGTTATATAGATGACAAAAGCACAGGGGAGCTGGCGCCAGATTCTTAAGAGATGTTTCCCCCTAAAATTCTGTCTGCATCATGTCCTAACCTGTATAACTTTCTGTTTTCTGTCAAACACAAAGGTAAGATACTTGGAAGGATGTTGGTAATCAAACACATTTAGTTCTTGTTGACTGTATTGAAAAAAAAAAAAAACACACTTAAGGCATTTATCAAAATATCTTCATTTTGGCGTAAACTAGGCTAACCTACTCTTATCTCCCAAACTTCAACACTGCGCACTAACCATTTTGCGGGGGACTGCAGCTTCTGTTTCGTGAATTTATGAAAGGCCAGTATATAATAAAATGATAAAGTAAAATTAAATAAATGATTTTAAAATAGAGCAAAAATAAAAAACTTACTACATTTAATTTGAAATATTTTAAAGCTGACCTGCATGTCAATAATCAGTATCAGAGAACGGTGTACATGTGGATTTATTTTTAAAGAGGTCGAAGAGTTTCAGCTGACAAAAAAACTTTAACCTACTTTACACAATTTCCTGTCAGATATTTTGATTTAAAACGGTTTCCAATATTCTACGCCAAATTTACATCAAAAGGTGGCATTTTTGCAGTGCTATTTACACAGATTTCTCACATTTTTGCTCATAGGAGGCAGAAATGCATTTGTGCAACAATCATGATTGTATAACTGGGTGCTAAAGTGGGTCAGAGCAGGCGTAATTTAGTTTGTCTTTTATACAGCATCATGTCTTAACGCTGAATTTTGAGCAGGCATGGAGCAGCATTAATTTGCCTAAGTAAAAACACGTTTAGTGTCTGAACTGAGCATGTAAATGAAACCCTTGCTCTCAAACTACTACCACCAGGGATTGACCCCAAGTAATTCATGACGAAACTGGAAGATCATGTGTCAGAGTTACCAAGTATCAAACATGCTTCTTTATTTAGTTGCTTCTTCTGCCTTGCATAAAAATCAAAACCTGAACTTTAATGCTCAGATCACCACATTGGATGAATTATACCAAAAATATGTGTTAAAAAGTGGCACATGAACAAGAATTAGGCCATATATCCTAGTCACGGAGTCTGTGACTCAGGTGTGGAATGAAATGTGCTTTCTCTCTCTCACACACACACACACACACACACACACACATAGTCGCAAATAGTGTGCATTCGCTTTCACATATTAGCACAGTGGCAAACAAATGCTTTAGTCATACGAGGGAAATGCTTTCGTGCCTTAAACAATTGGACGGTTGACAGGATCAGTGGCGTATTTCTGACTCATAGCTGTGGTTTACTGCCTTGCTGAAAGGCAGCATTTGAGACTTTGTCTAGGAATCTTGGCATATTTTGTGTTGTGTCTTTCACACTGTGCTGGGACTGACTTCCTTTTTCTTTATTAGCATGGAAAATGCTAGAAATGATCCCAGATCAGCCTTGAGTAAATATTAAAGTTGGGTAGGTTATGGGAAAGAGGCAATGAATCCATCCTCACTGTTGATAGAATCAGCGCTCTGTGATTCTATGCACCTGCGCCTTGCTTCAATCTGGGGCAGACAGATGGTTGAGATGGCCCTCAAGCAAAAGCCCTAGACCGGATACAGGCAGGTCTCTGAGCCTCAGGGCAAACTTTCAATGAGTCATGTCACTGGAAAGCCATGTAAAGGGAAGAGTCCATTGTCACTACTGGTTGCTGACATGCTGTTGGCAGCTAAATGACTGCACATCTGCTGGGGCAGACCTGCCAGGAAAGAGTCTTGAGTCTGGCTTTGCCTGAAGTGTATTTACTATGAATATGAAAAATGTGTTTGAATATTTCAGCCACTTTCCATAAATTTGTGCCTCGTTCCTTACCTGCTACCACATTATTTCCCCCCTTATTAAAGTCATGGGACATCCCATAAAACCCAGGACATGACATCAGTTCTTTTCACAGCATGGCCAATATATACTGTATAATTTTAGTTATTACTTTATTTCTATAAAATTCTATCTTTGGCTGTTTTATCCAGCTTATCCATTCAAACAGTTTTATCAATTTTATTTGTAAGAAAAATTATCAAACTATTATTTTTCTTTAATTAATAGGAAATGGATACAACTATTAATAATATAAACTCAACAATTGTTGTCTAAAACCGATCCTCCTGTGCTTGGGTATATTTTTTTACCTTGTTGAACAATCTGTCATTTATCTTTTACATTTTTTAAGTACTGGTAACTAGGGATGTAACGGTATTGTAAATACCGTCGTGCCGCAATACATTTTTTTTCGATAATACCGTGGTCGCATGACTCGATAAAATGATAGGTCTTCTGAGAAAAGTTTGCTCAGGCGAATGGAGCGAA
>JAUMHQ010000066.1:10089800-10110382 GCA_032361165.1 Enteromius paludinosus
CTCTAACACCTCTACCAACAGCAACCTAGTTTTCCCAGGAGGTCTCCCATCCAGGTACTGACCAGGCTCAACCCTGCATTGCTTCAGTGGGCAACCAGGCTTGGGCTGCAGGGTGATATGGCTGTGGCCAAAAAAACATATCTCAAGTATTTTAAAGTAAGCTGTTACACTGAGGAAAAAAATCTTAAAAAGACTTACTGTATTTGTATGTGTGTGTAATAGTTCTCATGATTTCCAAATGACACCACAAATTAGACTTATTTTGTGTCTGTTAGTAAATGCCAAAGGGACTTGTTCTCTCTGAGAAAGTCAGCTCTGTTCATTTCTGTCAGTACCCTCATGTGTGACTTCCCCACCCTACCAGGGTCATCAAATGACAGGGCTTTACCCCTCTGAGGCCGTGAGAAGTGCATCTGGCCAAAAAATGCTGTTCAATATGCCAACTGTGCAGCTCTGAATGTGAATCTGTTTGGACTGGTCATTTTGTGGTTAATATATTTTGGCGTGTCTAAATTGTGTTTTACGTGCTTGGCTGGAGTGTGGTTTGGCTTCAAGTGGACATTTGTCTGCTGATTAGATGCAACAGAGGCCTTGTGATAGATGCCTGGCTTTGACAAGACTCAAGACAATTCCTTTTTTTCTTTTCTTGTCTTTTTTTATTCAATATGAAATTTCTTACCCATAAATATTTAATATAAACATACCATAAAGTATGTAACAAAATAAAATTTCTTTTTTTTGTCAATGAAAGTCATTGGTAACCAAACAGCTCCTTTACCAACAGTCTTCAAAATACCTTTTATTTTTCACAAACAACATTAAGGTGAGTAACTGATAAGAGATTTGTAATTTTTGGAGTAAAATATCCCTTTAATGTTTTTATTATTATCATGTTTTTTTTAAATGAGAAGCTAAATATGCCAGCAGGTGGCAGTAAATGTCTTTAAACGGCTGATTCATTTAGGTATTCAGTAAACAGCTCTCTTTATGAATGGGTATTTGAATCATCAGTTGAATCAGCGTTTTAATTCATTTAAAACGCAGATTTATTTAGAAATTTTAGAAACCCTGTGTTGCTCACCGACTGTTAGACTGTTATTCTGTTATGGCTTTAAAGGTAACTTGTTCTCTGCAAAATTGAGCAAAAATGTGTTAAAAAATAACAATATTAACTTTTTTTTTTATTATTTATGAAATCACTTTTGAACTTGTGATAATCTTTACAAAATAGGCAGTTGTGTGATACTCTCGCTGCTCATGTGATATCCCTTATGGTATGGAATAAATGTAGTCGAAAACTCATACAGGTGCATTTTTGCACCAATATTGCGAATTTTAGCACATAACAGAATTTATGGAGCTGTTGCCGTATATCAGTTGTCAAAAGTTATATTTACTGTGGTCTAGGGGTGGGGCAAGTGTGTTATCTGTGTTAAAACAATTAAATTGCGTTATTTTAGAACTAATGTATTTTATTTATATATATATATATATATATGTATGTATATATATGTAAGAGAGAGAGAGAGAGAGAGAGAATTATGTAAGTATATACATGATGATTGTTTGTGATGCCTTTGTTTTTGCTTTTGAATCTTTGTTCAAATTTCTATAATCAGATGTTAATGTATGAAATGTAACTTTACAAATGCATGCACATGTGTATATGTTAACTAATACTGACTGTCATACTTAGATGAACAGTCTGGCAGCTGAAGAACATGTAATGGGAGTGGCCTTGTATAAACCCCGCCCTCTGTTCTGTAATGTCCTATGGGTAGGAATGAGAGGGCGGAAACTCACCTCTAACAGTTCCCTCCCAGTCCTAAATGAAAGCCTATTGTGGAATGCACACATTCTCTCTCTTACATGGGTGTACTCACACACCCTCACGTATGTTCATCAGGTCCTCTCTCCTTCCTGTTTTTCACAAGTTCCTGCCTTTTTACTGACGCGAGTGTTGTCGCAGCCTGGAAGGAGTTCAGGCTTCCCAGGAATCCCTTGTTTAGGAGGGCTGCACTAACGAAAGCGCTTTGAAATCTCCCAGCACATGTTTGTTGTGAAGATCGAGCTGACCATGCTCTGGAGCTTATTTCCTAGGTGTAGCTGACGTTGGGGGTTTGGAAATTTGGCTTGGGATGAGGTGAAAGGGGGGTGGAAGAGGAAACCTTATTCACACAGAGATCACCCAGCACAAGACACGCTGAGCCGAGAGTTTTCTCTAATCCTTGGGGAAAACTAGCTTCACAATCTTCTCCTGATGGAATTCAGGAGGATAAACATTGACAGGATTCCTAAAAGCTGCTGAAACCCTTTCAGAAGATTTGATTTAATTATGGAATCACTTAGGGAATCTTTTCTTCATTTAACATTTCAGATGTCAACATACAAACGAGCCACACTGGATGAAGAGGAGCTGTTGGACACCGGCTCTGATGGGATCTACCACACCTCTACCATGCAGGTGAGATTTCAACTTTTTTTAAACAATTTTTTTTATAACTTATGCTTCTTGATGTATGTGTACTGACATATAAGCTAGTCATTCATTTTTAAGTGATTCCACTGAAAGACAAGGACACGGTCTCAAGTTACTTCCTTATGGTTTTCCTGTCAAACATCCGCTGTGCGTTAGCAATATTGAATATAACTCTTTCCTCATTCTCTAGAAACGTCTTTTCACCCAAAAGTGTATGTGAATATGCCTGAAACTTCTGTTTACTTCTGATTAGTACATGATTGATTTGGTTTTGTGTATAAGTCAAAACAAACGCTAGCTACACTTTTTTTGCTTCACCATTTTTTTTATTCAAAATGTTTGTATCAACAGATGCTTTTGTTTTAGTTTGTTAGATCCTAATGAGTTTTAAAGCACAAGTAAAACAATGATTTAAAAATAATAAATCACACTTGACAAAGTTAAAGTCTCAACATGTTTCTATTTACATATTATTAGGAATGGAAAATGGTTCAATGATTGAGATCTCAACCTAAAACCGGCATAAAAAACATCTAAATAGCATTGTCTGAACTATTTATGACTTAACTTTTACATTTTAAATCAATTTAAGTGATTTTAAAATACACTATTGTTCAACTAGTGCTTTTCTCCTTAATCAGACACACCTGATTCAGGTCATTAACTCATTAGCTGAGACTCAAAGACCTGAAATTGGTGTGTCAGAGAAAGGAGACATGGAAGATCTTAAGGTGCCTCCAGGACCAGGGCTGAGAACCACTGATATAGTGCACATTAAAAGTAAAACTGTGCATGTTACCATACAGAACTACTACCACAAGCTCTGAAACATTATTTATTTATTATTATTTATTTATTTTTGTAAACTAATGTAGTCTGGTTGACTCAGTCATATTAGATATCATATAAAAGCTGGGTGGATGATATAATGGATAAGTGTCTTCACATACCAATAGCAAATGTGTTTACATGTCTTTATATCATCTGCAGAAGGTGTAAGACGTATTTTGATGGCAGCCACATAGAGGTCTAAAGTCTTGTTCTTGCTCCCTATTGGTCTTTTTTATTTTTGATGGTGGGAACCAGAACTTCGTTATCATTTAACTGCTCCTAAAATATTTTTTCTGGATCACTCGGTGTATTAATGTTCTGGGTGCCTTTATTGAAACCATCTCACGGTCTGTTTTACTTTCTCCCCCTGCTTTCTTTGACCCTTGAGAGACCCGAGTTGCGCAGTAAAGCGCTACTGAAGCCACTCAACACATACAAACACAGTTACACTGCATGCATCCAAACGAAGCTTAGTAATTGCACAGCCGGGCAACTGGCCGCTAAAGGTGAACTCTCTTCGCTCAGTAGGACTTGATTTATTTAGTTTCTCTTGCACCTTTTCTGCGAAGAGCTGATCAATTATGAAATCCACATACCTTATTTACAGACTCCAAACCAAAAAACAATCAATCAAATGATTGAAAGGTTTAAAGTTCAAAGTTTGTTCGAGATCTTTTGGAGTTCTCAGGTATGGTTCATTCAGGGCTCAATTGTCCAAAAGAAACAAAGAAAGGAGACCACTGTTATCATGCTTATATTGCTAAAAGTTGTTTTTTTTTTAAGGAAATTAATAACTGTATTCCTTAAATTTAACACAACTGATAGTAAAGGGATTGTACTATGCAGCCTTGGTGAACATTCCTTTTTATATATTTATTTTTTTTAATAACTAAAAATCCAAATGTAAGTGGATATAATGTTAATAACATGGGCCAGATAATTTTGCATGGGAGGTATTTGCAAAGGAGTTATTTAATTTTAAATGGCAGTGTTTCCTAGAAGAGAGCCTTTCCTAGAAAGTAGGAAGTTTATCACAGTGTTGTTATGGGTAAACTTCTTTCCTAAGGATTTAGCGCTTAATTCAATGCATATTTTTCTTAAAAAAACATTTCTGGGTTCAATACCAGTTAATTTCTGTAGATGGCATCTGTGATATGCAATCAATCAATGAAAATAATTTTTCCAGATAGGATTTGAACACAGAAATGTTGGTTTCGTTAAACAACTCGCATGAAGTATTCAGAAAAAAAGTTTTTATTTTTTCATCATTTATTTATTTTTTATAAGTTTTCATCTTTTCATTCTTCATTGGATGTGTAAGAACTGGAGCAGAAAGACAATGATGCTAGGTCCCACCAAAATTTAATATTGTTGTTGGACATGATCATATGTCATTTTCCCATGAAGTATAACCTAAAACCTGCACAGTGTTGTACAAAATGTCAGAGATATCACTTTCATTAAGAAACACAAAATAAACCCCCCTTTTACCCTCGAGAGCCAGTTCTTTGCCAAAGATCACTCCTTTGGAGTATGTTTCGGTGTCATTTGCGTCATCTATGTAATGTTGCTCAGTTGCAGGGATACATAACCCTCATTTTGTCATAACCCTTGTTTTCTGATGATGTGGTTATCAGGTGGGGCTTCAGCGTGGTCTGGGACTCCGGTGTTGGGCGGAGAAAACCCATGTTGAGAGGAAGCTAGTGGTCATCGTGTGTGCTCTGTCTGTGGCCCTGTTCATTTGCATCATGGCTCTGGGTCTGCACTATAAAGAATGTGAGTCGATGGTACAAATGTTACATATGCATATGTTGTTAATGTTTATTGCAGTGTTTGTGTTCAGAACTCGACATAAATCTAGTCAGTTACACTAATTTTAAATAACAGTACTTACTTCCTATAATACATGTATGCGTGGAAAAATATGTACATGGGTCAAAGATGAAAAAGGGTTTAAGCATAAAAATGTGTAATGCAGCTTTAAATTGTTGTTGTCCTAGGTTTTGCCCGTTTGTCAGTAATACTGTTTTTACTCATTTAAAACGCATATTTTATAAATAAGACTACCCTGCAGTGTTTTTTTCAAATGCTTGAATTAAATCAGGATTTGCTCATAATCCTTCCTGTTATATTTATGAGAGTATATATTGTCTTTAAGCTAAGACTTCATATGCTCTGGACCTCCCTTTACGCACTTTTATTGCAGCTCAAAGTTGTTATTGTAGAGTGAACTGAATGCCACTTCCTGCTTTTCAGCCATCCACCGGTGCCCAACCATGACAAATGGTTGAATGAAAGAACAACGACTTTGTGTCAGACTGTTTACCTCTAATTTCCTTAGCCTCCCTCAGGCCTCCAGTCTCTTGGCCTTATCTCTTTAGATTATGAGCTAGGGATACATCTTTTGGGCCAAATATTTTTCTTAGAAGAGCTAACAGTGAATCTGTTGTAGCTGCATTCTCTCTGCACCCACAAGCTGAATAAAAACAGTGCCCTCTAACCCCAATTATTTCCAACATTAAACTAAATACTTGCATAACCTCATTCAATGGAATCATGCCTGACCTCAAAGCCTCCGAGCCCAAGTGAACCTAAAGACATGCGTGCCTGTAAATTTACGTTTTCTTAACATGTCTGAGATCTTTTTAGAGATTAAAATATTGGTGGCTGCTGCAAATGACTAATCTTGTTACACAGACACAGATATTTGGCATAACAGCTTGCATATCACTCATATGTGCTAATTTTGTGGGGTTCTTTTGGTTTTGACAGTAAGAGTTAGTATTCAGTGAAGAGAAAACACATGGGTTTCTCTTGGGTTTAATCGATGGCTCTCCACAGGTCACGGCTAGATACTCTCTGTGTGGCCTCTTCATTTGATCAGGATTCTGAATAAATACAGTCCTTTTCTCAGAAACCAGATTTTGGCATCAGCCTTTGAAAAGTGAATTGCTCCAGATGGGTTCATGTCCTGGGATCTTTCTTCCACATAGCATATTTATGAGCTGCAGCTTTAATGCCGTATGAGGTACAGCACCGAAAGTGCACAAAAATCCCATTTATGATTACCCTGGTGTAAAATACGCTGTGCGAAAGAGACATTTGGAAGACTTTCTTATTTGCTTTGGAAGCTATATGTGGTAAAAAAGCATCTATTGTAATGGATGCAACAGTATATTATTAATATACATGTATTATTTGTAACAGCGCATCCGGGGACGTGCCTGTCAGAGCCTTGTGTTACTGTGGCAAGTACGGTTTTAGGGGCTCTCGATCGTTCAGTGGACCCCTGCCAGGATTTCTACAACTTTGCATGTGGGGGTTGGATGAGGAAAAACCCATTACCTGAAGGCAAGTCCCGCTGGGGTCCTTTCAGCAACCTGTGGGAACACAACATGGCCATCATGAAGAACTTATTAGGTAAGAAATGGAGTCCAGAAAGGTCATTCATGTCTCAATGTACAGCGTTTAGTTGTTATATATAACTACTTATATAACTAGCTCTTAAAATAAAATTATATCTACAACGTCCACAATCGTTTTTAATTTATTTAATTTTTCAATATTCTTTTTAAGTGTCGTTTTAATATTTATCATTTATTTTATATTTATTGTGTATTAGGGTTTGGTCGGTAGACGATGCCATCGTCCATCGCCGATGGACGATAGACATCACGATGCTGAGCCGGCATCGCGATCCTCCGCCCCGCCCCTGCTGCAGCAGCAACCAACTCGCAAAAAACACACTTAATTTATGGCAGCAAATCCATGGCATTAATAAGCGAGCACGGTAAATTATTTCCGTTAGAGGAAAACGGATGTACATGTGAAGAAACGAGGTCATTTCGAACCCTCGCCCGTGCTTGATATGTCATCCGCGTGCAACTCAAGCACCCACGCGATCTTCTCTCTCGCGCAAACACTGTTGTTTTTGTCAGTCGTTGGGCGGGGCTCGCTGTTTTAGTTACAACTAAACACCCCCCCCCCAACCGCCGCCTACAACGACGATGCCATTGCGATTTTTCACATTAGATATCGTACGATGCCAAATTGGTCAACATGGCCCAACCCTATTGTGTTTAATCATTTAGAAATTAACTTTCTCTGTGTCTGAAATGCCTTGAAGGTTCTTGTCATTGAACTTTATTTGTTAAATTCAGAGAATACCAGCATGAAGAGCCTGAGCAAAGCGGAACAAAAAGCCCAGTGGTATTACCAAGCTTGTATGAACGAGAATAAAATTGAAGCACTCGGGGGAAAACCACTTCATGATCTCATCAATCAGGTGACCTGAGATGCACGCACAAACCTTATAAAAAAATATGAAACTCAGAAGATCTGTTGTAAATATATCTGTGCTAATGAAAACCTTCTTTCGTTCTTATTCTGGGATATAAATCTTAATAAAAGAAGATTGTTTTTCCAGACAGGCGGTTGGGGCTTGAAAGGGCCGTGGGAGAAAGATAACTTCCAGGAGGTTTTACGGACTGTGTCAGCCAACTTCCGAACCTCCCCCTTTTTCACTGTTTTTGTCAGCACCGATTCAAAAAGCTCCAACCACAACATCATCCAGGTGGGAACACTTAGATATTTTTTGATCACTATAACATAAATTCTTAAATGTTGAGGGCAGCCTCTACACGGTTTTAGATATCAAATGTTTTATGATGGCTGTCAGAATATATTATAACAGGCTTTATATCTTGATAAGTAGAAATGCAAGGAAACGCAGCTGATGCTCTGATTCCTCTTTTTTTTTTTCACAGGTGGATCAATCAGGATTGGGACTTCCTTCTAGGGAATACTATCTCAACAAGACGGCTAATGAAAAGGTAAATTTGTTGTAAATGTATGGATGTGGGAAACGTTCTGCTGTGGTCTAATGCTTGTGTTCTTATTCTTTTGTCAGTATTTGAAAGCTTACTTCAATTTCTTGGTGGAGCTTGGAATACTTTTGGGCGGCTCTGAGGAGACCTCTCAGAAGATGATGCAGGAGATAATAGACTTTGAAACGGCCCTGGCAAACATCACGGTCCCTCAGGAAGAGCGGCGTGACGAGATGAAAATTTACCATAAAATTCAAGCCAAAGAGTTATCTGTGAGTACTACACAGTTACTGTACTACTGTTGGACTGAAATATGTATTTCTGTACTGGTTGGTCATGACCCAGAAATAGGGTCAAGTCCGTTCTGGAATATGCTTTCTTTGCTGGAGACATAAAAAGCATTCTTTTATTAATTGTCATGTTGCATTTGATGTGAGATCTCAGTCATGTGTTTGTGTCTGTGCTGTAGACATTGGCTCCGGCAGTAGACTGGATGCCTTTCCTCTCTGCAGTGTTCGCCCCTGTTGCCCTAAATGACTCTGAACCCGTGGTCGTGTACGCTAAAGAATATCTCCAGAAAGTCTCAGAACTCATCAGCAACACCAACAAGAGGTAAGCCAACATTAGCTAGAATTGTGTCAGTCTTTATGCCACTGACCTGTCTTGGCTGTTAGCTAAGATCAAAGCTAATGTGTCTTCCCCAGCGTCTTGAATAACTACATGATCATGAAAGTGGTGCGGAAAATGGTGTCCATCTTAGACCAGAAGTTCGAAGATGCAGAGCAGCGCTTCCTTGAAGTCATGTATGGCACCAAAAAGGTGAGAAATGAAGATCAAGAGCTCAAGGCACTGCTGCCTCTAAACGAGTCATGTTTCTAGTCTTTATTGAAAATCTCAAAGAAATGGGTACACATTTTTATAATAGTCTATTATTCAGCATACTATTTTCTGGACTAGGTTTGACTCTGGAATACTAAGCTTGATAATATGAGATATGAGAGCTACTGCATTACTGTATTTTTTATCAAATAATGCAGTCTTGTGAGAATAAAAAAAAATTCTGTATTTCTGAAACATCTACTACTTCTCTACACTGATTCTTCTTCTAACAAGGATCATTTAATGCAGAAGTCAATTTGTATTAAAGGCGCAATATTTAGGTTTTCACCACTAAAGGTCGCATTTTCAAAACTATAACAGAGGCGAAGTTCTATGACGGATTGTGGAACGTTGGGAGATGTCGTTTTCACAAATCATGAAAAGCTCGTTTCTATCCCTTTAATCAACTAACCACATGCACATGTTTGGAATGAGGTTTTCGTGAAGCGACACGCCACACCGATATATGTTCTTGTTTTATTTTGCTGACTGACTGTATCTTCTGGCCTCTGTTTGTGTACATCTACGTTTTTTGGAATTGTTGATGATCCATGATATCGAAATGCACCATTAAAAAAAACTACCACTTCCACATTTGGCCACATGTGTTGCTGTGGTATTCATATGTGGGAACCGAGGATAGCGCGTATATAGTGTCGTTGATAGGCGACAATTAACAGGGACGGTTCATTACTTAAATCTGGAATTTATTTGAATTTTCAAATCCTACAGAACTTTTGAGATCATGTAAGTACACATCTGCATACAAATATAACACTGTGCATGTGGTTTTTGGATACTACAAAAATCTTACATATTGTGCCTTTTTAAAACAAATCTACCCAGTTATTAAAAAAGTCAGTGTGCTTAGTCAGCATGGGAGGGAAGTGATTTGTTGCCCTTGTCTTCTCTCTTCTGCCCCCCCACCCCCCTCTCGTAGACTTCATTTAGATGAAGTTGTCTTAGTGTTGGATTGTATGGAGAGGCAGTGTGTTGTTCTGCAGGGAGCCAGGTTATTCAGACTCTTATCAGGAGGAGATCCTGTTGCCCCGGCCTCACTTTCCGCTGGGGTCAGGCTGAAATAACAAACGAAAGAGCCTTGGGCGATGTGTGTATGTGTGATGGGTTATGATAAGAGATGGAGAGAGGAACCTTAACATCGGTCACCTTCAGCACAGTTTGGTATGTTATTATGGGTATAGCTTTTATGAAAGTGATAGTTAATCCAAAAAATGAAACCCTGAAATCCTTTCATCATTTATTCATCATCTTGTTATTCGAATCTAACTTTCTTCTGAGGAACATCAATGTTGACTCTGCAGTTTTGTGGTTAAAATTTTATTAAACCTAATAAACATTGTACACATTTCTTTTTTACATATAGCAAATATATACATATCTGTGTGTACTTTAAAAATGCCAAACATACAACAATTCTGAGACTTTTAAAGTCACATGACTGCTTAAAATGCCAAAATTAAGTTATTCACTGGTAATCTTGACATCTTCTGTTCTCATTTACTCACACTCTTGACAATCCAGGCCTGTACGACTTGCTTGTGAACACAAAAGTAGAATTATGACAGGATGGGGGGTAATCATGAGAGAAAGAAAGACAGCGGCTTTCACAGCATAGGATATGGAACATCTTGTTTCTTTTTTGTGGTCTTATGAGGAAAATATTTACGCTACTGTTCAAAAATGTAAGGTCAGGTTTAATGAAAGCAAGTACATTTACATGTATTCATTTAGCAGACGCTTTTATCCAAAGCCACTTACAGGTGGGAAAATAATGTGTGATGACAGAATTTTCATTTTGCACTTAATGAGTCATTTCCGTAATAAACTAAAACTTTGTTCTACTGCCATAGTCTTGCATTAGGAGGTATTAGCTGTCATCTCTAGCTCCTCAATTTCTTAGAAGGGAAGTGGAATCCTGTCTCTGGGCGTCATACTCAAGTAGAACAATGAAATGCCTTGTTTTGCTGTTAAAGATATGGAAAACCCCTTATGGTTAGATTGTTACATTCAAATTTGTTAAGTCTTTTATCAAATTATTTGCGATAATTTCCTCAAGTGCTAATAATTCCTACAGATGGAAACTAGACTGTATGTATCTGCAGAAGTTCAGACCTGTAAATTGTATGTGAAATGTCACATAGAGAAGACTTGGGTGCAAATGAGGATGTTAGTTGTTAATATATCACCTTTGTGCTTTCCAGAGCTGCACGCCACGCTGGAAACTTTGCGTCAGCGACACGGATAGCGCTCTGGGCTTTGCTCTCGGGGCGCTCTTTGTCAAAGCTACTTTTTCCGAAGACAGCAAAGCTTTTGTGAGTGTCTTGTGATGTTTTGCACACCAATTCCCATCTTGTGCTCCGGGCCTATATGCTGTGTTCTCAACTGATATGTTTGTTAGGTTGAAGATATGGTCTCCGAGATTAAATGGGCCTTTGAAGACGGTCTGAAAACCGTCGGCTGGATGGATCCCGAGACAAAAAAAGCAGCCAAAGAAAAGGTGAGGACCAACAATACATTCCGCCGAGATGTTTTTCCCCGCTGTCATCTGCAGGGATGGGATCCTTGCTGAAATCAACACCTAGCTAAAATTTGCATTAGCTTTTATTTAAGAATTGGCAAAAATAAAAAACCCAATATTTAATGCTTAATGATGCTCTTTAATGCCACCTGGTGTTAAAGTATTGTATATTTTCCACTCGCGTGATGCCACTCACTCACAGTGTTCTTTTTTTTTTTTTTTACTCGTCTAGGCAGATGCAATATACAACATGGTCGGTTATCCAAAGTTTATTATGAGCCCCAAAGAGCTGGACAAGGTGTTTAATGATGTATGTATGCATTTTCTTAATTTCGGCTCATTAAAAATGATGTGGTTTAATGTTGCAGAGAGCCTAAATTGATATATTGCCTCCAAACTGTATATCAGTTTGATGTTGTTTCAGATCTTTACTTTCAAAACGTCATGAATTATTACAACTTTTCTGCACGAGTGACTGCTAACCAGCTGAGAAAAGTCCCCAACAGAGATCAGTGAGTATCAGTCCAGCGCGCACACCAGATGATGCTGACACACACCTCTTAAAGGGATAGTTTATTTTAAAAAAAAAATTTTTAATTGTCATTTACAAATTTTAGCATCACACTAATGTATTTTTCCATATTTTGAATTAGTTTAAAAATTTTTACTTTTTTTTATGCGCTCTTTTTTTTTTTTTACTTTTCTATTAGCTGTTATTTTTTATTTTAGTTTTAATAATTTTAATACTTATTTATTTCCATTAGTTGCCAAGGTGTCATTTATTGATTTTTGAAGATTTTAATGTTTAAATTAAATGATTCATATTTAATATTTATATTTAATTTCAGTTAACAAAAACTATTTGTAATCGTTTTTGTCGCGTTTTATTATTATTATTTTTTTTTTTTACTGTCATTTATTTCCACTCTTATCATCCCAAACCTGTGTGACTTTTCTGTGGAATACGAAAGAACACAAAACAACATAGGCCCCCAATGAATAATACTGTAGTGTAGGGGAAAAACAAAGTATCATAGTCATAACAAAGTATCATAGTCATACAGGTTTGAGGGTGAATAAATGATGACAGAACATTCATATGGTAACTGTTTTTTTCCTTGTATAGATGGAGTATGACTCCACCTACAGTAAATGCCTACTACAACCCCACAAAGAATGAGATGGTACTTCCTGCCGGCATTCTCCAGGCTCCATTTTATAACCATGCCTGGCCAAAGTAAGAGACTCCCACTAAACAAAACCTGTCCTGTAGTACTGTTATATCACAATCCCCATCTCATTGTGTCTTGGTTGTTTTCTAGAGCAATGAATTTCGGTGGTATAGGTGTGGTTATGGGGCATGAGCTCACCCATGCCTTTGATGATCAAGGTAACAAAATTATTACTCTATCTATATTATTATTATTATTATTATTATTATTATAGATCACCAGGGGCCAGTAGTTTAAAATGTTTCATCTGGATCAGAATGATCTGGATTTGGAAATGCAATGTTATGCTATCCAGGATCAGATAATCCATCTTTTTTCTTTTTTTTTTTACATCATACAAACATGGATTGGATCCCCCTGATCCAGATACACACTTTTTCAGATTTCCAAATCTGGAATACTAAAGTGACATGGTAATGGAAAAAAATTAGATTGAGGGGAGGATAATGGCCAATGTTTTGCATTCTAGTTTTGCAATTACATTAATAACTACTTCTGACTGATCCATCTCTGATGATTCTACCAATGCAATTTACAATTTTGATTAAAAGAATATACAAAAAAAGTAATATATAAGTATAATTTTATATATAAAATTTTTTGTTTAATATTGACAGCTTTTTAGGGATGTATTGCATATATCTGAAGCAGTTTTAAAGTGTCAGTACATTTTAATCTTGAAATCCACCTTTCTGCTGGGATCAGAATAAACCTGTTCTTTTGTAGTATCCCAATCTTACTGAAATGTTTTGAACAACACAAACTTTAAAGTATTTAATTAAGGACTTAATAAAGATCAAAACCAAGATTGGATTTTGTCATCTAACCTGAATTCAGAATCCTTTTTCTTTTCTTTCTTTTTTTTTTCTTTTTCTGTTAAACAACTAGTTTTCAAGTTTTGATCTAATCCGATGGCCAAAATCCGATCAGATTGCTTTTTAACAACTGGGCTCAGCATATAATTCAGCATTAATTCAACTTCTGTAATAAAATCAAGTAGTAATTAATTAATTAACCTTTTTATTTATATTATTACGTTTCATTAATATCAAACTACAAAGAAAAAACTGTAGTCACTAAAATAAAATATTGATACATGCATTTAATCTTATTTTTTCCCATGTATAGTATATGATATTAATAATTGTATTTTTGTTTTTTATCTTTTGTAAACATTTTCAGCTTTGTTTATAGAAAATTGTTATTTTGTAATGTGTATGTGACCATTTATCAATATACAGGGTATGTGTGTTTTCAATATGTCTTACAGGAAGAGAGTATGATAAGGAGGGGAATTTGCGTCAGTGGTGGCAAAATTCTTCAGTGGAGGCTTTTAAACACCAGACCCAGTGCATGGTGGAGCAGTACAGCAACTACAGTATAAATAAAGAACCTCTAAATGGGAAACACACTTTGGGAGAAAATATTGCTGACAACGGAGGCCTAAGGGCAGCTTATAAGGTTTGTGAAGATCCTGTTGTGGAACAAGTGCTGGAACTAAAGTTTAAATCGATCTAATTCAATCAACAGAATGGTTTCGTTCATCAGCGAGTTATAAAGAGATGAGACACCAATGGTTACTTTCCATAACATGAAAACAGCTATGGCGTATGACGTATGAGAATCTGATACGAAAGGCATTACGATCTCTATATTTTTCTCGTTGGCGGCTTTGATAGCTTTGGGGCCGTCGTGATCTCATCTCGCTGAAAAGCCTCGCAGTGCAACAGGTGGCTCGGAATAGGCCGCTCTTCCTCCAGCGACTCGGATTCTTTCCGTTGGTTGAAAAGTCATAGGTTACAGAGCAGATGCGCAAAGCATATGGCCGGAGAAGACCTTGTGTTAACCTCTCTGATGGAGAGGAAAATAACCATTGACATGAGGGTTCTGTTTATTTATGATCACAGCGAGCAGCGTAGCATGCAGAATTATTAGCGGACTAACGTTTTCACACTTGCTTTGCAGGCCTATATAAACTGGATCGAGAAGAATGGTGAGGAGGCCACTCTGCCTGCCCTTGGAATGACCAATCATCAACTGTTTTTTGTGGGATTCGCTCAGGTTTGTGCCAATATTTGCTTACTACATCACACTTGATTTAGTTGTTTTACTAATCACAACCTTCGCAAATAAAGTTGTTGGCTATTTGCAGTTTTTTTTATCTGATTTCTAAAGGAAGAATCAATATTACATGATCTTATCATTTACCTTGGATGTGAATTGTTGAAGAAGGTGTGATCATACTATTACTCTGACTCACGTTTCTCACCAGGCAGACCAAAAATAAATAAATAACCCCTACTATAGGAAGCAGCTTTTCATTGTGAAACAAGAGTGAGTTTGTATTAATGAAAACTAAAATGAAACATACTTTTTAAAAAAATGCATTTAAACTAAAACATATTTTCATTATTTTTTAGATAAATGTAGAAAAGTAAATCTAAAATGTATTTAAACCTAAAATACATTTCCATGACTCAAATATTCAAATCTTTGCAACCTGAGATGGCTATAGCTAGACTGTACCAAGAAATTTACCAGCTTTTTAACTGATACTAGTTAGCCATTAATGTGTCATCCCTAAAATACTAAAACCTGAAACTAGAAAGTATGGCTGTCAAATGATTAACATTTTTAATCAAATTAATCAGGATTTTCAGTGGATTAATCATGATTAATCACTGTTTGCAACTACACCTGAATCCTAACCATTTTTTCTGAAATGCATACCAAAAGATAAGTAACACAGGACACAGATACATAATTTTCATATCTCTGTTTATTAACACAGCCAAATAATGTTGGCTTAAATCTGAAACATACCATAATATTTGTCTTTGCAATGAGAACAATCTTTTACCTTTACGCCGGTTTCACACTGCACGCGTAAAGCCCCGTTCACACTAGCAGCGACAAAGCGACGCGATCCCATTAATTTCAATGGAGAGCTGGCGATATCCGGCGACAAGAGCGACAGCGACCGTTGGCGACCGGATGTGGGCGTGTCCAGCGACGCGACAAAGTTCAGAATCTCTCAACTTTATGCAAATGAAGAGCGACTTTCGGGAGCGACAGCCAATAGGAAAGAAGACGATAGTGCTCATGTGATTATACTCCTTAACCGGACTTCATCCAGCCGCAGTTCTTGCACAAGCCGGTGGTACTCGCCGTGCTGACTCCGAGCCTGAATGATTTTATGGACCGAGACGGAACGGCGTTTGCGTTTTTGCCGTAGATAAACGTATGCAATGGAAAAAAGTACTTTGTTTCTCATTCATTTTTGTTTGTATGTATGGACTCAATATACTTATATTATATTCTGTCTTTTTCCTCCAAAATGTTTGTATTTAGCGGCAAGAAACCGGATTCACTGTCAACAATGACGTAACTAAGCGACCACTAATGAGAACGCCCACTAGCGACCTCATCGCCTGCCTCTAGTGTGAACGGGGCTTTACTTTGATGCCACACGTGAACGTCACGTGGCGTCGGCGCCGGTTCAAGTCGGACAAAATTTTTAACCGGCATGCACTACTTGAAGTCAGCCGTCGATCGGTCTGCGCAGCGCCGCATGAAGTCGAACGCATCTAATGTCTCACTGCCAAACACACGCGAGAATTGACATGGAAACAACGCAAGGTCACGTGTGCAAGACCGGAGTTCTCACGTGAGACTGGGATTATTATTAAAAATAATAGCAAGCAAAATAAGCTTGCCATACAAATTGCATGTGCGCTCATTTGCAACGAAAAGGCGAGGGTAATTAGGATAATTACCTTCTATACTTTCGTAAACTCCTCCCCAATGTTCATCTGCCCTGGATGTTGCTCTGTCATTGGCTGTTGGTAATCGCCAATGTTATTCAGTCAGAACACAATAGGTGCGTTCGACTTCATGCGGCGCCGCAAGAAATCGACTGCTGCCTTACAAAACAATGCATGCTGGTAAGATCATTTCGATCCGACTTTGATCGGCGCTGCAGCCGCCTTTCGATCACATGTGCCATCAAAGTCCCGTGAGAGCAAAACGAGAGCAGTCAAACAGTTGCAGTTGCTCAAAATCGACTGCAAAAGCCTTGATGACGACACACTTTATTCTCATTGGTCAGATTATGTGACGACAAGCACGATGTGTGCTGCACGTTTTTTCTTTAAAAAGTTATTGTATGTAATCAATCTTTATATGGAATTTCTGATATTCAAACAAAACATTAAAGATGAAACTGAAGATTAGGCGATATGGTAAATATATATTCGTATTGTACAAGAGTAAAAAACTGGTCAACCAGAGGCCGTTTTTTTAATGGATGAATAGGAATAAACTGCTTATATTTGAAAAATGTCCTATAGCTAACAATAAAACAAAGATACAAATAATAAACGTTATATTGCATTACATAAAAGTCACCACGGAAACCTATAAGTCTCCGACCTGACGGCCGTCTCTTTACTAGCAAGGGGCTGCTCTCGCCAGCCGGTGGCTGGTTAGTGTAGTGCATCTCGAACGCACCTATTCACACGGCATGTTTCTGAATCGCTGACAGGTCCAGATATTTAGCATGCCAAATATCTCATGGGTGTCGGCGACACGTCGGCGATTCTCTCAGATCGCGTCTTTGACAGTTCACACTGTCATTGTCACTCGCATGCACGAGCACCGATTTGTCTGTGATTTCCGGCATCCGGCAAAACCTGTTAGCGAGTCAAAATCGGGGCTAAAATCGTGCAGTCTGAACTCGGCATTAGGGCCACAAAAGCACGCATGCGCAGTTTTGTTTATGTTGTTGTTAAAACCATCTATAATCTTTATAATCTATATAAACTCATACACATTTGGATTTGCCACATTTTAGATGTTCCTCTTATCTGACCTATTCGTTTCAGGTTTACATTAATCCTGATACATTTTTCACATGTGTTTTGATTTTTAAAAATGGTCTCCTTCCACACTACCGTTTTCAAAAGTTCCTCTATACTGAAATGTTAAAAAACATTAAATTAATTTTAATGTGTATGCATAAACCCCCAAACAGCTTGCTGAGATTATACAAATGGATATTTTTTTCTGTTTGCAAGACTGTGATATAAAGAGTGTACAAATTAACAAATATGTAGCAACATTGTCAAAGTGAATAGCACAAAACAGGTACATTACTGATATAAATGCATCACGTGACATTGTTTTTAAAAAATGCATTTCAGAGTGGTTAAAGGGAGTGAAGTTATGTGGACAAGGCCTTGGAGTTACTACTAACGAGCTGAATCAGGTGTTTTTGATTGGAAGTTGTTTAAAAATGGGTGCTGCTGGTGAGCCTCCAATAACCAGGTTGGGAAACACTAGCTTCCACAGACTTTGATCCCAAGAACAAGCTCAATTAGAAAACAGAAAGTGACACAGCTAATGTTAATGATGGCAGTACTGTGTTCATGCAATTTATAAGTCATTGTTATCTGGAGTATTGTTGTCTGCAAGTCAAATCAGGTTACAAATGTTGCAGAAAAGGAAACAAATGTCATGAAAACCATTCCCTTCCAGTCTTTAAAATAAGAACCAGTTCTTGATTCTGAAGTGTGTTGGGTGAAGTCTGGCGATGCACAGCTGAACAGTTGCTTGTGTAATAATCAAGCTGAGGCCTGTCAAAACAACTGAACGACAGTCCGTGTGGGGAAAAGTGCAGAGGAAGAGCAGGCTGCAAGAGAAAGAAGTGGGACAGGAGAATCGGAGAAGGGTTTAAAAATAGAAAGGGAGGCTAAGGTACATCCTGGAGTGGATAAAGAATCTGCACAAACGCAGCGTTCCAGGATCCTGCCGACTAGACGCTGAGCTCTCGACTCTCTTTGAATCGCAGCACACTTCCAAACCCACCTGACACGGCTGGAGCTCCATTATGACATCACTGTAGACTAATATTAGACACACTCCATCCACACCTTTATCCCACACCTCTCTCTCATTCCGTCTGTCTCTACAGTTCCCTCTCTGGCTACGTTCACAACGCTGTGTTGTTTGGAGTGTTAAATATAGTCCGTACAGTTAGATTAATAAACAGAGCCACAATCTCATACGTATTATTACTGTAATCTGTACATTTTAAATTGTGTTTATTAAATGTCATTATTATGAACGATGATTCTTATTTGTATATTTGCTTGTTAGAATACAAGAAGTAATTTTCTTGTTTTATGGAGGTCACCAACTTTGATATTTATAACAAATTTAAGTTTTAATATCTTTATGATGTGCTTTTAAATGTTTTTATTATCCAATATTTATATTTGGTTTTATTTGAGCTATATTTGAATTATTAAAAGCAGTTATTAACAGTTTTAGCTAGTGATAACACTGCTCCAAGGGAGTTAATTTAGCAGTAATTGATTTGAGGACTTTACATTACATCATTAATAATAAACTGCTTATCATGAATGCATAAAATTTTTTAAATGCTATTATTAGTTAGTTTTTTTTTATGTCTGAAACAGTTAAATATACAGTTTAGCATCATTATATAAAATGTTTGGCCATAGAATGCTATGGTTGACCAATCAGAATCAAGTATTCTAGAGAGAGGTGTAATCAGGCCTATTAGGAGAAACAAACAGGGTCTTTGTTTATATGTTTATATTTTCAATCCATTTTGTCACACGTGTGAACGTAGCTCTATAAGCATCTTTTTCCTCATTTATCTTCTGCTCTGTGGCTTCTGAATGGAAGCGTCTTTTTGAATGCCACAGCCAAACCTCTCTGTGTTTCTCTCTGTCTTGCTTCCTCTCTCCATCTGTCTTATATGCCGGGAAGGACACAAGTATTCTCTGCTCTGACATGATATTTCCTGGAAACAGGGAGTCCAGACACACTGAAAGTACCAGCAGCCCCCAGGACAGATGGAGAGAGAGAGAGCTGACAGAGAAAGAAAAGGGGGAGACAGGGTGAGAAAATAAAAGAAGGATGGGAAGTGAGTGTGAAAATGTAAAGCATTCGAGAGGAGAAAGAGCTGCTGAAATATCTACACTTGAGAGATGAAGAGAAAGGACAGCAGAAACAAATCTGTCAAACAAGGACATAAAAATAGATCTGTATTATGTGATGCTGTATATTTTAATTTTAACAGCTTAGTTCAGCACAATGATGTTGTGTCATACTAGTTTTGATGTTAGTGATGCCATTTATTCTCACGTGTCATGATCAAGAACCGAACCATAAGTCTGAATATGAGTGTGCTATTCAGAGTCTGTTCATGAACCAAACCTATTAAAAGACATATTGAGAAATAGCTGCTTGTATTGTATTTTCACGCTGCACTTTTGGCGTTTTGAAGTTTAAAGGATTAGTTCACCCCAAAATGAACATTTCTGTTATTAACTGCTCACCCTCATGTTGCTCTAAACCCATAAGAACTTTGTTCACCTTCGAAATGCAAATTATGAGATTTTTCAGAGCTCTCCATTCTGTCCTTGCTGTTTCTGGATCTACGAAACATTGCAGTTGCATTGCTGTCTATAGATGGATGTGGAGCGCTCCAGAATTCATCATGACATGAGGTGAGATGACATGAGGGTGAGCAATTAAAATTTTTGGTGAATATTCCTTTAACACGTCATAGTCACTATATGCTTTGATTTTATAAATGATAACAACATCAACATTTATCAAAACGTGTCCTTTTTGTGATTCATAGAAGAAAGAAGGTCATTAAAGGTGGTCGTTCTGCACGCTTGATACATAGACTACAGCTGGTTCAAAATGCAGCAGCTAGAGTCCTTACTAGAACCAGGAAGTATGAGCATATTAGCCCGGTT
>JAUMHQ010000066.1:10130931-10143226 GCA_032361165.1 Enteromius paludinosus
TATTCTCTGACGAGCTGCGCAAATTCGGGTTCACGATCAGCGTGATTTTGTGCAGCTCGTCAGAGAATAACGGCTCTGCGTAGTGAATGCTGCTCAATGTAAGATCACGCACCTGACGGAATTTTCCGCTGATTACAGGCTTTACTGACGAGATGTGCATTACATATCACGTGATGATTATCTTGCAGCCCTCTGCTATTGACTTCTACTGCTTCTACCGCTTGTAATCTAGATGCAGTAACGTCATAGTGACGCAGTCCAATCTGTAAACTCCGCCCATTAAAACAGTTTGGTCTTTATACTGCAAAATCATGACGATATTTAATAACTGATCGTGGGTCATAAATATCATTATCGTGATAAAAATACGTTAAATCATGCAGCCCTAGTATGTACATTACTTTGCTTGCAAACAAGGCGCAGCACATCTGAGTTCTACATGAGTTCTGCATTGCCAACAGCACCACACATACACACAGACAGACTGGATAGACTGACAAAAGTATTCTCATAGCTTCAAAAAAATTACGGTTGAACCACTGATGTCACATCAACTATTCTGACAATGTCCTTACCTTTCTGAGCATTTTTTCTGAGCAAAGCAACAAAAAAACATAATTTCCTCAGCATTCTTCTCCCCTGTGTTGCGTCTTCCAACATTTTAGAGAGTATCGCAACGCACGCTTTATTTTATCTGACGTAATCAGCCTTGTTTACTCCTAGGGAAAACAGCACCTATGCATTGCGATACTCTTTAAAATGGCAGAAGACGTAAGTCAGGGGAGAAGAATGGTTTAGTCAATTTTTATTTTTGTTTTCTTTGCACAAAAAAAGTATTCTCGTAGCGTCACAAAACTGAAGTTGAGCCACTGATGTCACATAAACTGTTTTTCTGCTACGTTTCTGGATCTGGGATCACTTCAGTTGTGTTGCTGTCTATGGAGGGACCGATGACTCTCCGATTTCATCAGAAATATTTTAATTTGTGTTTTCCGAAGATAAACAAAGGTCTTATGGGCTTGGAATAACACGAGGGTGAATAATTAATGACAGAATTTTTATTTTGGGGTGAGTTAACTCTTTAATATGGTGGTTTCATTGCTTTCTATAAAAAGCTTTCAGATTTTTTCATTTTTGGTGAACTGTCCCTTTAAGTAAACATTAAAAGTTGTTTGTTATTACATTGTTATTTATTCATACATCATTTACAGAATAACCCTAATATAGGAGCATCTATTGGTTACATTGACCTTCCACATTCCATTTGTCCCCCTCTCTCTCTTATTCTCTCTCATGCTCTCTAACGCTTTTTGCTATTCCTTTCATAGATCCACAATCTCTCATGCCCTTTTTCTTTCAGTCACTCATGCCCTCTTTCTCTGTCTTTCTGCCATTCAGATACATGCATTCATTCTTATCTCTATCCCTTACAAACACACAGACACCAAGTCTCGCTTCCATCCCTCCCTGGCATTTCCACACACACTCTCACTCTCTCTCACTCTCTCTCTCTCTCCCACACACTTGCATGGCATTATGACAGTAGCTTAGCACAGAGTGGTCTTCGCCCCAGGCTGCGCTCGATCCCCTGTTGGCCTGTATGAGTCACAGTGAGAGGAAATCACCCATTACACGCACACCAAGCAATGTTTGTTCTCCAGTGGTGGTCTTCTGTTTCTTTTCTTTTTGGTTTCCTTTGTCAGGTCGGTTTTCACCTTTGACCCAAAAGGTGATATTTCTGACAATTTTTGTTTTACTATTTAATTAAATTATTATAAATAAACTTTACAGTGAAATATATCATCTTTACCGTTTTAGCGGTATCTAATTTTTATTGAATAAAAACCACAGTGAGTTTAAATGATCATTTTTGTAGCAAATTTAGATATCTAGTTTATTGTACAGTAGTTTTATGAGGACAGGTTATAAAAAAAAAAGGACTTTTTTGTTTTATTTCATGTGGGTCTCGCAAAAATAATTTACCTTTTGGAATGATTGTAATAAAACTTTCTGAGCATTTGTTCGGCCATTAACCATCTTCACTTGGCTTCTATGCTCATTTTTTGCTAAATCCATTGTTTCGTTTTGTCCTTATGCATACAGAGCGTACTGTCCTCATTTCCCATAGATTTAGTTAGAGAGCTGTTCCTCTGAGCAAGTTGTTTTAGTGTTAGAACTTCTTTTCAGCTACTAGTATGAGTTGTCCCAACATGCCACCCTATTACACGATCTCACAAATACTGCATTCATTTACAGTGAAGCATGCCAGTCCAGTCCCTCAACCACATAATTTTATAGGGTACATAGTGAAACCCAGCTTGTGTCTTTGATTTTCTGTGGATTTAACAAAATCCAGTTCTTCCTGAGCTTTTTGATAGTCACATAATGATAAACGCTCTCCAAAGAGCCCGACTCAGTCTCTCAACCTCATTTTTATTGGAGGACTAACACCCTGAGCACAGACAGTAACATGTAATCTCCGCACTTCTCTCAGATACGAGCGGGTTCTGTGGTGTTAAATCACTTTTCATCCACCCATCAAGGGGCGTCTGCTGCATTTATTGTTCTCGTCTCTACACACACTTGTGGCTTTGGGAAATCTCTCAGAGACTTGCTTAATGACAGTCTTGGATTATTCTGAGCCATGTTTTTGGGTGTACCTGAGCCGTGTGATTTTAGGTTGGATGTTGTCTAAGGGAGAACTGAAGATAACCTTTTGCCTTGGAAATGGTGCCTGTGATAATGTATCCACAAAAATATTAGATGGCAGAACTGTTTTCATGTATGTATGGGCTCTGCTCTTCTTTAAAATATAACTATATTATCATATTATATTATCATAATCTTTACAGTCATCGTCTTTGGTGTGAAAGGGCCTTAATAATTCAACTTCACAATCACATGAAATAATTACACTTATATAAATTTAAAAGTAATTACAAATTCAGAAAAATGTAAACGAATTCAAAAAGAAAATATATTCAGAAATATATATAAAAATATATATAAAAAATCATTTTTAATTATAGTACTAACGTCTAATATTATTATTGTTAATTTTTTATTTATTTATTTATTTATTTATTTATTCTGGAGGAAAAAAATGGAATGGAAAGGAATGGCCATAATAATCAATATTTTAGTATGATGGATTTTTTTATCGTGTCTAGAAAAACATTTTGTTGAACCCGTTTTCAACTGGAACTATTTACTAAAATAATTATCTGACTGTTGTGACAGATTCCCGGGAGCAAGCAGTGCACCAAAAACCAGCAGTAGACTCAATGTAAAAATAATGTCCTTTAATTTTTGAACTAGGGCTTTCAAATAAAACGGCTGATTCGGCTTAATACCTGGAACATTGCACACAGCAGGCAACCTGCCGTTTCAACAGTAGTTGCATTAACATTTATTGTTAAAAGGTGGTGAATTTGTATGCTGCATTGATGGATTCGACTTTAATTGAGAAATTACATTTCTCAGAAAGAGTTTTACTGTCCTGACTATTGGGACGCTTCCACAAAACATAATAATAACCAGAATAAAAACAATAATTTAAACTTTTTAAGGGATTGAAAATGTCTCCAATTATTAAAGAGTAGCACAGTCCACACCACAGCTATAATAACGATAAAGGCACAGAGAAATTATATTGTTGGAGTCACTTTCCGAATGATTTTTTTCCATTTAAACATAAAAACATTGACACCCAATCAGAATCAATCCTGCTATACTGAGCTCGGGAATTTAAAGCGGCAGACGAGCATGTGTTGAGAATTGACTGTCTGTTGTGGTCATGTGGATGCTAATTTCGTTATCTTTACTGTTATCGTTCTTCATGTGAACAGGGCTGTAGAATCAGGCAGGGAAAGAGAGAGGTCACCTCTTGCTTCAGTGCTGCCCGGCTGCTAGCGCCCACTGACTGGTTTGCTGAGGTAATATTTGCTGTACAGAATGAGAGAGAGCGAAAGAGAGAGACAAATAGAGGGAAAGCGGGGGAGGAAGTGATGGGGGAGGGGACGACTCCTCCGGCAGGCATGCAGTATACTCCCGATGAATAAACCGTTGTGCCAAAGCTGTGCCACCACCGCGTCACAGCAGAGAATGAGAATACTGCTCATTTCTCCAGGCTGCTGTGTGTGCGTGTGTGCTTATGTTTGTCTCACTGCGTCTGTTTGATGAGCAGAATTGATATCATTTATCTAGCATGTATGATGATCACTGCTGTTCCAGTGTCTGAGTATCAGATTGTCAATTAACTGCAAATTCAAACGCCTCGTGATTTGAATACACTGCCTGACAGACACTGGAGAATGTCCTGAGGTGAACTGACTTGTGTCAACACTGGCTTGTTTCTCTTCTCTCTCCGTTTCTGCTTAACTCTCCGTTTCTTTGACTTCCTCCTCAGTTCCTCCACAGGACTCAGTTACAGCCAGCACGGCCTGCCCTTCCTACCAACAACCCCTCCATTCGGCCAGGCTCACAGACCCCAACTGCTACGGTTTATTCCCCCAACCAACACATCATGATGGCTATGACGCCTATGCCCTTTCCTACCCAGACACACCAATACTACATTCCTCAGGTATTGAGTCAGTAAATTAAATATATTTATAACATTTTTACTTTAAGGCTAAATAAGATTTAAATGGGATGTTTAACAAGTCATTTGCTGTGTGTAGTAGAAACGAATATAATCGAAGTTCAAAGAATATGAGTAAACATCACATTTTCACACAGTCGTACACATTGGCTAAATGTATATTTAAATCAAATTCTCTCAGTATCGTCATACTGCACCTTACGTGGGACCCCCGCAGCAATATGCCGTCCAGCCACCAGGGTCTGGAACCTTCTACCCAGGACCCGGCCCTGGGGAATACCCTGCTCCTTATGGCAAGTACAGGCATCTCTATAGCTCACATTTCAGTGTGAGCATGCTTGCATCACACCCAGCTGGTTCATATTAGCTCCAGGTAGTTTCAGTGTGTGTCTGATTAACTTACTGAGAAATGACCCCGTTTCCAGAAAGCGATTCACTCCCAAGGCTGTTTAGATCTCATGTGAAAGCAGCTCACACAGCGACGTGACTCACTTTTTTCTTTCCTTCCATCTCTTTTTCAACAACAGCTGCCGGGCCGCCATATTTCGCCGGCCAGACAGTGTACCCTCCCACTCCACCCATCATAGTGCCTGCACCACTGCCTCCTCCACCAACCAAGCGTGAAAAGAAACCAGTGAGTACCTGAAACACACTGCCTCGTCTCAGAAACGGCAAAGGATCCACTTAGTTTTCAATTCATTTTAGACTGATAAGGCTTGGATTTAATCCCAGCGGCTCTGGCTGGCAGACCCAAGATTAAATGCGAAAATGCTGTTAAAAAGGATATTCATCAAGTATTGGTTTTACCCTGGTATTGGCCTTGGCTTTTTGTGTAATTATGTCATGCTTGTCTATTACATTTCCAGAATGTAAGATGAAGAGTAAGTATTGATTTTGTCCAGGAATGTAGTCAATTTGTGTGCCGTGCTGACATATTTGGATCAGAATGTCTGATGTGGTGGTTTTGTTGCATGCTGGGAGGTTGGGATAGTCAAAGTGTTTTATCCCACGCCAAAGTAAGAATTAAGCCAGTTAGAAATCACCCAGCCTCCTGCAAAATGCCATATACATTTTTAAATAAATCATGTAAGTAACTGTTAGAATATCTGAAGAGCAATGAAACAAATTTGAATTTGAAATTCGAAATATATATTATTTTAATGTAGAATCATGCTAACACTTAAATGTTTGGAGTTGGATAAAATGTTTTTTGAAAGAAGTCTGACCAAGGCTGTGTTTATTTGATCAAAAAAAGAGTAAAAATAATAATGTTGTAAAATGTTTTCCAATTAATATTTGTAAAATGTCATTTATTCCTGTAAGGGAAAAACTGAATTTTTGGCATCCTATTACTTCAGTGTCAAATCATTCTAAATCACATGGGTTAATTCATATTTTTCTTTTCATCAAAGGTGAAAACAGCTGACTAATATTTTGTGGAAACTGTAACTGGAAACTGGACTCTTTGATAGAAAGTTCAAAAATATATATATTTTTTCGTCATATTATGAATGTTTTTATTCTCACTTTTGTTCCGTTAGATGTGCTTATAAATGCATTCATTTCATAAAAAAAAAAAATAAAAAAAATGTTAATGACCTAAAACTTTTGAAATGTGGTTTAATTAAGTATTGTAAAACAATATAATGTAAAGGGAAAGGTTTTCAGCAAACAATGAATTAAAGTTGCTACTGCAATACTGGTACTACTGACAACACACTAGGGAACTGTGATTGACCCGGGTGCTTTAGTGAGTTATTTGTTATTTTGCGCCATTGTTCTCCCAGATTCGGATCCGAGACCCCAACCAGGGTGGAAAGGACATCACGGAGGAAATTATGTTTGGAAGCAGGAATCCTACTCCTCCTGTGGGACACCCGGCCTCCACCTTAACCCCACCTGCAGGACGGCCCTCATCAACACCAACCCCGCCCACAGGGCACCTGTCCTCCACCCCCACCCCTCCACAGGCAAGAAATACATATTGTCCCTTGCCTCCAGAAACTGGCATCACTTAAAACAGGGGCAGGTGTAGTCTGAGCTAAATTTACTTGTATTTTCATAGAAAAGTGAATGATCAGATGCCAGAATTTGTTTATTCTCAGTTATTTATACTTAAAATAATTATTCACTTTGGTGGATTGCAGTGCTAAATGCGTTAACACAAGTTCATGCGTCATGTGAGTGTTTAACACGTCTTTAATAATTAGCACTGCTTTAAGCTCTCACTACCCATGTCCAGTGGGTCCTTGGCTCAGCTGTTTTAAGCTTACCTGTCTAATGCTATTTTCCAGACATGTATAGCCACCCACTACTCTGTCTCTCTCTCTCTCTCTCTCTCTCTCTCTCCCCCCCCATCTATCTTTCTGGCACACAGGGTGTGCATGGATTAGTTCCAGCTCACACAGTCTGCCCCCAATCTAAATCCTTATGAGCACACTGAGGGCGTTAGGCTGTTGGCTACACCATTATATGTTTATGTATATTTTGGTCTATGGACAATCCAAAAAAAAGTGAATCGAGAAAGTGTGTCAACAAGCAGCAAAATATTTCAGCAGAAGTGTGAATGACAGTGGCTGCCTCAAATCAAGTGTTCTCGACCATAACCAGAGCTAATGACTTGTAAAAAAATATATATTGTGGCAGTCACCTATGATGTCAGATGATGACACCTTTAATGTATACACCTTTGAAGTAGTACCATATATACCATGATGTTTACATAATAAGTTTACATAAAAAATTCAATGGAAGTACCAAGTTCACCAAGTTTTATAAAAAAAAAGCCAATGTATTAACATGGTACAAAACACACCCTTATCATGTCCAAAAACATGGTAATACCATGGTATCTGTCCCAAAAAAAACCTCCAAAGAAATCTATCCAAATAACATGGTACTACCTGGTTCGAAATGCATGGGATCTCCAAAAATGTGGTATTACCATGGTACATGTCCAAAAAAAAAACGTGAAATTATTATGCCTGAAATGGTATTACTATGGTGCCTTTCGAAAAAACAAAAAACGTGAAATTCCATAGTACATATTAAAATGTGCTGTTACTGTGTTACTATGATTCATGCCAAAAAAAAGCACTGTATTGCCTTGTTTGTACTATGCAAGTAAATGATCTTATTCTGGGCGCGACTGTGGGGTAGGCTTTATGCTGATTGTCAAAGTTCTGGCTTTGCTATGTATGACCGATGTGTCTGCATTTTTCTTTCTCTCTTTTTCACCCTAAAACAGCCAAGCAACTGTCAGACCCCAGAACAAACGACATGTGTCAACCCACCTCAGAGACTCTCAGAGAGCCCTGCGGCTGTGGATGGCAAACCAAGTTTAGGTAAAACTCCAGACACAACTCAGTTTTATTGATTCAATTTGTCTCTTAAGGTCTTACCTTTTATTAATGTTTTGACCCTCTCTTTGCTCTTGGCCTCTATAGACGACAGGCCGAAAATGGAGTCTGGTCCCGCAAAGCCTGTATCACCTGGGCCCAGGCCCTCAGTATCCACTTTAGAGAAAGGAGATGCCTCATGTCTTCCATTATTAGTCTCCTCTTCTCCAGAGATGGCCTCTGATGTTCCCTCTCATCCTTCAAGTGGATGCATTAAACCAACAGCTGCAGGAGAACCTGCAGGAGAATTTATTTCTCCTTCAACTACCAAGGCTCAGACCGATTTGGTTAATTCTTCTGGGGACACTATTCCTGAAACTTCTCTCAGAATTTCTGCTTCGCCCTCAACGTCCAGCAAAGTGGTAAATGGCCTTGCCGAGAATCCAACTCCTTTATCAAGCTACGTAGAACCTGAGGTCCAAGAAACCCTAAAGATATCATTGTCCCGCGAGGTTCAGCTGCCAAGCCAGGGTACATCATCCACGGAGGAATCCAGTCAGGAAGTTCCAGTGGCCTTGGAGGAGCTTCAGACAAAGCACCTCCCTTCTCTAGCTGTACATGTGCCCTTGATCCCAACCGTACAGGCCTCTTCAAGCACCTCCTGCACCACTGCTGTCTTTGGACCACCACCTGGTTTGGCACCACTTGTGCAGCCAGTTGTCCTTGAGGTGCCAGAGCAAAATAAACCCTCGGACAATGTCCAAATAAAGGTTCAGGATGCTTCAGAATCACAAACAACTCAGAACAACTCTAGAAAGTTCATACCCTCAGGTATTTGTTCTTCAGATGATTTGTGTTATAAATTAGAAGTTCAGATAAACAGTTACTAATTTATTTGTCCTTTTTGTCATAGCCCAAGCTGTTTCTGTTGTACCAAAGTCTTGGAAGAAACCAAATGAAGATGTTCTGATGATGGCAACACTGCCGAAGGAAGATGAGGTAAGATACAGTGGGCTCTTATTAACAACACCAAGAAAAGAAATTAAATGAAATAATTTTTATTGCTTAAAATAAAAATATATTACATACATTACCTGGGAAAAATAATTTGTAGGGGTTTTTTCATGGATTTTCATGGCTTAAAAAAAATAAAAACCTATTTTTGTATTTTCAAATCATTTTTTATTTTATTTATTTGACCTAATTTGCAATCCTGCATTAAACATGAAAATGTGTTGATAAATGTAATGTTTTTAATAATATTACATTTCAAAACAAAATCCAAATTGTGAAATAAAAACCAAATGAACAGACTGAAAAAATGTGTGTATAAATAAACGAAACTAACCTGATCAGTGAAAAACAGTAAGCACTCAAAAAGGATATTGGGTTGTGGGAAAAGGGAGAATTGCAAAATACCTCCACATAACATTACAGACCAATGATATTGTTATCATGGCACAAACCATTATGTAGTCATTCATCTCGCATAACACCTCCAGGCCCTTGTGTAATGCTGCTTTTCTTCTCTTCGCATCAGGAGGAGACCTCAAAGGACAGCTCTGCTGGTGATGAGATGGTCTCACAACCAACCTTAGGGACCTACAGCAGCCCCTTTACAGTGCCTGAGCCCCAGGAGCAGCTCTCAGAGGAGAATGGTGAGACTGAAACAGAGCCTTTCAGGAATGGGGTGGAGACAGAGAGCATTGACAGTGGCGTTACACTCGGGGACAGCAGAGGGTCCATGTGTTCACCCACTCCACTAATGCAGGAAGGTAAGACTTCCCACAGGAACTGAATGAAGTTTTAATCTTTTCATTTTAGTGTAGTTTTAGGAGGTAATGGGACACATGTTCATACCTAACAAATTAGCTACAGCATTGTTTTAACCATTGTACGGGTGGAACTTGATTAGAAACTTCCACTTTTTCAAATTATGAGGATTTTTTTTTTCAGGAAATCTAAACAACACATTGTGTTTTGACGCTCTTTGATGTGGTCAGATTGCTGTATAAATGTCGCTGTTCAAACTGCATAGCGGAGCTCAAGTTAACGCGATTATATTATTTTTACTACTTGGTTTAACATGAAATAAACATGAATGAGCATCTCATGACTCATGCAATCGCTCAATCAGTGTTTCAGCTGGAGAAGGGTGTCAATAAAACAGCTTGTAAATAAAATGTCACGTACCATTTCATTTAGCTCAGACAAGACATTAATGTCCACTACTTTGTTAGTTAGGGAAACTAAGTCTAAGTGTATTTCACAAAAAAAGGAGATTACATACTCATTATATTTTACTTGACCTCTTTGTGATGTCTTATTTAATGCGTGCTTGAATCAGTAATGAGACAGACCGCTTACTATTGCTGTGCTTTTTTCACCCCAGGTCTTGTGCAGTCTAATGGAAAGAGACAGTATGACCGGGACTTCCTGTTGGGTTTTCAGTTTATGCCGGCCTGTGTGCAGAAGCCAGAGGGACTGCCTCAAATCAGTGATGTGGTGCTAGACAAGGTGGTTTTTGTTGTTGTTATTTCTTGGGTTGTCAGAAGAGTTAGAGTCCTTCTGGAATTCAGCTGTCTGTGTGTATGTCTACAAAAGCCAAGAAACGGTCAATGTGCATCTAAAAAATAATAGTATTACTTTGTCATATGAAACATATCAAAAGATCATGCGACTCTTAATACTTGCTGCTGAAAAGCTTTGCAATTTTTGGAATCACAGAAATACGTTTCTTTTTGAAATGCATGATAAAATAGAAAATATTCATTATAAGTTGTTATATATTGTATTTTTCATCAAATAAATGCAGCTTTGGTGAGCATAAGACTTTTGAAAACATGCCATGCACTGCTCAGGTTAGCAGGGGGATCAACAACTCATTCTTTTCCTACTTCCTTACAAAACTGAAATAAGAACTCTTAAGGTGTTTAATACATGAAATGTACAGTAATACAAGTATGTTTCTATGACTTTTAAACATCGGCTGAGCTACACTCTAGCTATGAAACTCCCTTGACGTCCTGTTTCCATTAAAATTGCATTACGGTTATGTCATACTTGGCAGTAGGCATCATTTAGCCTAAAGACGTTAGAAAATAAATGCCCTGCCCCTGTTTGATGCATAGTCTAATCTGTTGATAAAAGAAAGGTTACAGTGAGTTTGTGATTAACACTGATACGCACTTTCTCAGTTTCTGACAACTTTGGTTTCTGTTGTTCTGAACGCACACGCATTACTTTCAGTTTCCTATTTCAGTTCCTAGATTTTACTCTGCATGTGTACTCGCTCACATCTGTTTCTGGCTGTTCGCATTCCCTCCGTCACAAGCTGACTGGAGCGTAAATTGTTGGACATGTTGATGATATATAAATAACAAATGGAGCTGGTCTCCATGGCAAATAATGTTAGTGCTGTAGGGCAAGGGAAGGCTGGTCTCAAACCAGTTTCTCTCATGCCGATTGTGATAGATAGAAATAGGTAGAGTTAGTCCAAGATCAGCATAAGTGGGAGGGGAGGGGGATCTGGGGTTTCATTCATGTCACAGCACTATTTCTCACTGCGCCTCCTGCTGGAAAACTCATAGAAAGGATCTCTTCTGTTTCAGATGAACCAAAACAAGCTGCCTCTGAGGTCTGTGGACCCCAGGTTGATTTCCAGGGGCACTCCCCAGGATTTTACTCCTGCTTTTGCTGACTTCAGTAGGCAGATGCCAGGAGGACATGGTGCTCCAGTGAGTTATTATAAATCATATCTTATATAAGCGTATAAGTTATATACTCTATTACAGACTAGAATACCAAAAACAAGGTGTTCTCAAACAAAAACATCCTTTATAAATGCATCCTTTATATATATATATATATATATATGTGACCCTGGACCATACAACCAGTCTTAAGTCGCTGGGGTATATTTGTAGCAGTAGCCAAAAATACACAGTATGGGTCAAGATTATTGATTTTTCTTTTTTGCCAAAAATCCTTAGGATAGTAAGTAAAGATCATGTTCCATGAAGATATTTAATACATTTCTTACTGTAAATATTAGGGATGCAACGGTACAGTGAGCCCACGGTTCAGTTTGTATCACGGTTTTCTGGCCACGGTAACGGTTCGGTTTCGATACATCAATATTACTGTTCAGTACTGTATGTGAGCTCGAACATAGCGGGAGGTCATTTGCCCTGTCTATTTCAAGATATCAAGGTACAGAGACAATATTAAATGTAAAAAAGGTACAGATTAGGTCAAAACACCACATTTATTTTTTAAAAAAGAACACTTATTTTTGCCCTCTTTCAAAAACGGACGATATAAAAAGTGCAGTATAAAGTGAAATATAAACATG
>JAUMHQ010000066.1:10171399-10187813 GCA_032361165.1 Enteromius paludinosus
TACTAACGTTTGAATGTTAGTCACGTGGTACTATATCGTTTCGCGGAAGGATAAAATGTTAATTTAAAACAAATATGTCAATAAAATGTTTCAAATTCATATTCATGTCCGGTTTTTTTTCCTTATGTGGCAAGTAGCCATGTAATAAGCGGGATAATGGACAGGCAGCCGGTAGTTATCGCAGAAATAAGCCCCGACAATGTGATCAGGACCCGACGCGAAGCGGATTATCGCTTAACGTACAAATTTTAAAGGGTTAGTTCACCTACAAATAAAAATTCTGTCATTAATTACTCACCCTCATGTCGTTCCAAACCTATAAGACCTTCTTACATCTTCGAGAGAGCCACCGTTCCCTCCATAAACAGCAATACAACTGAAATGATCCAGAAACGTAACGTTAGTAAAAACACCGGGAAACAGTCCATGTGACATCACTGGAGCGACCGTTTTGCCGCGCTATGAGAACACTTTTCTTGCACAAGGAAAACAAAAATAACATAATTTAACTCTACCATTCTTGTCCCGTGACTTACGTCTTTTTAGAGAGCATCGCAATGTACGCTAGCGTATTTGACATAATGAGCCTTGTTTACATCCCTGGGGAAAGCACGCGCATGAATTTGTAGTTGTTTACGCCTAGTGGAAGGCGTGCGCATGCGTTGTAATACACTCTTAAATGGAAGAAGTCACGGAAGAATGATAGAGTTAAATTATGTTCTTTTTGTTTTTATTTTTTTTTTTTTTTGTATTCTCCTAGCGTTGCAAAACTTGAGCCGCTGATGTCACGTGGACTGTTTTACCGGTGTTTTTGTTTTTTGTCAAGTTTCTGGATCTGGGATGATTTTGTATTGCTGTCTATGGAGGGTTTGGATGGCTCTCTGAAATCATCAAACATATCTTAATTTGTATTCCGAAGATGAACGGAGGTCTTACTGGGTTTAAAACGACATGAGGGTGAGTAATTAATCACAGAAGTTTCATTTTTGGGTGAACTAACCCTTTAAGTTCCCTGCAATGGCAAAGCTGAATGTTTAGCAGTCATTACTGTCACTTTATCCTTCAGGAATGCTTATTTGGTGTTATGCTTTTTGTGCATCCTTGCTGAGTAGAAATATTATTTTCCTACAAAAAATATACCCCAAACTTTTGTAGACAGAACTAAACCACATTATCGGAGCATAAATCAAATAATAGCAGTATAATATATTTAAATAAAAAAGTCTGTTTGCTCAGACTACAAAAACAAAACATTTTAATGTCTGAACAAAGTCTCAGAAGACATCTAGGGAACAAGGTCACAGGGATTCTTTCAGCAGGGCTACAAAGTTGTGCCTAGTTACGCAAAGGCCCATTATCCATGTCACACAAGGCCATTGTTTGTTCAAATCCAATTCCAAGACACCACTGCTGTCCGTGGTGGTCCTACATTGTGTGTCATTGTCATTACGTGTCTCCTCCTAACCAGTAGCCTTCTCTTACATCTTCTGTTTTCTTCAGGCGTTGTTTGCTAGAGCTCTTTATGACAACATAGCCGAAACCGAGGATGAGCTGGCTTTTCTCAAGGGTGACATCGTCATGGTGCTGGAGAAAAACGTGCCAGAGAGCATCGGCTGGTGGAAGTGTGCTCTCCGTGGATGTCAGGGCCTGGCACCAGCAAACCGCCTGGCTCCGCTTTCCCCCGCAGAGGCTGAAAAACTTTGTATGAACAAACAGATACAGATCGGTTCAGAGAGGGACTACTTGAGCAACCACTGCCGTCAGAACATCTATCAAACTCCAAAACCTAGGACACCAGTAATACCGATTTATGAAGAAATGAGTACGATATATAAAGTGCCCCTTCAAACCGCCTCTACACCAGATAAGCACACAGCACAAGAGGATCTAGAAGGAACTGGGTCTCCACATGCCGTAAGTCTCTCACTGAAACAATTGCAACATTTTCTATAGATTTATGGCTCAATCAGACTGAGGTGCCTTTATGTAAACACCTAAATAAATCTTTGATATGAACTCATTTCAGCTGGATTGAAACAGGTGGTGTAGACCTCAACTTATCTGATCAACAGAAAACTAATTATAATTATTCCCATTCAGGTGTTTCAAAAATACCTATCAGATTTAAAAATACTTTGCGCATAATGTGCAGCGCTGTTCTGCATATGCTTATATTTTTAAATGTAAACACTCAACTGAATGTGTAGATTATTTAGTAAGACTATATGTTTAACTGAGGCTAATAATAAGCAATGTATCAGAAACCCCTGCTGGCTAAGAGTTCACAGATGGGGACCAGGGGCCTCTCTGCAGGGACAGGTATGTAGCACAGGGGCTTTATGAGCTTGTTAAAGAGTGGCAAAGACAGAATTCAGACACCACTAACTGCAACCAGAAGATCTATGGCTGGGGACTGCAGAAAAGGAACGAGAGAGAGACATAGAGAGAGAGAGAGAAAGTAAAAGAGAGAGGGAAGTGTTTGTGCAAGGTACTGTGTAATAGGTGAAGTAGTTGGGTTCACATGTTGCCCATTTCCCCTACTGCTTCAGGGAGAAATGTTTACCTTAGCAGCTTATGTGTAGCATGGCTTCAATTAGAAAACTGGGTTAATTGGGCAGGCAGGACACAGTAATGTGGACAGCACTTTAAATGATCCACGTCTTGTCATCTCTATAGAGTATAACATTTTTTGCTTGTTAATTTAGTGCCTATACTTAACACTTTTTCTCTTTACAGGGTTTAACTGCCAAAAGTGGTGCTGAAATATATGACGTCCCAAGTCTGGTGAGAAAACCTTCCATGTTCACAGTAAGTACTCTTGAGTTTTTTTGTTTAGTTTTTTTAGTGCAGTAGCCCAGGGGTTTCCAATTGAGGTCAAGGGACACCTAGAGGTCTGCAAGAGGGCCTGCAGAAAAACTGAGAGAAAAAAGAGCTAAAATGTAGAAATGGTCAATGATTACAGCAAATATTTGTACTCATGCTCAACTGATTTTACTGATAGACATTGCTTGATTAATATAGAAATGCAGCATTAAAAAAATAGGAAAACATTGTTTTTTGGGGGTCCTCGGCGTTGTAAACTCTTGCACTAAATATTTGTAATTATTCAGTTAAAAGACTGAGAAGATCGTGTGCGTGTCACCTTATGAAATAATGTGTGAAATGATATCGATCAAACTAAGCCTCATAAATTGTGTAACTTGTCTTTTAAAGGCATCTACGCTGCAGCCTTTGGAAAGAAAAAACACAGGCTTTCATAACAGATATGAATTGCAGCAAAGTATGAGATGTGCGACTGCAACTAATAAAAAAGTAAGCATGGTAGTGCCTGTATAGCAACTCATACAAACACAATAAAACTTCACTAATGGAACTCTGATTTAGTACAGAAGCTGAATTGAATATATTTGTGAACTATTTCTAAGTGAACTATTCAATTTATTTACTTCTTTTTTAGGTCACCACATTACCCCCGATGACTTCCCCAGACCCCAATTATGACATCCCAGTGCCATCCATCAGTGAAGACACTCAAAATCCTCTATGGGGTTATAGTACCATGCCAAAGCCCTGTAAGTCTGAATGGATTTATGACGTGCCTGTTTTCCCCCAAAAACAAGGATATGAACCTTGTCCCTATGGCACAATGCCACCCAAAACTATGAATTCAAACAAGCCCATTTATGACACTTTGCCAAATCACAGATGGCCTGAAAATGCCAGGCAGATCTCCATCCAGCCCCTCTATGACATCCCTAAACCGAGCAAGGCAGTGGTGCAGTCTCATACAGATAACGGGGATGCAACAAACACATGCATTTATGATGTCCCACCCTGCCTCAAACAAACAGAGAGCCCTGTAGCATTACCCAGAAAGAAAAGCCCTCCTGTAACAGACTTTAAAAAGACCAATGAATATATTGAGTACAGTGAGAAACCTGAAACCATGCATGACCAACATCGTTGGCCCTCAAGGGGCAGAACAACATCCAGGCAGCCTGTGGAAGGGACAATTAGAAAGGACAATGAGGACAACAAAGACCACCAGAGGAGCTCAACGGTGTCCACCTCCTCCACTGTTTCCAGTTCTTCCAGGAGCTCATGCGACTCTTTCATGCTGAGTTCTCCTGAACCTGAGCCCTTGCGTGAGGTCACACTTTCACAGGAGGAAGCCAGCAACAAGTTGCTTGAGCTGCAAGAAGCAGTGTGCCAGTCCGTGCCCAAGCTTATGCTGTTCGTCAGCAGCCAATGGAGAACCAAAGAGCATCTGAGTCAGCACCTCAATGAGATCCGCATGGCCACCGAAGAAGTGACTGACTCTGTCAATTGCTTCTTAAACTTTGCCTTGGATGTCAGAGGTAACGCACAGCATCTGACAGACTCTAACCTGCAAACCAGGCTTCTGAAGCAGCTCTCCATCATTGAGGACTCGGGCTTGATCCTTCACCAGGCTGCAAGGACTCTGCGAGATCTGGGCTGGCTGCTGGATATGCTAGCTCAGGATGACGGCCAGTCGCAGACCCCTGACCATCTGGAGCGTTTTGTTATGGTGGCTCGAACCATACCAGAGGATGTGAAGAGACTGGTATCCATCCTGAATGCTAATGGAAAGCTTCTTTTTAGAGTCACGCCTAAGGAACCAGAAGTGTTGGAGAATGTAGACCCTTATGAGAGGAGAAGTCACAGTAAAAGTGAACCGATGGTAGACTCTGGAATAGATGAAAGTGACTATGTACAACTTCAGGTAGGCAAATCACACCATAATTATTTTCGGGTTATGACCTATAAATAGTCGAGATTAAATTTTCATGAATATAGGAAATATTCATGAACATGAACAAATACAAAACATTAATAACAAAATATCGTTTCGAGCATTCAGGCTCCAAACTTTTGACTGGTTGTATAATGTTGAGTAAATTACAAAGTGAAAATACTGTATACCTAAAAAACTTAACCAATCTTATTGCTTTTCACCAGACAAAGACAGATTTCAACCAACCGCCAAAGCCATCAAAAAGCAGCTTTAAATCAAAGAAGAATAGTGATACCTTGAAAAAACAGGTAAACACTTCTCCTAATATAAAAAAAGGTTTGCGTTAACACAATCATTTCTAAACCATTTTATTACTCGTTGTGTCTTTAAAAGGTTTCCAAATCACAGTCCGGTAACCCCTGCAGTCCACTCAATATGTCCAGGAAGTCTTCCATCTCTGACCACTGCCGGCTGTATTTTGGAGCTATTCAGAAGGCCATCAGTGTGTTTATAAGTAGCCTGAATGATGGCCAGCCCCCAGAAAAGTTCATCTCTCACAGCAAGCTGGTCATCATGGTGGGCCAAAGACTCGTGAACACTCTGTGTAGCGAAGCTAAAAATCTAGAGCCCAGCAGGGAAATGTTGTCTATGAGCAATCAGCTGTGTGCCCAGCTCAAGCAACTGGCTATGGTGACCAAGAAGGCAGCTTTAAAATTCCCAGACAAACCGCCTCTCCAGGAGGCACAGGACATTGCCAAAGAGTTGGCTCAAAGGGCGCAACACTTCAGAATGTCACTGGACGTCTGAGCAGCCTTTTGCCATCTGTTTGCCCAGTTTATCGTGTGGAGGTGTTCTCGTGAAGCCAACATGGTATTTGTGAAATATCTCATTTTGTGTGATTTGTAGGGGAGTCTAAACCTGCCACCCTTAAAACAAGCTCCTATTTTTGTTAGTCTGGATGAGGAGACACTGTTAAAGGTAATAAAGGGACAACTCATAATTATATAATTATATAATTATATATATAATTATATATAATCTCAAGTAACGACATTGATGTGTTTACATGCACAACAGTGTTGATGTAAGAATAAGGCTTTTGTACAAATAACAGTTAAAGGAGTAGTTCACCCAAAAATGAAAATTCTGTCATCATTTACGTTTTGGGTCACCACTGACTTCTATAGAAGGAAAAAAATACTATGGAAGTCAATGGTGACCCAAAACCGCCTGTTTACATACTTTCTTCAAAATATCTTTGTCTTGAGGAACACTTTAGGAAGAAATTCATACAGGTTTGGAAATACTCAAAGGTGAGTAAATGATGACACAATTTGATTTTTTGGGTGAACTACTCCTTTAAGGTTTTTACATATAGATATTAAACGTGTTGCAGTACACGTTTAGTAGTAGTATCCTATAAAAGAACATTGTTTGAAGTGTTTGCATGGACTTGCGTCGTTGTTCGGTTATTAATCAAAATCACTGTGCATGTAAACACATGAAGCCAAAGCAAAAAACGTGCTAGTTGCTGTTCAGATGTTAAAGCGACAGTTCACCCAAAAATGAAAATTCTGCTATGTAACGTTAAGATAGAATATACAATTTTTGATAAACTGCTCTTTTAAAAACAGTAACAGTCTTAAACATGATCTGGGCATATATTAGTCTTATTTTTTGTGGTGCTCTCATTATGACAAACCTCAGACTTTAAATGAATTAAGCAAAAATTGCACTTTTTTTAATGCCCGACACTGTATACAGATTTTCGGTCATAATAAATAGATAAGATGTATGTAGATGACTATATTATCTGTCTGAATATTCAGTGTTTGTGCAAAATGTAAATATTTCCTCAGTACAATTGATGTTACTTTTTTGTATCATTTGTCAATGTTCTAGTTTTCAATATTCAAACACTGTAAGAATGTAGTATTTTGGATTTTCACAAATAATTATATCTGTGAAAATGTTCTAAACAAATAAAATGTTACTTCTTAAAATTTTTGTCTTATGTAAGGGGTCACCAAGTTCGGTCCTGAGGGGCTGGTGTCCCTGAGTTTAGCTCTAAACCTAATCAAACACACCTGAAGCAGCTAATCAAGGTCTTAGCAGGCAGGTGTTGAGGCACGGATCAAGTTTAATGACCTTTGTCTTATGTGTTAGCTTGGTGCTTAAAGGGATAGTTCATCAAAAAATAAAAATTTCAAAGGCATTATTCAATCACCATCAAGTGTCTTTCTTCTGCGGAACACAGAAATATAAGATAAGAATGTGTTGTTTAGTACTGATTTCCATTGTACAGATAGAAAAAACCCCCACAAGCATTTCTCAAAATATATTTAATAGTACCACAGCGGAAAAAAAGGTCAGATATTTGTAGAGACATCAAGGTGAGAAAATGATGACAGAATTTACATTTTTATCTCTATGTAGTCATCTAGCTGCTTTACATTAAAAGAGTTCAAATTACTAGATATGTTAATGAATGTGCAAAATTGTCTTCTAATGAGAAGTGTCTAGTTTCTAATGTCAAATATAAATAACGCACTGGCGCCCTCTATGTTCTGAAAACTTAGAAACAATTAATATTTGCCACACTCAACCAGACCCTCAACCAACAGATATGCCCTTAACTATTAAAAAAACAGTTGATTTTAAAAGCATTAACTAATTGCAATGGATAATTGGATAATTTAAAAAAAAGTTATTTAGAAATTTCACAGTTACACGTGACAAAATTGTCCAGTACTTGAATGGAAGAGTATAGAAGTTGTACTTTTATGCTAACTTTAAAAGTTATTTTAACAGTTAGCCATTATGAGACGTTTTATAATAGTGAGAGTATCATAACATGCAACAGTTCTTCGTGCGAACCGCGCCCACTGAACTCCAGACTCCTCCTCCGGTGTGACTGTACGTTCCCTGCGTCTCTGCGCTCCTCTCTTTCCCCTACACACCAGACACATCCAGACCACAGACATGGCTCCATAAGGGTGCACATGGCGGCTAGCAGCCATGAACCAAAAAACAACTCACCAAAAACTACAGATGCATCTCCGATTTGACTGATTTTCGATTGATCAACTTCCACATCCGCAGCAATATTCTTCAATCCGGTTTTCAGCATTCGGGAGAGGGCTGCTTGCTTGCAACTCTCTCTGTCTCCATTTCTTCCAGACAATTTTACGTTCTAACCCGAAATAACAGTAGATATCATATTGTACAACAACAATCATGGGTGTGCAGGGTTTCCAGGAATACATAGAGAAGCACTGCCCCAATGCCGTGGTGCCGGTGGAGCTCCAGAAACTCGCCCGCGGGAGTCTGGTTGGCGGCGGCCGGCAGAGACCCCCTCAAACTCCGCTCCGGCTGCTAGTGGATGCCGAGAACTGCCTGCACCGGCTCTACGGCGGCTTCTACACCGACTGGGTGAGCGGAGGCCAGTGGAACCACATGCTCGGATACCTCGCCGCCCTCGCCAAAGCCTGTTTCAACGGCAACATCGAGCTACTAGTGTGCTTCAATGGCGCCCTGGAGAAAGGCCGTCTCCACGAGTGGGTCAAGCGACAGGTGAACGAGAGGCAGACCGCCCAGCAGATCGTCAGCCACGTCCAGAACAAGGGGACCCCGCCGCCCAAGGTCTGGTTCTTGCCCCCGGTGTGTATGGCCCACTGCATCCGCCTGGCGCTCCTCAGGTTCCACATCGGGGTGAGTAGCGACAGATGCTCGCTGGGCTTTTGACACATGCAGCCATTAGCTTAGCAGAACCAGACCCAGATCAAGTGAAGTGCTCGTCTTACAAGACAGTAGGTTGTCAGCTAGCAGGTGGCCTAGACGGCGTTCTTCTTGTGTATTTACATAAACAAAAACAGTCTAAGATGGTGCTGGTCTTAGTTGGTTTAAGCTGGTCTCTCAGCCTAACCTAGCTGGAAAGTTCTCCAAACCCAGTGACCAGTATTTGGACCGGACTAACGTTAGCTAATCAAACTAAGCTGTCAGTGAAACGGATTAATTCAGATTTAAACAAGACTAAGCCTAAGACTAAGATCAGCAGCTGGTTTAAACTGGCCTCACAGCCAGCTGCAAAAGTTCCCAAAACCAATCTGAAACTTGCCAGTAAACCAAACTAGGATGTTAGCCTTATTCATATGCAAACCAGTGTAGGTCTTAAATCATAAAACACATGCATGTTAAAACCAAGATTAGCAGCTGGTTTGTTTTTCACTGATTGAGTGACTGACTGAAACTGTTCAGTACCTCTCTAGAACCAGTGTACAGACCAGGAGATCAGCTCAGGCTGGTTTCAGATGTTTTTTTTCTAAAGCAGGCATCCAACTTGTTGGAACAGAAATGCTTGGAGTGGGTGTGCAGAGGAAGATAGACCTTGGGCACAAATCTGTATGACACGCTGCTTGTATCTGATCAGATCTCATTTCCACAGGCGTTTGGCAAACGGAGAAATCAGCAGTATAGGATGTAACTGTCATGTTAGTTTATGAGATGGTGTTGTAAAAATTAGAAACTGTGTCAGTCTTGTAATGTTTTAGTTTAACGCACCTAACAGTGCATGCAAATCTAACCTACATTTTACTTCTTTCTTTTAAAATGATATTACAGAAGAAACAAAATCAACTGATAACAGAGTGCATAGATACAAAAAGACAGCATTTAAAAAATTTTTTGGTGTAGCAATGTAATTTTTACCCGGATCTTCAACAATAATTAAAGGTGCAACATGCATCTACACGTTAGTAACCTTATGAGGTAACAACCAAATACAAACCTCTGAGAATAGAACAAAACATGCATTTATGTATGTATGCTGAAGTGAAACCATGTAGTAGTAGGTTGTGCTGGCTGAAGGAAGCGCTACCTCTGCTCTGCTGTGATTGGCTGATGTGTCACGCTCTTGTGACACAAGAATAGTAAGCACTTTTCTGTGATTGGCTGCATGCTCCCTGCGTCACTTCTGCTGAGATTTAGCAGCCGTACAAGCTGTGACTAAGTTTACTGGCCCCGTTTTGACCAGAGAGAGACACATGATGAATTTGCATTTATTTATTTAGTTCATTTTTCAGATGACTTTCAGCATGTATGGAATGGATCATTAATATTTATGCAGGAATGGAAAAAAAATACTAATAGGAGTACGCCTGTACTCGTAAACATTGGACCAACTGAGAAACTATAAATTGTGGGGCAGAATATGAATGAAACAGCATTGATTTATAAATGTAGTGAAGTCAAGGCCCCTTTCTTATCAGTTAAAGCCCGGTGAACATCCTCTTGCTCAATGCAATAGTTTTGAAAAGAATTATCTCTTCATTGATTCGTTCAAATAGTGCTAATCGATTGAAGCATTTGACAAAGAAACCATTATATGATACAATTAGAAATAACATTTCCCAGAGTAATCATGCCTCACATCCTTCCATGGAAATCTGTGAAAGTCTGCAGTATGGTCAATATCATCAATGTAAATTTGTTTTTCTAATGAGCCTTCCTGTAATTTACTTCCTCACTCAGGTTGTCCAGACCACCGAGGATCATCACCAGGAAGTGATTGCCTTATTTAGAGAAAATGGGTTCCATGGCCTGGTTGCCTATGATTCTGATTATGCCCTGTGCAACATCCCATACTACTTCAGTGCCCATGCTCTCAAACTCAGCCGCAACGGAAAAAGCCTGACCACCAGCCAATACCTGATGCACGAAGTTGCCAAGCAGCTTAATCTCAATCCAAATCGTTTTGTCATTTTTGCTTCACTTTTAGGTAGGTTTGTTAGATTGCATGTCAGTTTTCAAGTCAAAAGGACATCTAAGTACATTGGCCCTAATGCATGTTCTTAGTCAAACTGTGAATGATTCAGCTGTGCATGTTGTTGTCCGTTTTGCCTTTATTCCACCTTTAGTTTGGTGTCATTATGTTAAGAAATACTAAGCAGTGTGATTGTTTATAATAATTCATTAATAATAACAATAGGGAATGTTTTTTATTTTGAGCAAAAAGCTTATTACAACGGTTTCTAAAGGATCATGTAATCACTGACAACTGGAGTGATTAATAGAAATAATCATAATAATAATAAAAAAAGTTATGAATTAAGTTTAAAAATGTACAATTAAGAGATTCAAGAGTTTTTATTTGTCACGTACATAAATTGTACAGAGTATAACCAGCAGTGAAATGTAGGTCAGGTTCGCTCCTAGTATAGTGCAATTATATAATAAAATATGTAATAAACAATATAGAATATAAAATAAAAATAAAGATATAAAATCATCTTATTAAATCATTATTTAACAGTGTTAAATTTTTTAGTATTGGACTATTTATGTTTTTATTTTTGGATCAAATAAATCCATCCTTATTTCAAAAACATGAACAAACTTTATGCTTGTAAGGTTTGGCAAGTAAAAGTATGTGCAAGCCATTTGGGAATGGATTTATGTTTTGGATTTTATGTTTTAAGGTAATTATAATGGACACATATTCAAAAAACTACTTTTTTTTTTTTTTTTATAGGGAATCACATACTGCCTGATGAAGACTTGGCTGCCTTTCATTGGAGTTTACTTGGCCCTGAGCACCCTTTAGCATCCTTGAAGGTGAAATTGCTTTAAAAAAAAAAAAAAAACCCTGTTTATATAATGCCAAGCACTGAAAAAAGCTATTTACGAGCATGCGTTCAGCCTGGCTCCATTCTGGTATTCCAGTTGAACCTTCTTTTTTACTTGTAAATACTTCATACAATAGAAATAAATGTTTTGTGTATAATAATTCAAGTTTTTTCAACACATGTTTAAAGGGTGCAAAAAAATAAGTCTTCGGTTCTCATTAGATTCCCTCAGTTACAATCTACTGTGACCAGTTTCCTTGACAACCAGATTGAAATGAGGTCTGGCAAATAACTTATCAGGACCATGGAAAAATCACTTCAGCATTGTCCTCAACATGTACCCTTTTGGTTTTTAAATATTCTGTATTCAAACTTTAGCCAAACAATTGAGCAGTGCGATAAAGGAAAGGGTTGAGCTGAGGAATGGCTTCGCGCGTAACCTTCTGTCTGTTATCTTCTCTTTGTGTCGGCGTTGCTTGACAGATGGCTTTATTGATTCAATGCGAGCTAGAATAGAGTGTGCTATACTCGATTTTAACACCTGACTTTGTGTGCCATCACTCTGTTCATTTTAGCATATGTCTATGTTTGTGTCTATAGTTGACAATTACTTGTATAAAAACCTCAGTGGCAGTTTATGATATGCATTGCCAATGAAGCAGATAAATCTAATGTGTGTTTTTGTAAATTTGTCACACTGTACCCAGTCAGATATGTACTCCTATGATGCCCATCACATTTTAAGCAGAAGGAGCTTTTGCTGGGGGTGTGATGGGTTGTTTTCTCTGACACAGGTCCGTGCTCACCAACTCGTTCTTCCTCCATGTGATGTTGTCATAAGAGCCGTCGCAGACTATGTCCGCAACCTACAAGATGTCCATGATCTGGAAGCAATTGCTAAAGACATATTCAAGCACTCCCAAGTAAGATAACACACCATTGTAGCACATTTAACAGGATATATAATGCCAAAATTGTTAATTATGTCATCCTCTATTTAACCCCATGCAGGGCTGTATAATTGGGATAGATTATCAAATCTATATAAGTAAAAAAAAAAGTATGAAATATGTGTAAGCAAAATGCAGCACCAGGTCACTGAAATTTTCAGAAACTCCGGTTTCAGTGTTGTGTAGATGGCAAAACTGGAGATTTTGGCTTGTGACGTTAGACGGTGTTTCCAAACTGTCCCAGCTTGAAAAGTCGCTAAACGTCGCTAGATGATGTCATACGCTAATTAGAATATTCCTGACGTCATATTATCTCGCCATTCTATCACATACTGTATTTTAACGCAGCCAAATTCTTAGTATAATTCAATATATTCCTTATAAATATCAACACATTCAGTTGAAAAAAAAAAAAAAAAAAAAATATATATATATATATATATATATATCGATATATTTATTGATATATTTTACTGTTTATGTTTACCCCAATGACTCCTAGTGTTTGGGAAAATACATTTGTACCAACATTTGGGTGAGTAAAGGATGACAAAATGTTGGGGGAACTATCGACCACCAAGAATTGTGTTAATTCTGTGTCTTTGCATTCTAGTCTCGAACTGATGACAAAGTTGTCCGTTTCAAAAAAGCTGTGGAGTATTACACCACCGCCAGCAAGCCCCTTCACTTTCCCCCCTTTTTAGGTAAGATTGTGTATATTTTTGATTTTCCCTCTCTGACAAAATGACATCTGTTCCTGTTGGTTCTTTCTTGTTAAGTTCTTGGAGCAGGACAAGTGTACTAATGCTTGCCTGGTGTTGTGTTTTCCTGTCTGTGTTTGAGGCCAGGTTTTAGAGGCACGCTCTGTCTCTTTCTTAACCGTCTCAGCCCTCACAGTAATGTGAGAAATTTTCCCACTTGCCTCAGACCTTGTGTGCACTTGGAATGGCCGCTGTGCCCTGTGCATACAAATGGGCTTCTTTAGAAAGAACTCTCGCACAGAGAGTCGCTAGTCTGGAAAAACTCTCTTTAGCTTGCCTGAAAACTTTCAACAGGTTCATTGAAAGGGTGTTAGTTAAACATTATGGGATGAGATAATTAAATTCAGCATCTTCCAATTAGTGAGAGCATTTTTGATAAATTGTAGTGGTCGTCTTGTAGAACTACAATATCCTTTAATTGAATTCAGACAGACTGACTTTTTGCGTGATTTTACATTTTCTGGTGGTATTAGAATGGTATGGATACAGGCTGTTTCTGTGCCTACACACATATTTGAATGCATCAAGGTCAGTTTCCGTGGTGGGTGGACATGCGGTATAACGAGAATCTCAGTTAGGGCTTTTTTAGCACAAAAAAATATATATATATTTTCTGGGAATGGTTGTTTTTCTTTCCAAGTTTCTCTACATGTTTTCAGTTTTAGCTCCAAAGATTGAACCAGACTCTTTGTATGCCCACAGTCAGACCAAATCCGATGGGATTGCCAGCAGCACCGCAGATGCTTAACATTCCAAGCAAACCTGGGGTGAGTAGCATTACACCATTATGGTCCATCCAGAATGACTCGCACTTACCCATCAGACTGACACATACATGTTTCTGTTCATTCTCCAAGGTCCAGCATGGCTACTCCGGCCCTCCGTTGGCTGAGCCTGTCCATGAGGCAGACCCGTCAGGTAAAGGGCTCCTAGAACAGAACAGCTACAGCAACATTCCTAATGACGGGAAGCAGCACACGCCACTCTATGAGAGGTTGTCCCCCATCAACTCTGCTCACGGCGGCAACTCCAACCACACAGACCCAGCCTTCTTCATCACCTCGTCCACATCCTCGTCCTCCGAGAATGAAGAAAACACAGGCTCCACTGCCAAGTGAGTAACCAAGAACAAGGGAATTTAAACTGCTAAAACCACGAGAAATTCAATAAAACAGTTAATTGTGATGTTTTGTAAATTTATAAAATCAGTATCCAGCTTTTTATATTGTACATGATAATGCTGCGATGCCTAAATTTACTTGTAGCAGTTAAAATTATTTATTTAATTTATTCAGACAAAATATCTGGGGAAAAAAATACGAAAATATGAGTTACCTGGCTGAATTTTAATATTGGTGAATGCATTTCATTCTGAAATGTAGCCATGTAAGTGACCATAAGGGATGGGACAAACAGAGAAACCAGATGGACAACATCCCAGAAGGAGACCTTGGGGACCAAAATAAAGTGGGTCGACTCTTTAGCTCTGTGTTAAAATATGATATGCTTGTTAAAAGATAATTTGGTAGACAATCGTGTTCATTTGTGTTCTTTCATTTTTCTTTCAGTCTGATCCTTCTGCGACTTCCCCTGTAAACCGAGGCCCAGAGGGGAAAGGTTACATAGGGGTCAATGCCCAAATTCCATCCCTTCTTTCTATGCCAACAAGAAATCACATGGATATTACCACTCCTCCTTTACCAGTGGTGGCACCAGAGGTGCTACGAGTCGCTGAACACAGACACAAAAAAGGCCTCATGTACCCATATATTTACCATGTTCTCACCAAGGTCAGCTTTTAGTTACTAGCAACTCGGCTTTAACCTTGAAACTGCTCCAGGTTAAACGGTGTTTGATTATGTTTTGCAGGGTGAGATAAAGTTATCTGTCACCATAGAGGATGAAGCTAACAAAGACCTGCCCTCTGCGGTGCAGCTGTACCGGCCAGTACGTCAATATGTTTACGGGGTGCTCTTCAGCCTGGCAGAGGCCAAAAAGAAGGCAGAGAGACTCGCTATGAGGAGAAATCACCTGCCCGATTGTGAGTAACAGAACTACCCAGCTAAATCGGAACAATCTTAACTTTGGAAGGAAGACTGTAACAGTTATTTGTGTTTTTGCAAAAAATACTTTGGAGCCACCAGTTTTTGTGTTTTCGAAGTACCTTTGCAATCTGGTAAGATATTGACAATTTGGCAGATTTATGAATTACAACATTGAAACATAACCTTCTTGGAGTACCATCTGTTTTAATGTAATTACTATTCATGAGACAGACCTTACCATATCTATCTACATGAAGCATTGAAGCGTCGTCGCAGCACTTTGCTGCTTCTCTAATGATATTATGCAGATATTTAAATAATAGGTTGTCCATGAATATAGCCTCTGATGCGGATATGGTAGTAAAAAAAAGAAATAAGTAGAAAAATAGCTGCTCACACCTGGGATAAAACCGTCAAATAAGGGATAAAGCATTTTATATGAGTAAAATAGCTGTATAGCCATAGACTATTTTGAATTTTGCGATCACAGGAGGTCTAAATGTTATGTTAAATGTTACTATTGTTTGATTCCTGCATGTTTGCTTCTCAATGCCTAAATTCTCTCCTAGGGCCGGTAGATGACTGATTTAATTATTCAGAGAGTGCACTTGAGTGTTGACATTAGCTTGTTATTCTAGGCTGTAACTGGGCAAACTCATCATACCTGCAAAGTTGTCGCTTTTCAGCGACAATCGCTGTTTTCATTTTCAATTGGGTCATTCACGTGAATCGTGTAGAACCGGAGAGTTTTTTTAGGGGGGGGGTCGATCTGGGCCGTTCCAAATCTCAACTGAGCTCGCGCCTGTCAAGAGAGGGAGGTGTATGGTGGTAAATCTATGCCATAAATAAGCGAGCTCACCACTGATAAAATCATATCCGCAAGAGGAAGACAGATCTACACGCGAGGAAACGGGAGCCCGCGTGCCCAATTTTCAAACTTTCGCACGCACGTGACATGTCATCTGCGTGCAATACAAGCACTTTTGCGCGCATAAAAAGTCATCTGCTCGCACGAACACTTTTTTTTGTCATTCGTGGGGCGGGGATTGCTGTTTTAGTTGTAATCTCAAATGTCAATGGTTATTCCCCTTTTGCAGAAGTCAGTATTGGATGCCTGTTATAAGATGATTCATTCATTTGACTTGAGACATGGCATTGGATCATATGTTAGTTATTGTTTCATTAGCTTGATTTGTTGTCTTTATTTTAGTGGTGGGCCGTTATCGGCGTTAACGCGAGACTCTTATCGCGCGATAAAAAAATTATCGCCGTTAATCTA
>JAUMHQ010000066.1:10205932-10220195 GCA_032361165.1 Enteromius paludinosus
GCTTGGGCTGATGGGAATTGTAGTTCCCGCTACCTCCCGTTCGCTCCATTCGCCTCAGCAAACTTTTCTGAGAAGACCTATCATTTTATCGAGTCCCGCGACCACGGTATTATCGAAAAAATTTGATATTGCGGTACGACGGTATTTACAATACCGTTACATCCCTATAAATAACTTAACTTGGATATAAATAACTTAGCTGGTGTTATAATAATTTTGGCCACCACTGTACACACACACTTCCATAAATATATAATAGTTAGCAGCACTAATGTTTTTAACGCTGATATAATATTGATAACGTTTTCCTTGATCACCAAACCATCATATTTGAATGATTTCTGAGGGATAATGTGATACTGAAAAATTTATAATGCTACTGTCCTTTCTTTGTTTGGATCCAATTCTGTACTGTAAAGATGAGGGTCTTTTATTTGTTTTATCAATCCAACGCTTTCAAACAAGCTTTAGAAAAGTGCTAAAGTAGAATTACCCATTTAAAACCTCCAACTAAATTTAGATTTATTAAAATAACTCATATTAAAAGACAGTTTTTTGTTGAAAGAAACAAAGAAACCATTTTGTTGATGTTTACAATTTTCTAATGGACACACTCTTGGCTTCGGCAGCCTGCAAATGTTTTTTCCCCCCCTGTCTTATTAGGTAACTGTTTTCAATGGAAAAAGCATACATTGTGTATTTTGTGTTCATAGTGTGTGATTTTGATTTGGTTCATTTTTATCTGTTTACAATTTCAATAGTGAAAAAGAAAAAGAGCTGGAACAAGCATGACACGGGGCAAAGTGGAGACGTCAGACCGGTTCAAAATGGCAGTCAGGTGTTCATTAAAGAGCTGCGCAGCAGGACATTCCCCAGGTATAGTACACCTGTGATGAGGCGCCCAGCCCAGTCTGAAGAATTTAAAGGGCCAGTGCTCCTGATAATGTCCAAGCCCTTCAGTTTCTTTAGCGTCCAGTAGATGGCGCCCTATGATCAGCTTTGCTCAGGCTCTGAACTGTTCCACCAGACATGCAAACTGATGAAGATTCCAGTATGATGTCTTGGAGATATTGTGTAGGTGACCGTAGGTAACATGCTGACACTTTGTTTTCCACTGCAGTTCAGAAGATGTGGTGGTTAAGCTGTCTGGAAGTCAGATGACGTTAGACTACCTTGAGGAGAATGGATTCAATGAGCCAATTCTCATCCAGAAGAAAGATGGGCTGGGGATGGCTATGCCTGCACCCACGTTTTACGTCAGTGACGTGGAAAACTACGTTGGTAAGCGATTTATGAGGTGTAATAAAACTAACAGTCCTCTTTTTTGAGGATCAGCATGGAAGTACATCTGTATGCACAAATTGTTTATAATTGATTTCTACTTTTTTTATTTAAAGGACCTGACGTTCTTGTGGATGTTGTCGATGTACCCAAACAGACAAACAGCAAGATGAAGTTAAAAGAATTTGTTGATTATTACTACAGCACAAACAGAAAGAAAGTATTAAATGTGATCAACCTAGAGTTTTCAGACACAAGGTAAGCAGTCCTATAGTCAGAAGGGGTTGAGAAAATAGCAAAATCTCAGAAATCTATACTAATGGCAGGTACATTTTACACGTTTGTAAGCAATTTGGAAACTACAAACTCCTTTATTTATTTGAATGGTCATTATTAACATAAATATGGTAACACTTTACAATAAGGTTCTTTAGTTAAAATTAATTAACAACATTAGTTAACATGAACTAAGGATGAACAGTACTTCTACAGCATTTATTAAAGGTGCTCTATGCGATGTTGCAGGATTTTAGCTCCATTTCATTTTTATCTCAAACCGTATTCATCACCCCTTGATCGTCTTGCTGTCTGCCCTCTGAATGCATTGGGGAAAAACCCGGTCTCGAAAGACAACACAGAGGCTGCAATACCAAAACAAACACTATGGGCACAGGATGTGCACCACAACAAAAACAAACTTCGACCAACCAATCGGCAAGAAGAGGTGGTGTTTAATGCGCGTTAAACCCCACCTCTTCTTGCCGATTGGTTGGCCGAAGTTTGTTTTTGCTTTGGTGCACATCCTGTGCCCATAGTGTTTGCAAGATTGCATATAGCACCTTTTATTAATCTTAGTTAATACTAATTTTATTATTGTTTTTTAACATTAGTTAATGCACTGTGAGCTAACATGAACTAACCATGAATGATTGTATTTTTATTAACTAATGTTAACAAAGATAAATAAAAAACGCAATAAATGTATTATTCATGGTGTGTTCATGTTAGTTAATACATTATACATTGTTAATAAATGATTATTTTAAAGTGTTACCATAAATATAAGAAAATTAAAAGGCATTTAGCCTTTCTTAAACACTGTTCACTTTGTCAAATGATTAATTGCGATTAATCGCAACAAAAATACGTTTTTGTTTACATAATACATGTGTGTGTGCTGTGTAGATTGATTATGCATATATAAATACACATGCATTTATACATTTAAGAGTTTGGATTTTATTTATTTATATTTAAAAAAGTCATATTTGTATATAAAATATATTTATGTATAATATAAACTGTATAAATAATTATCTTAAATGCAATACACACTGCCTGTATATTAATGTGTGTGATAACAGGAATATTTAGCACTCTTGTTTTTATGTCTCTAGAATGGCCAGTATTGTTGAGAGTCCGCAGATAGTTCGGAAGTTATCCTGGGTGGAAAATTACTGGCCTGACGATGCATTGTTGGGGAAGCCCAAGGTGTCTAAATACTGTCTCATATGCGTGAAAGACAGCTACACAGACTTCCACATCGAGTGTGGAGGTGCCTCTGTGTGGTATCACGTACTTAAGGTGACTCATGCATGTTATATCTAAATGCATCTTATTCCTAAACTAAATGTTTTATTTATTAATGAAATGTATTTTTTTATGCTTTTAAAGTATGTCATTTATTGATTGAGTTAATCTGTTATTAACATGATGTCAAATAAAAGTCGGAATTTGTATTGCGGTCACTAATTAACTATTCAATTTAGTACACAAGACTGACTTTATTACACTGTTGTCTTAAATGCTTGATTTTGATGTTGAACTTTGTATTTCATCTGTGTCTTGTAAAGGGAGAGAAAATCTTCTTTCTCATCAAGCCCACTTCTGCCAACCTTTCTCTATACGAGCGCTGGAGGTCCTCCTCCAACCACAGCGAGATGTTTTTTGCTGACCAAGTGGACAAGTGTTACAAGTGCACACTAAAACAAGGGCAAACTCTTTTCATTCCATCAGGTGAGATTATATTGAATCATTTTTACTTTGAAATGACTTAATGAAGTCCTTAGATAACAACTTTGCCTTGTTTTTATTTCATGGCAGGTTGGATTAATGCAATACTGACTCCCGTAGACTGCTTAGCCTTCTCTGGTCATTATGTCCACAGTCTGAGTGTGGAGATGCAAATGAGGTCAGTGATCTGCTCAAGATAATGCATCAATGTGACAGAAATAATGCATTGTTAGATTAGCAGTAGGAACTGTAGGATACTAAAGGTAGTTTAAACTATGCATACATTATATAGAAATGTAAATATATTAAATACAGTGAGGTGGATGTGTACTGTGGTAATTATGTGGAATTATAAAGGCCTAATGTTTGCCATTTTAAAGTTACTCCATGCAGTTTGTCATGCAATGACAACTGGTGGACGGTGATGCAATTGAATCGCTCGAGCATCAAACCTTCCCTGTTCTATTCTTGGCACTTCCAAGCCTCTGTAGCAAGGGGGGAAAAAGACAGGAAGTCAAGAGCATATGCTTTTGCCTTCTAAAGTGCAGTTTTCACATGTGTGAGACCACGATTTCCTCTCAAGGCACACTTTTCAGTAATCCTCTCTTTGCTTCTCCACTTAGGGCATATGAGGTGGAAAAAAGACTCAAAGTTGCCAGCCTCACTCCATTTTCAAACTTCGAAACAGCGTGTTGGTATGTGGGGAAATACTACCTGGAGCGGTTTAAAGGTGAGCAATTATTATAAAGTATTAGAAAAAAAACATACAAAATTTGGTTTTGTTACATCACTAAATTCTAAAAGTGCAAAGTGTCAGCTTCACGGCAACCATTTATGTTATTGCGAACTTAAATCATTCACAGCAAAGCTCCCATGTGTGACTCCCCTGAAGTAGCTTCAAAGGTTTTGCTTTCAAAAATTGCCTTTCCATCCTGCACAGCCCGAGATTTATCCATAATAGTGAACTTTGGGACTGGAAATAAAAAGATCTAATGTCGTAAGGTAGACTCAAATGGCTTCCTTCTCCCTCGTTTCGTGCGTGATCCTGGAAGGGGTCTGTTGAGCAGATGAGGAGGGTCTGGATAGCGGCATATTATTGCAGTCATTAGATCGGTGCATCGTGGAGTTCACAGATGATTAGCTTCAAAAGGCAGAATCACTTGCTCCATTACAACCTGGTGTTTAAACTCCCCTCATCTGGCCTTGGACTGCGTGTTTATATTTCCACCATTTTACCCCGTCACGTTACTTAATTTTGCCAGATTGCTGTAAGAGCGCACATTGCAAAAAAAAAAGACCGCAGTTGGTCTCCGAGCTATCTGATGTTCAGTGGGGGGAATCGGCTTTCAAGGTCATCTTTTCAAGGGTTCAACTCTCGTGTGTGACTTCAGGTAGAGGGGAAAAAAAGCCCTTGGCCCCTGGCCCAGCAGGCCGACTGGGCCACCGCCAACTCTATTGCTTCCCTTCTCATTTCAGCCTTCACTTTATGTTCATGTTATTAATTTAAATGCAGTGTGGAATATATTTCCTGTAGTGGCTGTGTATTCAGTCCAATGTAATCAATGTTAAAGCTGGTGCTCCAAATAGGCGCATGACTGCTTTTGGGCCGCTCTGGATTGAAGTAATCAGTTTGATATATGAATGGCCTTTGTTATTGAACAGTAATGGGTTCGGTTAAAAGTGTAGTCCATTTTTATTTCTGGTTTAAGGTTTCCCCCACTTCTTTCAGTGAGTTTCATGCTCTGAGCCTTTCTGACAGGGCGACCACGGTATTATACATTGCTGCTAATGATTTAAGGAAAGTTGGACCTTTCAGCAATTTGCCTATTTAGAAAACAGCCCTTACTATGTAACTTATATGGAGCGTTGGATCCAGATGGGAATACTGGACGCTGATGCAAAATGTTCTGATCATTTGCAGGTTTACATAAGGCAAACAAACAGCCACCTCCTTACTTGGTACACGGTGCCAAAATTGTCAACGGAGCATTTAGATCGTGGACTAAAAAACAGGTACATGAAGCTACAAATTGTATTATTTTTAATATCCTAGTTTTGCTGATTTAAATAATGTAACTTGACCGTGATTCTTGCTTTGTCTTTTTCCAAAGGCTCTTTTAGAACACGAGGACGAGCTTCCAGAAAACATGAAGCCAGCACAGCTAATTAAAGACCTTGCCAAAGAGATTCGGATTTCAGAGGTGAGATGTTGCAAAGTCGTTGGAGACTTGTCTTAACTCCCATTTATTCAGATATGATCTTGATTTTTATTATGTAGAATGTTTAATACGTGTTCAATCAGCTTTTGTCAGAATCACTAATGGTTGACAACTTCTCCACTGTGTCTTTGACTCAGAACGCAACAAAAGCCATAAAGAATGAACCCAGCAACTCGAAGCCCCCGGCAGAGGAACCCCCGTCTGCTCCATCAGAACCAGAGGAGCCCATGTCCCCTGCCCACATCTCCACCCCTCCAAGAGATAAGCCAGCCAGGAAGAAAGCCACAAAGCCACCCAAAATGCCCAAGGCACCCAAACCTCCGAAGGAGCCCAAAATAAAAGAAGGTGGCAAAAAGAAAGCGAAGAAAGCAAAAGAAAGTATTCTACCTGAGAAAAAGCCCTCAAGTCTGGCAGCTCTTGAATCCCATGCAAAGGACATCCTGAACAAGATGGACCAGCCCAAAAAAGTAAAGTTTTTTAGCTTTATGATATTCAATATATATTTGTGGTTGAACTTACTTGAAAGGGTGTATTTAAACAAAATTAGGGGAACACTTTACAATAAGATTCGTTAGTTACAACAACATTAGTTAACATGAACTAATAATGAATAATACGTTTGTTTATATTAGTTAATACATTCATGTTAACAAATGACACCTTATTGTAAAGTGTTATCAAAATATTTTGCAATATTTAAAATGCTATTTGCATTATTTGATCACAGTAAAACACAGTATATTTGCAATTTAAAGTAACTGTTTTATATTTTCCATTATATTTTATAGTTCTATAGCTCAAATGGTCTTTCAGAAATCATTTGAAAATGCTAATTTGCTAATATAAATTTTGAAAACAATAATATATATTTTTTAGGCTTCTTCAATGAATAGGAAGTTAAAAAACAAGAATTTATTTAAAGTATAAATCCGTTTTTACGTTAGAAATTAAAATTGAACTGAACATAAACAACGATGCTGCACTTGCAATATATGGTAAAAATATCCCCCTGCTTTAGAACCGTCGGTATGCACTTTAATCCATTATTAATCCAACTCTTCTTGCGTCTCGCATTACACAGCTGGTAAAGACTGGGATGAGTATTATGGAGAGGGAGACGAGTAAACCGAATGACGATGATAAGTTTAAGATGATTCGAGAGCATAATAAGAACAAGACGGAGGCCAAATGGAAATATAAGGTAGGTTTGTTAAGTTTACAATGTAAGGAAACAACTGTGATGAATAACTCTGGGTCGTGGTGTAACACAAGCGTAATGATTTCCTCTACTGCAACATAGATCAGCGCTAGAGCGAAGCTTTGAAAATCCATGCAAATGATATCAAACCCCCCCGACAAGTTGAAAAGTAGCACAGAGGGCTTTGGGATCATCCAGAAGTGATTTACACGTTTCAGATCAAAGCAATCAGCAGAAATAACTCTGCGGCTCACTCACTCTCTCTGTTCTCGGCTCATCAAATCAGCAGAACCCTTTACCCAGGCTCAGAGTTTACCTAATGCTATAATGCTATGTCATATCCCCAACATGCCAGCTAAGTATTTACACATGCCTTCCTTTCTGCTCTAAAAATGAGCGTGTTGTATCATTATTGTTGGATAACATGGGATGGCTTTTGTAGGAAAACCTTGATTCTGGTGAACGGAAGGCATTACAGGGCTTTCGTTTAAGAAGGAAAATTCAATGCCAGACAGCCCAGGAATGTTTGTAGTTGCTCCAAGTCTCCTGATCCGAGTGCTTCTTTGCCGCTTGCCAAACATTTGCAGATGGAGAGGAGTCTCTGCTAGATAGTCTTCAAGGTCATCAGCCGCAATGGCTTCAGTCTTTGACGTCTGATCACAATGGACGTGGCTGACAGATAGAGGCTGACTGCAAAGACCTGTGAAATGTGTGAGAGGGGAAGAGTTTCAAAGCACTGATTGTCGCTTGGTGTTTCTTTTCATCTTTCAGAATAGCAAACCCGATTCGTTACTCAAAATGGAAGAAGAGCACAAATTTGACAAAAGTCTACTCAGCCATAAAGACAATAAATTTGCCTTTTCATTGTCGAATAAGAAGTTGTTGGGGTAAGTGCAGTTGTATTGAAGTTAATTCTGACATTTCATATATTTATGATTTTAAAATATACATATATATATATCATTATAGTAGCAATTTAGAAATATTTGAATTCAGTCGATCGCCCTAATTTTGATCAATCCAACTAATGTTCTTTTCTCAGATCAAAGATGCTCAAGACCCAGACCAATTCGAGTGTTTTCGGCTCGATACAGAACATAAAGGAAGAAAAACCCAAGCCTGTGAGAGACGAGTATGAGTATGTCTCTGATGAGGGGGAGCTTAAGATTGACGAATTCCCAATCAGGAGGAAAAAGAACGCAGTCAAGAGAGACTTTTCCTGTAAGGTTTCATGATATGCGATCTGGGCCAGGGTGATTTTCTGATTAAATAAAACATCATTTAAGAGCAAAAATGATTATAGACTTTATAATCAGGCCCAGATGGAATCTGCAGACTTCTGTTGCACGTTTTTACACTGATTTTTAGGCGAAGGTCTACAGAAATGAGCGTAATGGAATCAATAATAAACAGAAATGGCCCAAAATTAAATCTGCCTATGACAAGTGAATCAAGTACAATTTTACTGGTCATGAATTATAAAATAATATAAAATATAAAAAATTTAATAGCTTTTAAGAAGTAATATTTTGTCCTCAATTATTAGTTTTTTTTATTTTTCCTGCATTAGTAGATAATACGGACTACTACCATATATGTGACTCTGGACCACAAAACCAGTCTTAAGTTGCTGGGGTATATTTGTAGCAATAGCCAAAATACATTGTATGGGTCAAAATTATTGATTTTTATTTTTTGCCAAAAATCCTTAGGATAGTGCGTAAAGATCATGTTCCATGAAGATATTTAATCAATTTTTACTGTAAATAGTAATATGCATTGATAAGATCTTCATTTTAAAGGTGATTTTCTCAACATTTAGATTTTTCTGTACCCTCAGATTCCAGATTTTCAGATAGTTGTATCTCGTTCAAATATTGCCCTATCCTTCCAAATCATACACCAATGGGAAGCTTATTTATTCAGCTTTCAGATCATGTATAAGGCTCAATTTCTGAAAATTAAGTATGACTGGTTTTGTTGTTAAGGGTCACAAATAGTAAAGAAAAACTTAAACCTTAGGTGGTATATTTCAAGTTAAAGTTGCTATTACTAATTATGTTAATTTTGTTACCCGAGGGATGCATATGTGTTTGACAGCCATTCAGATTATGTGGAAATCTGCTACCACTGATTCCATTTTGGCCTGCCTATAAGAGATACCTTTGTCTTTTAACTTTCATCTCATGCTGTGTGAGAATAATGCTGAACATCTGATGTTATTTACAGTTTTATCAAACATCAAAGAGCCCATTCAGCCAGCGAAAAAGCCAAAGCTACAGCAGTCGGACATGAAGGTAAGCATAAACTCTATTTAGATAGCCGCTCCAGTGTTATTTAACAGAACATCAATAATATTTCTCTTTAATCAGACAGTGGTAATAGCATTAAAAGGCTGATTGACAGTAAACAGGAAGAAATTAGAACAAAATCTAAATCTCCGATCTTTATTTCGTGAAGTAGCTGATTAATTCCTTCTGGATGCATTTAAAACATCGTAGCACTGATGTTCTCGGCTTGTAATAACTCACCCATTATGTTCTGACTTAAACCAACATACGGCACAAATCAAAGAGAGCAAGCTGCAAGACGGAGCCAAATATCACCTCAAAACTGATGAAGGAAATAGCTGTGGACTGAATCAAATGAGAGTGAGAAAGTTGATCACGACAGAGGCCCACAGGCGAACTATTTTAGGGGTTACAGAAGGTTACAGGATATGCCAATAAAAAACCACAAACCTAACAAAAATCATGTCTACTTTTGATAATGTCTGTGCATGTACAGTATGTGTGCTTAGGTCAGAGCACAACATTCACCAACTTCTGTGAAATAGAGTGTGCTTATACTTTTGTTATTTCAGAGTCCAGATTCATCAGATGAAGAATCTCTCCACATAGACACAGAGGCCAAGACAGAGGTCAAAGGTCGTAACTCCAAGGTCTCTAAGAATAAAGGCGGCAGCTCAGCTGGGATTCTGGATCTCCTGCAGGCCAGCAAACAAGTGGGCGGCATTGACTACAGCAACAACAGGTACACTCATGACTGTTTTCCATATGTGCGTGAAAGGCTTTATTAATAGAGCATAATAGGTTATTTGCTTCTTTATTGTTATTTAAGATTTGCTGAGGTATTTTTTTGCAGCAGAACCCAAAATTAGAATTTTAGCTTGGTATACTTTGGCATGCTGAGACTATCGGAACGGTAAAAGGTTCAAAAAGGATTTTGAAGGCCGATACAAATATTTGTTGGTTTTAAATTCCAATATATTGATATATTGGCCGATATTTATTTATAGACTTTTTTACATTTCAGAAACGCCCAACAAAACATTAACTGTTTATGAGTGTTAACTAACATAATATGATAATGCATTTTAAAAAATAAACTTGTTCCTTTTATTGTCACAATAGGACAGAGGAACATCAAAATATATTAAATTTCTGATAAATAAAATGTATAAAAACACAAACTTAAGATATGAAACGTAAAGTCCTTTGAACAAAAACACAATAACAACAACAACCAAATCAAAGTTACCAGTAAGGGTGTTTCGTCCATTTTTATTTTGGAAATATTCATTTATCGGCCATTATAAATACCGATAGTTTGGAAAATGCCAAATATCGGCTGATAATACCGATATTATCAGACGATATTTGGCATTTTCCAAACTATCGGTATCCAAACTATCGGTATCGGCCTGCCGATCGGTATCGGCCTGCCGATAAATCGGTCGGGCTCTATTAAAAATTTTCTAAATGCACATGTACACAAGGCATCTTTGGCCCTTGCGCTGCATCCAACAGTGTTTGTTTCAAGTTAAAACTGTTTAAAAATACACGGCATTCTGTTCCATGCTGTTTTGCTCCGTAAAACTGTTTTTGAACACAAGAATGTGTCTTGCGTGAAAAATAATAACTAGTATCTGATGTGTATGACCCTAAACTAGTGTTTAATTATACAAGGCCTCCTTAAGCGACTAGCTGTTTAGACAATCTATCGACTGGTCAGTTTCGCACATCCTTAGTTGATGTATTTTCCTGATTCATGTGGTATGTTTTGCACATCACACACGCTAATGTGACAGAGTATGGATATGTTTTGTCTTTGGCAGAGGGCCATAGGGAACATACAGTTTATGATGAAGCATGTTCCTGACGGTTAAAGAGCTGAAACACGTCATATTTGTAGAGTAACTGTTAGTTCTTAAACTTCACACTGACTGTAAACACATCGAGCCCAGGCGTTTCTTCATCTGTCGAACGATGGCGAAAGTAATCGTTTGCACGGTTCTTTATAAGCGGTTTACATGTGCTGGCATTATTTGTTTAATCCCTCTGCACTATTAATTTGTCAAATACTGCAAAAGCTTCAGGCCATTCCTCTTCATTTTACTGTTTGCTGTTTTGGGCACATTTTTGATGGTCTATTTCCACTGCGCTGAAAGCTGCAAATCAGCTCAACACAAAATGAGAACGAAAACATGGCTCAAATATGTTAATTTCTCAAATTATTTTTTTGTGCTTTTAAACCTGACATATGACTGCAGGATTGTGGGGAGGAAATGCCTCCAGTCAGTTGCGACCACATTAAATGAGCTTTTGACTCATTGTTCCACTTCACTGGTTAATCACTTAATAGGTGGTAATCTGCACAGGCTAAATCTGTATTTTCTGCTGGTTACCTCAAGCTCAAAAGCAGATGTGGACACAATAGTCTTCTCAGTTCACACGGCAGAATCTTCTTCTGACACGAAAAGGTCGACGGTATGTGAGGAGATTTATATGATGATTAGCAGGAAATGAACGTTTAGTGACAGGTAAGTTAGAAAAGCAAGAGTGAGAGGTGCAGATTGGTGGTTTATTAGTTTAGCGGATGTGATTGTAAGAGAACAAGTAGGTTCTGGCTTGTGCTTTCAGTTTTGGTTGAATGACGGTTCAGTATAAATGGGGGTAGAGACATTATAGATAATGTAGGCATACCTTGTGTTGAATCTTAACTTTGATTTTCATGTTAGTGTGCCAGGCCCACCCATTAAATATAACGGCGAACTGCGAAGCGGTTGCTTTAGATTTAAGTTCCAGTGCCTGCCGTACCTCAGCTGCAGTGGAAATGACATCAAACATTTTTATGGTGATTTAAAGGCGGTGTGTGTAATGTTTTCAATATTAAAATATTATACTATAATGTGTATAATATTTTAATATGTATATGTAGGTAGATAAATAAATCATTATATATATATATATATATATATATATATATATTTATTTAATTTTTTTTTTCATGAAAGTGCACAATGAGTATCCTATTTTTTATTTAGTATTATTTCTGCATTCTTATAGAATTGATTTATATTTTTAATTAGCTTTTATATTTTCATATTTTCTTATTTTATATTTTTTTATTATTTTCAGTTAAGTTTTAGCAACTTTGTGCTTTTGTTATAAATTTAACTTTATTTCAGTTATTTGGAGGTAATTATTTATCTCAAGATGTAAACAGAAATAAATCTGTATGATTATTAATGTACATGAACTACAGTGCAAACAATGCTACAAAGCGGTAATGCTTTGTTCACAAATAGCTTTTCGTTGATTTTTAATTGTAAATAAATGCTTTTTGAAGCCAGCTGTGTCTGTTAGGGATACTTTGTCTTGGAAATAACTCGCTAGTAGTGCAGAAATTACACACTTCACCTTTAAATGTCCATCTCCAACCTCGTTGCTTTCCATCACCCGACTCACCACCTAAAATTCGAATCGCTTCTCATTGCCACTGACATTCGGAGTAATGTACGTGTGTGTTGTGTATTTCTCATTGATGGACTTACAGTCAGCCACCTGCATCCCCCAGCACACAGGAGGCCATCCAGGGCATGTTGTCCATGGCTAACCTGCAGTCATCAGACTCTTGTCTGCAAACGTCCTGGAGCAATAGCCAAGCAAAGAACAACTCGCACAGCAGTACAGCCAGCAAGAAGCAGAGCGGCGTGGCCGGAGCAGGGGGTAACAGCAAGCGACCGGCTAAACGCTTGCCCAAGAAGACCCAAAAGAGCAGCAGCGTGGACAGCTTGGACATGTTCGATGATGACCAGGACCACCTGGAAGCTTGCTTTAGGGATTCTGATTACGGTAAGTTCTTCAAACGGATCATTTTTACTACACTTAAAGCCAACGCAAAGTTGACTCTCCTATTTCTGAGGAGCCCAAAGGATATTTCGAAAAATGTCTCAGTGTTTTAGTTGTTCATACAATTAATTGGACCCCAACATTCAGAAGAAATAAAGGTTTGGAATGGCATGAGGGTGAGTAAGTGATGACATTTTAATTTTGGCTGAACTATCCCTTTAAGAACCCATTTGGAGAACAGATTGCAATTCTCTCGTACCTTCATCTTGGATAGCTTGTTTGCACTATTATCAAGACCAATTATTTCCTCTGAGACAATTTGTCAAGGATGTTTTATGATGACTTGGAATTGCCCAGGTGCCCTTAGAGCAAAGCCAAACAGTGTAAATCTGCTCTATCAGTGTTCTGATTAGAGTTTGATTTTGACTTAAGGGTTCTCATTCACGGCAAAGTGACAGGCGTGTTTACTCTCAGCCAGAACTTTTCAGTCTCCCCTTCTGAGTGGTCTCTTTTATAGCTTTTGTGAACCCATTCCAAGAACAGCAAGACCATTAGAAGCCTGTTAATAATCCATTAGCATGAGTTTTAAACTGTTGTTTTAAATGCTTTTTGATCTGATACCCTAATTAGTCATTACTAGCACGCACATTCCCGTTCGGACTCACACTAAGAGAGAGTTTTATCAAACACACAGGCATTCCTCCTTTCTGTAAACATTTTTTTTTTCTTTGTCTTGATAATTTAATTGTTGGAAATTGCGTGTTCCTGAGTAGTTGAGTTCAAAGAAGCTAGGTGCATGCAGGCCGAGGCAGGGCAAGGAACAGCTGCCATGCATCTGTGTCACGCTAACATCCTGTCCAATGAGAAAATACTTAGCACTGTAGTTTATGGAGTGCAAAAAACAGGCTGCTTTCTCATGTAAAGCTACATGTTTAAAACTAATGTGCACATTCACATTGCTTTCTCTAGCGACTCTAAACAAGGCGTTTGAAAAAGAGAAGACATTCTAAAAGGAATGAATATGAGGGCGACTGTAGAATTAGAAAAAACTTTTTGCTTTTTGTAACTATGCATTTTTATTTCTTTTGGTTTTGTTTGCTTATAAAGATAATATTATTGTTTTTATTATGATTATTTAAATTGTATTAATTAGGGATGTAACGGTATTATAAATGGCGTCGTACCGCAATATAAAATTTTTTCGATAATACCGTGGTCACGCAACTCGATAAAATTATAGGCTTCTGAGAAAAGTTTGCTCAGGCGAATGGAGCGAACGGGAGGTAGCGGGAACTACAATTCCCATCATCCCAAGTGTACCCATCATTGTTTGCGGTCTGTTGTCAATACAGATCAGTGTTGCCAACTTAGCGACTTTGTCTCTATATTTAGCGACTGTTCAGACCCCCTTGGCGACA
>JAUMHQ010000066.1:10228695-10265922 GCA_032361165.1 Enteromius paludinosus
AGGAGTACTTTTACTTTTACTGGAGTAATATTTTATAGTATGGATCTGTACTTTTACTCAAGTACTTGATTTGTGTAATTCGTCCACCTATGCATGTTATGCCGGTTACGTTCCGTCTCGCGCACTTTTAGGTACTTTTAGGGACCATTCACATGTGTCGTCTTTTGCACGCTCAAGTCTATTATTTCAAACACAAATGCGCATTTTGCACGCTCACAATGGAAGCGACGCGCTCATATTTTCAGGCGCATTTCAGCTTTTCAGATTGCCGCAAGAAGTCCGCGGTGCGCGGGTCATGTGACAAGAACCTACTAATCAGCTTCATCCTTCCCAGTAATGTAGTAGGGTAGATTGAATAGGCTATATTACGTTAAAATTTTCGTTAAAATTTGCAGTGGTTTCCTTTAATTTTAAATGGAAACAGCATACTTTTTTTATTTATTTGATTTGGGGTTTTAAAATTTTAAATATAAGTTACTTATTTGACATATTACAGTTTCACACAGAGATGTTGAGCATATTGTCCGAGCAACACACCAAAAGGACACCTTTTTATTTATAATTTGTCTTATAAGTCATTTTGTTTAAAAAAAAAAAAAAAAAAGATTTTGTCATAAAATCAGCACCGTTAATAATACTACTAATACTAACTGAATCTTAAATCCCTACAAGGAGCAAATCAGCATTATGGATTATGTGACACTAAAGATTGGAAAACTCTTATTTTAAAATGCAAGTTTTTACAATATTGCTGTTTAATAATGCAGACTACATTTAAAAACACCCATTTCATAAAACAATGTTGTTCATATGCATTCCCTGCTCTGTCTCTGTGTCCAACAAGTGTTAAAGAAACTTGAAAAAGATTGCTGTACAGTAACCACTGATGACACAAAACTAAATGAGCTGACATACTGAGATGTTTTAAAGCTGCTGAACTAGCTATGAGGTCATAAGTGTGGTACCAGAACTGATTAAATAAGTGGGTCACACAGAGTGGAATATTCCACCTGCAAAAGATACTTGGGGGGGGGGAAGCTGAAAATGCTTCAAACTTTGTGCCAGAACTTTATGAATGGGCATATCTATGCCTCCATTAGCCAATAAGCTTTTCCCATCAGGTCTTTAAACTCTCTGTGACCCCCATTCACATGAGCGGTTGTGAAGTGTTTCACACTGTAGTGTGATCAAATCCTTGTGACGTGAATAAACATCTATAATCGCAACCTTTCAGTTCGGCATAAACAGAGAAGCACAGCACCAGATGCAACAAATTTAGGGTTGAGGCTCGCAAATGCAAACATCTGGTCTTTTACCATACATATGAAACCAGCCATTTTCTATGTAAGCAACCCCAATGACCATAAGGAAGCACTTGGGCTGTAACTTAAGAGTAGAGTCAGTGTCCCCAAATAACAACGGTTTGACCCACGAGTTAATTTAAAAAGCTAGTATTTAGTGGATCGTACATTTCCACTTATCAAAAAAGTCTAAAGCATCCTACTTTTTTGTTTTGGTGATACTTCACCGTCTATCCCAAGATCGAATTACACACCTATTCTGCTTATCATTTTCAATATCATAATCATATGTGAAATTATAACTGTAATCCCATTCTGCCTCTGTAAAAATTGCAGAAAAAAACAACATGGTGCAAGGATTGCGTTCAGCTGGCGTTGGGAGTTTCCCCAAATACAATTACGCTGTTTACATGCAGTAGTATAAAGACGGAAATTGCTTTTGAAAGTGTTTTCCAAGGACACAGTTTTGTACTCATGTGCACAAAATTATCTCGATGAAACCGAGCACCGCACCAGTAAGATGGGCCGTTTTAAGATGAACTTTAGCAAATGCTCACTTAATCCATCTGAACTGAGAGGCTTCTATGACAGCTCTCATTGTCAGAAGCCACAAAGGCTGAGCACCCTCCTTAACTCTGAAGTGCAAGAGTGCTTTGGGCGCAAGGCAAATAAACAAACGTGTCCTATAATCTTCCTAAATATTTGACATTCCCTCCACCATCTACTGTACACCAACTATAGGCCTTAAAAGAGAGCGAATATGAATCGTCACAGTACCACACACCGATGGTGGTCAACTGTCTTTAATTATCCCTCATTTTGGTGATGCCGATTCAGACGCACTTTTTAAAATTGGCCCCGCTCTCCACAAAGTTGGTTTATTATTTAGCGGACAGACGCTCGACTCTCTAAGGCCAGACGGTTAATAAGAGGAGATTGGTTTTCTGCTGAGTGTGTAACAGATATCTAAATCATTAGGGCACTCTTTCTGCCATGTGCCACCCCTTGGTTCTCTGCCCTCTGAACCCTGAAGGTCAAACGGCTGCGAGCTCTGTGACCCCCAGCATTTCCTTCGAATATTAACAGGCTTGTTATGTCGTCAAACGGGCCTGATATAGACCATGGCCTCATTTGAAAAAAGCCCAATCAGTGCAAACAGCTCCAGAGTTCAGCGCTCTGGCCTCAGAACGGCCGAGGCTTTCACGTGTCTCATTGAGAGGCATAATGATAACACAGAGAGGAAGTGTGGGGCATTTTAGGGAGAAATTATGTGGTCACATGCCCGCCGGCTGTAGTGCCTCAGTTAAATTGGACGAAGTTGCACTTTCAAGCTATGGGAGAAAGAATCGAGTTCGTTTATGTTACAGAAATGAATGTGGCACGGTCGTATTAAAGCTTTTCCACGCTGATGTGAGGCAGACCACTACAACTGACAGGGATTATTCTTTGCTCAATTTCGGTCAGTTTAAAGTGGAGTGGAGCATTTCAGCCTGCTTACCGCAAGTATGCAGCACATCTAAATAATTATCAGAGCTCTGACAGGCGTTTTCTTTCAGATGAGTTTTAAAAAGAAGACAGGCATCTGTTTTTAGAGGTATTTGATTCTGTCTGAGAGATCTGAGTTTTATTTATCAGTGGTATATCACTGCTGTTACACCGATGCTGGATGACAACAGCAACAACAAAAAAAAGTCTAAAAAGTTAGTAGTATAAAATGTTGTTAATCCAGACAACCAAGGTTTGTGTGTGTGTGTGTGTGTGTGTGTGTGTTGCAAATCTGATTTTGCAGCTAATAGTGAGCCCTTGCCCAGGTCAGATCTCAATTAACACCAAAAGGGGGTATGGCAAAAATCACTCATGTCACATTCTCCACCTTTGAGCATGCAGCACATGCAAGGTGCTCATTCTCCAAACTCTCTTTCCTGACCTTTGGCTTTCCGAAGTGTAAATAATTGTGGAGTTTTTTCTTTAAACACAATTGGAGAGTTAGCGGAAACAGCAGCTGGTTTAGCATCTTGTGTCCGGCTCGGGTGATTTCACATCGTAACACAAAGCCAACATCACATCTCTTTATCTTTTCAGATTTTACACATATTTATTAAATAAAGGCAATTATCCTCCAGAGAGACATAAAATGTATCTGAACTGCCTGATTGGACAGATTTTAAAATAATGCTTTACTTATAATCATGTTTAAATGTTTGTGCAAAAATAAATTAATTTACGAAACTCAAGGGATGATTTTGTAGTGAGAATAACATTTACCACCCTCTAATTCAGTAAAAAAAAACACTTGGTAAATTCAGCTGATATCTGAATATGACATCTAAATCTGAATAAAATGAAAATAAAATTGCATATGAATTATAATTTTATTTTTGATCATGTTTATGGATGTAAAACGTTTATCTTTTAAATTATATATCTAGTATAGAGTTTAGTATAGAGTCGCTATGTTTTAGATATTTTGCATTTGTTTCCGACTGCATATGACTTTTTTGTGCCCTACATACTATTCTGAAACGAAATGTTAAAAATTGGTTAAAACGATAGTTTGAGGTAATGAGGGATGGAATGATACTTTTGATGCACAATTGTTGTATTCGTGTTACAGCTGAATCTTGCAGTAAGGCAGATTATAACAACAACATTCTTGTAACGTTACTTTAAAATCATATGCGTCGTTATAATACATTTCTAAAATCATTTGAAAATCTGAGACTTAAAACATAAGAAAACACATAAACACAAGCAACAGTTTGACTTAATTTAATACGTCACTTTAAGTTGAAATCCCTTTTAATACATAAACCTGGTCGAATTTATGTGTCCTGTTTATTTCTGTAAAGTATTCGGCTCAGGTAAACTGGATACAAATCCTTTCTGTTTTGCAGTGTAAATATCATTTCAACGCTTACCCCGCATCCTCAGTGACAGGCTGCACTTGACTCCGCTCATCCCGCCCACACGCGCTCTATCTGCCGCTTTAATCAGGAAAACATCCGCGGGCGTTTGTGCAGCGGAAATGGACCGTGACTGCTGATGGCGGGAAGATGGATAAGGGCGCGTCGTCACTTATTGATGCCATCGCGCTCAGCGTGAAGGGCTGAGCCGCTAATTGCCGTCTGCGGTGGTCAAACACTGGATGACAACAACACCTGTAGGAACACCGCGGAACATCTGCCCTCTAGTGCCCAGTAAACAAGCTGCTGTTACGGCAATGCAGTGGCGGGCAGTGCGCTCTGAACAGTATGGGGACCAGGGGGTTAGTTGTCTCTTTTTACTCCAGTAAATATTTCCTAAGGTAGGTTTATTTTTTAATAGTTTATGTAGATACGTTGTTTAGAGTATTGACTGCAAAAGCTGTATTTAACTTTTCCAAAATCTAAAAAATGTGTATTTCCACTTGTATAAAAAAATAATAATAATAATAATACTAAATAGCACAAATGTAAAAGGCAACACAAAAAATACCAGCAGTAGCCTACCTTGTAACCTATAAAAATAATATCTTATAAAGTTATGCCTAACTTTACTTTTTTAAAAATACGAAAATTAGTTTAAACTTAAAAGCATTTAATAGTTGATATATAGTATTTAATGTGTTTTTAACTTGTTTGTAGTGTGTTGCTAAGATTATACTTTTATTCACAATATTCAAAACGAAAAAAAAAGAAAGTGTAATATTTCTGGGGGGGGGATGCTTTATTTAATAATTCCCAAACAGAATGCAGAATTGAGTTCTGAAAGAGAGTCTGGGTATGCGGTAATTCATAGTAATTACACTCCACCGTTTCATTTGTTAACTCTGTGGAGTCCTTATGAAATGCCATCTGTTTTGCCAAGCGTGGAAGAAGCACAATTTTGGGGTCTATGAATAAATAAACACTTCCCCACCGGGCAACAATAATTCATGCGTTTTTGTCTTTGAGTAGGGCGTAGATGACACAAGGAATTCATATGCAATGCATTCCCCCTGAATTAAAACTATAAATAGATGGCAGCAATCACACAAAATAAATGAACTGTCAAAGCAAAACTATTTACAAGCAGAGCAGAATCCCTGCAATTAAAAGCAAATTTGTTGCATGTTTGAGTAAGTGGTAGCAGATAGGACACAGAAGCAGTCGGCCGTGACAGGCAGATTCGGAGTGGACTTTCAGCTCTTTTCGCATGGTCATGGCTCTTAGGAACATCGGGAGAGAACAAAACAGCCACTCCACTCGAATTCCTCACCATTTTACACCAGAGAGTGAGTTGACAGACATCTGCAGAGGCCATTACGCCCGACAATTATGATGTCAGGGACCATTTGCTATGCTGTTATATAGACGAGTCACTTTCAAAATATACTGTTTTGCAGCCCACTGTAATCACTAAATCATTGTGCCTTATGTAAATACCCACATTGTTTAACTGTATTGCATTGTTTATGGAAATGCAATGACACTGGAAATATCAAATGTCTCATTATGATGTAAATTGTTTCAAAATGAAATATCTTGTTAATGGACTTTAACCTTTATCGTATTCAATTTGCCAAGGCCTATCTGAGACATAAGGCCTATCTGAAAAACATCTTTATAATAGAGAGTATATATATATATATATATATATATATATATATATAGTGTAAATTGTTTTTTTCCCCATTAAATATTTATTCTTATTTCAAGCATAAACTCATTTTATTTTTTTTTATTTCAATACTTCATTTTGATTCTCAATTAAATCTATCTTGATTTTAAAATGTTTAACAGGACAAAAAAGGAAAATGTCATTATCTTCTTTTGAAATGACTTTATTAGCTTGAAGCAACAGGTATCTCTCCATCTCTCACCCGACCTCTTTTGCTTTCTTCCTTTGGGTGACCCAGTGGGACAATAAGGCAATGACAGATAAGGAATGATTTGCTAGAAGCAAAACCTTTAAAATAAACAAACCATTAAGCAGTGTACTGAGGGGAACTAGTGCTGCAAGCCGCCTGAGTGATTCTAATTCAGGTGAATTACAGACAAATTTCCCTGGCAACTCGCAGCTGTGATAATAGCGACCAGTCTAGAGCCTGCACAGTGTCCAGACTAGTACCCAGAACCATGCTATACGCTCACACAGCCCAGTGTTCTGGCTCATAACAAAACACCTCGCAGAGCACACAAGCTTTAGTGTGCGTGTATACGTGTTTGTGTGAGCGAGTGGGTGGGGTGTCAGGAAGACAAAGAGGGAAAACTTAGTGCCATGTTTTTCTACCTGGGAAGCATGTTTATGTTCTGTTTCTTTGGTTTCAAAGTGTGTGTTCCAGACTGTAGAGGAAACCAGAATCATTCGAATTAAAGTGCTTTGATTGAATAGTGTTTTTCCTGCATCTGGCACAAACCATTTAAGTTCTAGCTTTTGCCGTGACAGTAGGCCTGCTGGTCTTTTTGAAAGCCCAATGATGTGTCAAACTATTTGAGTTTAGGCTGCGCGCTTATGACAAAACACTGCAGATATCTCTGATAAGGTCTAGCTTGTCTATGTTTCCACTTATTCATATGAAAAATCATAAGACTGGCTCAGGTTTCAGCAAAGTTTCACTTTTTTTTTGTGGCAGCCTGTTAGCTTTAACAACTTTAGAATACTTTAGCAGATATAAGAAAGGGAAAAAAAAAGGACCAAAAAAAGTGACTTAACTTTGACGCAGGGTCTATTAAATACTCTCTATAATGTGATGATGATATGTAAGTTGATCAGTCAGTGTAAACATCCTGATTTTGCCACGTTTGATGTGTCCCTAGGTTAACACATTTTGTTGACCCTGAAACAACATTTTAATACAAAATTATGTTCTTGACCATATCGCTACACCTAAACCTACCCTAACCATGAGTGATGCCTAAAATCAGAGGAAATGATAGATGACTTACTGATGTATAAGCACCAAACACTGATTGTAAGCCTAAACTGTTTCTTCAAATCTGATTGGTTAATCACAACGTCACCCTAGAGTCACGTTTCTTTTTTGTTCAGCTTAACAAACCTCATTATCTTGAACGTTGATGTAAATAATTTTTTTCTGTTTTTAGGAAGATGTTTTTCTTAACAAATGCTAAACAGACAAAAACAATAACAAACAATAATGAATCATCAACAAAAAGTGTAAATTAAATTAGCAAACAGCAAAACAATAATTCGATAAACAGTAACTGCATAATTTATTCATGCTGCAATGCATGCTGGGAACTCTCAAAACCTTAAAGGGGTCTTACGGTGGTACATGCACTTTTTCAAGCTGTTTGGACTGAAATGTGTGTTGGGAGTGTGTGTACACAACCACTATACAATGATAAAGATCCAGAGGTAGTTTTCTTTTGATTTAATAAAAATAAGTTGCCCCTTCTGAAATCAAGCCATTCTAAAATGCATGAGGACACTCCCACAATATTTGATTGACAGCAGTGTGTCGCACAGACCCGCCCTGAGTGAGCCGTCATCAGACCAAGACGCAGAGTCAAGCAAGACTCCTAAGATATTGAGGTGTTTTGTTGTTGAATGTATTAATGAACATATCAGTAGTGATTTACCCCGACATCTGAGTGACTGAAGACGCGGAGGATTAACATTACGTTTGGTTCTGAAGGGAAACACGCCCTTGATCAACCGAAATGCGTTTATGTTCGCGTGAACCATTCATGAACCAGCCTCACCTACAGAAGCAGTGAGTATAATGTGTTTTAATGAATCTTTGCAAATCACCTTTCCTAATAATGTGCTAATTAGCATAGTTTCACTATGAATAAAACTAAAATAGATCCTCCGAGAGTGCCTGGACAAGAGGGGCGGGGTCAGCGGAGCTCGTGAAGATTTAAAGGGGAAGTACACAGAACAGAGTGATTTCTAATGAGCTGTTTTTGACAGGGGAAAATTAGCGTTTTTTACACTATCTTTGAGAAATTTTAAAACAAACCATATTACAAACTTTCCATTAAGACCCATTAAGTTAATCATATTAGCTAGTGGAAAACTGGGTTTGTATGACCCCTTTAACATTTCAAATTCTTTGTTCAGACAACTGCTTTTGACTAGTTAAGACAACATTCAGGACAATTTTGTTGGTCTGACAGATGTATTTTTTTTTTTTATGTAAACATGAATTTGAGACTCGAAAGGCTTCATGCATTTTATTTAACATGTTTTACACTGTTAAAGGGAACCACCAGACTACTGCAATGATAGAGATTAGAAGTGCCAGGACCGTTTAAAATATAACTCCAATTGGAAATCAGTCTAAAAGAAGTAAGTCACATACAAAGGTAAGTAAAAGACAAGCTAATTTGTATCTATCTACAGTCCAGAACGTTTGCTAGTTTAGTGATAAATTAAACAAATGATGATCCTGTAAAAATGTTGTTTCCAAGCAGTCTGAGCAGGGCAATGACACGGTCTCGAGCGCTTGATTGCACGCGGTGATCCGCTTCAGCCGCAGGTTTCTTCTCAGCGGGATGTCATTACGCGAAAGCTCTCACACGCGGAGCCCCACACACGGGCGCACGTGCGCCGGACTGGGGGGTGGATGACTGGCCACGCTGAGCTCTGCTTCTGATCAAGAGCTGGCCGGCCGGGCGAGTGTGTAAGGAAATACTCTGGTGGGACCATCAGAGCGCATTAGACTGACCGAGAGCAGCCTGGGGAAAACGCAGCTGCCCGGTGAACACACTGCAGCAGTATTTCATCAACCTTAAATATTCGCTTTTAATCCCACCGTATACGAGCCACAATGAGAAAGAGCGGCCAGAAGCATATTTGTGATTACAAGTTTTCTGTTAATTGCTGTCTTGGACGACTGCAGTCAAATCCACTTACAGAGGACAGTTGTCACTAGCTTAATAACATGAGTTCCATATTTATACTGAAAACACGTACAGAAAGAGAGAAAAAAAAGTCTCAGGCCATTTTGGCTTCTAACATGTCATTACTTAACTTAAATTGCTAAACCCAACAATCTGACATCCTCGGGTAAGATCGAGAGTGTGTGTATGCGGAATGCTGATGTACCCCACAAACTAAGCCTTGACTGTTTGTAAACAGTCTGTCCTTTCTCAAAAGTGCCTATGATAATTGCTGTAGGAAGTGCAATTGCAGCAGAACTACCCAATTTGGCATTGAGCTTCTAGCTGTATGCTTGAGTGATCCTAATTGCTGTGGGACTGTGCATTAATTATTTCTTTATCTGTAGTCACACCCTCCCCCCAATACCACCAACAACTGCAGGCAAACACTAAATCACATTTCATGGTTGTTGTTTTTTTTTTTTTACATGATTAACCAAACATGTACAGTTTGAACCATTTTTGCAAGATGCCGTTTGGGTGTGTTTAAAAAAAAAATCTAAATTTAATAGTGCAAGCCTTTTTACATCAGCAAATGTAAATTTTAACTTCTGTCAGACATAAAATACAATTATAATTATTGAAATCTCTAAAACTAAATATTCACTCAGACTTAAGTAGCTTTAATAACCAAAAATCAGTCAGTGAAATAAATCTGTTGTATTTGTTTAAACAGGGAAGGGCTATAATAATTCAGATTACTGAATTCTTTTCAATTATCATGAATAATAAATATATCTGAAATGTATGTTTGATAATGCGTGTATTAAATAATTTATTAAATTAACTGAAATTACTTTCAGTTAAACATTCAACTTTTGCACTCTTTCTGAGGGTCATCTTTACACTTGAAAAACATTTATATACTTTAAATATTTTTCACCCAGAAATTGCTAATAATTTTGACAAATAATAGAAAGGAAATGACAAGTATCATAATTAATTAAACCATTGTTTTTAAGGAGAAAGACAAAAATGTTATGTATTTATTTTGTAAAACTGTAGCCTACCTTTCTTTTATTTACAACTTTGATATATATATATGTATATAGCAACAGTAACCATCAAGTGGAATTGGGGAGATTTCTTACAGCTACTATTTGATTAGATCTGTAACATGTCCTGGAACATAGAATCTAAACAAAGTTTCTTTTGTCTTCACATCACATTCGAGCCGTCCCAGAACGTGTTCTCCCTCATTAGCCTTGCCAGAATAGTTTATGCCCAAACACTGCTTGATGAAAACTCAGTTTGTTAATTCGTGGCTCGTCGCAGATTAATTCCCATCAGTGCTTTTAATCTGTAATTCCACTCGAAGTGACACACTAATAGCGTGATTTGTCTGTGAGGTGTTAGTGATGTCCGCCTTAATAGACACGACCCACTCAAACTCAAGGGTAGAATAACACGTCTCTCAACAAAGATGTTTTTTGTGTGCACTTCCACCTTTCCATTGACAGCTGCTGTCACCAGTGTGTTATAAAGAACTCCATATGCCTGCGTACTGCCTGTGATGTCTTCTTTAACACATTTGAGCACATGAACGGTCACCTCCACTGTCCCGGAGGGAAAGGTGGAGAGTGCATTTGTTGGGTGTGACAAATTGAATCAAAATGTTGGCAGCATGCACTGCTGCAGTCACATCTATTCATGGAATAGATGAAGATCCTTTGTATCCTCAGATTAGGGTAATCATGATAATTACGCTTACTGTAATGTGTTAATGTTTATTGCAGTAGTATTTTAACAGACACAGCGGTGAATGCATTCTATAGCCCAATAATAGCGAAAATATTTTGCTGTCAGTCATCTTGCTGGTAAACAATGAGATGACATTTTAATGTTCAGACACTATTTAATTCATAATGTCTGGAAACAAGACAAAGACATTTAGTTCACCTGAATCGAAAAAATAATGCTGTTATTATATACTCACCCTTGTGCCTAACCCGCATTCACATTTAGAGAATGGATTTGTTTTATTTGTGTCTCGTTTGGTAGCTATGAAAACTGATTCTGTTTCACTAACACGGTCAATTTGTAAGTGTTTTGTGTGTTGGTTATTCCCGTGCGAAATCGAATGCATTTTGTACAATTTGTCTAAATCCCAGTGATGGGTAGGATTTAGGGGGTTAGGTATAAAGGTCATTCGTACAAATTCATACAATTTAGCAAAAATAGTTTGAATTTGTACGAGCGACCTCGTATGAATTAGTAAGAATTAGCCACCTTGTAAAATATGTATGAACTGCTGTTATATTGGGCTGGCTAAATCAAGTTTTGAAGACTGGTACATTCATTAATCTTTTGTACTCATAAGTGTCTTTTTTTACAATGCACAATATTTAGTGATTTATGTTTTCGTCAAATCTAAGAATCCAGCATCCTTTCATTTTTATTCTACGTTATTTATTTAATTATTGACAGTGGTGGTTTCAGCAAACTCTCTGCCTTTTTTCATCTTTCATTATATATAGGAAGACCTAATAGACTTGGATCTAGGGTGTTAGCACAGGCTGTCTTGTCGACCACCCCTTGGGAGAGCTGGAGAGTTTGTTGGGTGTGATAAATTGGTCACATGCTTGAACCTAAAGGTTGGCAAATTAACAGTTAATTAGGGGGTTTGATAAATAGCAGATCTGCTCTAGCCCCATTCAGCTGCTGCAGGCCCTCTCTCGGCCCAGTCTCTCTAAAGCAAGTGTTTATGTGCTGGTAACAAGTGTCGATGCAGACTGTTATGTCTGCATTTTGTCACATGAGGGGATTGCTCTCAGATGTGCTCCTTCCCCCCAGCGTACACCCACACACGCAAGCAATACACATCTATGCTCAGGTTACTGCACACGGCACCTCAGCCTACTCTGACCCTTCAGGAAGAGCTCCGCTTTGCTCTTTGCAAGCAAATCGATCACATTTGTTGACACTGATACATGGAACTCATCCTTTATGTTCCTTAAGGCAGTGTTTTATCTAGAAGATGTACTGAAGATAGTTTCTCGTTGTTATAAGCCATAACAGGATACAATGACTATTTACTGCAGCCTGTAGACTTTCCATATAACATATTCACAAAATCTATTAAATGCACGTTAAGCTAAATTCAATTCATGGGATTCAATCCCAAAATTAGAGTTTCAGTGACGATACATGAAAATTAAACGTGCAGATTTAAAAAAAAAAATTGTTAAAGCGGTAAAATTGTTCTTCTGTCATTTTATGATTATTAAATTATGCACAATTTCAGGCAGTTGTCGCTACTTCAGAAATTACACATGGGGTTTAATATTGTTTTGGGGCCTGATTTAGTAGCAGTATTAAATTATACAACTGTTTTTACAAATGTGATGTCCTACTTTAGGCTTTTTAGTGTTTAAATGTTTATTCAGTCAAAAGGCACATAGAGCAGTCTAGAGAACAGTGTGCATGAGGGTAGATTTTAGTCAGTTGCCGTTTACTTTAATATATTATATAAGATACATATAGTCCGATGACACTAGGCTCACCTTTAACCATATGTTACCCTTGACAAAAAAAACAGTCGTAATTTTCCGAAATTAAGATTTATACATGATCTGAAAGCTGAATAAATAAGCTTCCCATTGATGTATGATTTGGATGGATAGGGCAAGATTTGACCGAGATACAACTAAATGAAAATCTGGAATCTGAGAGTACAGAAAAATCGAAATGCTGAGAAAATCACCTTTAAAGTTGTTCAAATCAAGATCTTATCAATGCATATTACTAATCACTAATTAAGTTTTAATATATTTACAGTATGAAATTAGACTATATACCTTCATGGAACATGATCTTTACGCACTATCCTAAGGATTTTTGGCAAAAAATAAAAATCAATAATTTTGACTCATACAATGTATTTTTGGGTATTGCTACAAATATACCCCAGCGACTTAAGACTGGTTTTGTGGTCCAGGGTCACATATGATGTTGGAGGATACTAACAATATGTACACAAAATGTGAAATTACATTGTAGACACCTGTTTTGTTTTATTTTAGAGCATTTTTCTGTTTCTGCCTGTGTAGGCATTTTGAACATTGCGTAGTTCTAGCATAATTTGATATTCCGTTATATGTTTATATGACACAGTGGTGATTGCAATTATTTTTGAGAATTCTGGCAAAATTTCAAAATTGCCTGGGCGTGTAAATAAAACAATAGACTTCATATTCCTGTTAACAGAACCTGATTATTATACTCTTGTGTGCACTTGCACATGCGCTTGCACTTGGCAAAATGTTCTCTTGTATAAACTTTATGTTCCAAATGTAATTGTCACTGGCTCATCAAGATCTCTTGTATAAATGGACATTCTTAGTGTTGGTGGTGTCTATCTCTGCAGATGACATGTAAATGAAACTGTACCAGGAGAGGAAGGGTAGTTTGTAAAAACAAGCTCCGTGACCCCTTAGAGAGTCATTCATGTTTCAGCAGTGGAGCGTGGGGCCAGGAGACGGGAGGAAACAGGAGCATGTATGGACATTAATTACTCTATGTGCGGTACTGCTGAAGTAATAATGTGTTGCAGTTCCTAGACTGACAGCCAGAACTCCCTGGCACTTCATCAAGCAACCTGACACTGAATATACAGTCCATTTGATTGGAAAGAGCTGCAGATGCCCTTCTTTAAGGACTAATGAAGTCAGATATAAGCATGTAAATTCATTAACCGCAAGCTGTGGTTGTCATGGTTCTGTGCCTTCAAACTTTAGTTTAAACCCAGGACTGTGAGGAGAGGTTAAAAATGAGAAACTGGCAATGTGCAAAAATGAACAAGAATATGAAAACCGTCATAAAAAAGGAAAAATAAAACAAAAACTGCTCAAGGTTGAAATCTAAGTTGGGCTTTCCAACGCCACATGTCCAAATATTGCACTCCTTTTTCCATTCGAGAGAAAAGTAATTATTTGGTTAATATTATATGTGTGTGTGCATATCTACATTTCTAATGAATGCTTTCAACTGTATCATTTTGAAACAATAGCACTCAGCACTGATTACTGTCAGACTTCTCAAAAAAGACCTTCATTACTTGAATTAAGATTATAATAATTGAGTTTTAAAGCACAGCCACCACAAGATTTTAGCTCAGCCTTTTGCTTTGTAGTCATTCTGAGGTTAAATACAGATTTAAAATCATAACAAGAAATTGTTTAATAGCTATGATTCGGTTTAAAATATTTGCAAAGCTGTGACAGAAAACACTGGCATCTAACAATAACTTTGGGAATAAAAAAACTATAAAGTATGTACATATATATATATATAAAAAATATATATACATACATAAGCAAATAAAAAAGTTATTGAATAAGTAGAAATCAATTACGTGCAATGAAAAAACATGATTGTTATATATATATATATATATATATATATATATAATGTTTATTTTATTTTTATTTTGTAATTATTTATCTATTTATGTATCTATCCCCCCACCCCCCCTACAGAGATATTTCCCAAGCCCACCAGACGGCTGTTGGATAATCTAGCTTTATGGTTGTCAGCGAAGTATAATGCCTTATCAAGAAAGTGAGCGACATCGGGACTCCCACACATTGGACTTGGACAGCTAAAATTACTTTAGACATCCGTAAGGATAGGATGTGAAGCTAAAAAAAAAAAAGTAATAATGTAGTACACATGTAGTCAGCCAAACAATCCCTGACAAGTGAATACTTCATTTAATTCCCTGCGTCCAGCAATCAGTCAGAATCAAAGCAGCTGCTTTGGCTCAAAGTACCAGCGTTGTTCTAATCAACACCATTTACCATGATCTTGGCAGCTCTGCTGAAGGCAGAGACAGCACATGGTGCAACCGAGCAGTGGCGTGGCCCGTAAGTCTTAGACACAGTCATTAGCAATAATGCTTATTATGTTAGTGTTCCTGGTTGGTCGCCAGCTATGTTAAAAGTTTTATGTATCCTTGAATTAACCAAAGAGCCAAGCTGAGATGCATGTTTAAAGAAGCAATTTCACACAAGCAAGTGTGCTGTGGTTTTGAATTTTCATGATTAGGCATGTAATGTTGCATTTACATTTACATGAGTTAACATTGAGTAACGTGAATTTTAGACAAAATTCAGTGAATTAGTTTCATTTTTTTTTTCCAATGGAAGCCAAAGCATCAAGCATTGCAGGCACTTTCTCTGGTTAGAAATCTAAGTGGAGTTTTTCCACAGGGTTTGAACTTGTTAATGCTTAAAACAAGAAATAATCTGTCAAAAAAGATGAATTTATTTATTTTACAGTGGGATCAGTTTCTTACATGCAGCTGAAAGCAATGAGAGATAAAAAACCAAATCACACTGCACCGCTCACATAGTCTGGTCTAGACGCAATCGAAGTGATACAAACAGTAAAGCATCCTGGGGCTGTTGTGCTAACTAAACAGATTAGAGGACTGAAGCTAACTCATAAGCCATTCTGAGTGGTTTGGCCTGTACAATACGATTATATCACGACAGGAAAACCCCTCGTTGAATATCTGGCTTAATCTTGTTTGGGCCTTGATCGTTCTCCCAAAAATCTTCTTTTAACAATGCAATTGAGGAAGTGGAGGCACACCAAAAGTGGTTAAATGTGGTCTGGCTTGCCAGTGCACGGGGCTGTGATGGACTTCCTCTGCAAAGTATTTCATTTTGGATACAGTCCCTTTCCAAACACAGCGCACCTGGGACAACAGCTTTGGTTCCAGACCCAGTGTTAATCAGCAGCAATGCATGCCTGCCAGCGGCTCGTATATACAATTAATACTGTGCCCTGACTTTTAACAGTCCATACTGCGGCTCTTATGAAAACAGAATACCGCAGAGTGCCACGACTCCGGCGTTTAGCCGAAGCAGAATGACAACTTTTTTACGGAAATCTTCCTGATTGCTGAAAGGATCTCAAAGAATTTGCAGGGAAAGTGGCAAAGAAAAATATTTAAGCGGCCCTAATGCATTCTTTCATGAGCTGCGGTGTGTCCATTGCCTCGGCAATAAGACAAAACATACCCTGCGGAATCCGACGGTTGTCTCTTTGGGAAGACAAGTCGTTTCACATGAAGGTATCCATGACTAGGCCGTCTTAGTGTTTGACATTCCAGTATTGATTCCACTCTGAGGGTGTGGAGGGGATTTCCGCCGTAATCTCCAGTGAAAGAGGTAGGTTGGAACGTCTTATCTAACACCTATTTAGTCTGCCATTTACAACGACACAAGTTGACACATGGTAAATATTCCTTTCTTTTTTTCTTCAAGCATCACTTGAAATTGCTAGATCTGCGGCTCAGAGGGCAAATCCACCTCATTTGTATTTTGAAACAGATATTGGCAACAATCTGATAACCCTCTAGACGATTATGACTGTATAGCTCTTCGGGGGCTTTTACATAAACAGGATAATGCAAAATGCTAGTGACTAATAGCCTATCGGAGACATGCACTCCGGCAGCATTGGAGAGAGGTCAGCCGTAGTCATTAAGTTAATGTTCGTCCACAGTTTGGACTAAACACAGCACCTTTTATGGAATTATCATAATTAGTCTAACCATTAGCCTTAATGGGGAGTAATGGCCAGTTAGATGTTATTTGGTAAAACAACACGCCAGAGGCCGAAGGTGTTTTATTACGTCTCTATATTAAGCGCGTTCTGGAAGGTAGAAAATGTTTCCAGATCGAGGGCAAAGCTGGCTCTGTGCTAATTCAGTTTCCACATCAAGCAAAGGAAGGACCACCCACTGAGAAAGTCCAACTTGGCAAGTCCGTGTGCTGTGACTCAATTGAAGTTTCTGTGAATGTGATTGGACTTTTATGAGAAGCGCAACCTCGCTTGATAATGAAGCGTTTTCCTTTTTGTTGGCATCGCAAGCACTCTGATCTAGTTGATTAATTCAGCACAATCCATAGTAGTTTTTGATAAAACCTTGTATGAAACCACAACAAAAACCTTTCCACCGAAAATCAGTGTCAACTGTATTGCCTGGGAAAACCATAACCTCTGGCATTGCTGCGTTCTACGATTGCTTTTTTTAATGTGGGTTGTTTTATTCTGTGTTGTTCATTCCTTCGCTGCCCCTCTAATTGCATGTTTGTGTTTCATTCCCTTTGGGTTAGCCCATAGAAAAGCTTTTGAACGACGAGGAGAGCATGGCATCAGAAGGTAACTCTCATTCCAGTGGATGGGATCGAGCTTGTTAATCAAATGCTTTCCAGATCACACTTGAACTGGAGTAATTACTCTTTCCTCTGCACACACAAAGGCTTTTACCAAACATGTCCAATAACTACTTTAATTGGCGCGCAGGTCGGCTAACAACCGGCTATTTGGTGTTCGAGGTTAAAAAAAAAGTGTGAAATATGAATGAAACATCACTGGGTTTTCTGTCTGAGAGATTTATGATACATTTATCAACTCGTTTTATGCCACAGTTGGTGTTTAAGCTTGGTCATGGGCCATTTGCTCCACACAAGCACCATCTTTCTTTATTTGACTGCACGGTGTCAGCTCTTGGAAGACATTTCCACAGCAAGAGCGCAGTTTCAAAAGCCCTGTCCTCCCCTTAGATAAACCTACTCTGGAGATGATGTATAAGGATCTAATTGCATTTCGGCTACATATTTCCGACCAAAATGACTTTATTGTACAATGTTATTGAGGTTAGGGGGTCACAGGTCCATTTGCTCTTGACGTGTAGAAACAGAACGTTCAAAACTACGCAGTTCTGCAGGTCACTTGCTTAAAAAGTGGGTGATAAAACACAAGAGAACACAGACAGCTGGCGGAAAGGCTTGCGAATATTTACATTTTTTTCGTTCGTACATTTCTTTAAAAATTATGAGCTAGAAGAATAGTAGTAAAATGATTCAACATCATTGGTACTATTTAAAAAAAATATATTTCTATTATTATTTTTATCTTTTAAAAAACTGATTAAAAGTTAAGCGGAAAATGCAGCTTATAACATGCCGTGGTCTGGAACACGTTTAACTGACAAAACAAAATCAAATCAAGGCTTACTGACACACTACACTGATAACATAAGATCAAAAGAAAATAACCAATTAGGCCTAGACAACGACATATTATCTGCTGTGCCGAAGGTACGACAACAACATAATTAGTTTATTTTCTTGGTTCACTTTTCCTTAACATCTAACATGTTCTGACTTATTTACCTTTTCAAACACGTGAGAAAACTTGAGCTGAGGAGCATGCAGATGTTTAAAGTCAGACATGAAGTCTTTTGTGATTGTCAGAATGCTTAATTTACCGTGACTGAAGTTTTTTTACAACCTTTCCATAGCATTTTTAGACCATTTAAGGGCAATATCTTTTTTTTTTTTTTTTTTTCATTTAGTATCTTTGGGAAGATAAGCGTTTTTTTTTTTTACAGGTGAGGTGCTATGTTTTTGTTTAGTTTTTTTAACCGCCTTTTTAACCGCCTCATTGGTTACATTATATACTTTCTAAATAATTACCTCACTATGCAGCTTTTTGAAGCTCAATGGCTTGTATTTTATCTTTAGCTCAGAGTTTAGACAAGAACGTGTCAGCGGTGATGGTGATTAAGCATTGTGTCACCTTCATGGTGTTGAGAAAATGTTTGAAAAAGGCTTTTTGTAAATGTAAATGCTTGCTGATCAACGAGTTCTGCTCTGTTTCCTAATAAAGCTTTGAAACGCACTTGCGGTCTATCCTTTGTCCCTGCAGGTGCATGCCGTGCGCTGGAAACACACTCATGAGCTAATTCGAGGCAAAGTAAAGCTCTCATCTGGGATTGGTAAGAGTCTCTCCAAGCACCCCAAAGACTTCCAGCTCATTCTTGATTGCACATGGCAGCCTCTGACCTGCACCGAAGGCACCCGCTGCCATGGAAGATTGATGATTATCGATGCAGAAACCCTTTGCTAATTCAGCGTTCAAGGTTAGTATGCTTTCTTCAATGAGCCAGGCAGATAGCTGGCTAACTGTTTTAACCTCATCTGTGAGTAGCGATGCCATCAGTGATTTTGTTGAATAGAGAGAAATACTGGAGGACAAGGAGAGGTTACGGCCTCCAAAGTCACAAAAGGACAAAGAGCCAAGCAAAACGACATTCTCCTTGATTCAGATACTTCCCCCATGTAAATAGAGCAAATATACCTCAAAAACATTCCCATCAAGTCAGTAAAAAAAAACAGCTTTAGCATACTTTTTAGATGAAATAAATCACCTGTTATGAAATCTGTTCCATGTTATGGAATTAAATAAACAATGACTATGAATTTAGATTAACAATGCTGTGGAAAATCACAGAGAATGACGGAGGAAATCTGGCCTGCAATATGTTTGGCTTTGTTTTTTAGCACGTAACTTATCGCGGTACCTGCGATTCCTCATCTCAACACCTTTTTAGAGCTGTTTTCTTGTTCGTTAGGGTGGATAAAGCAAGCGTGAGTGACATTGTACTTGCCGTTGTGGTTTTATCAGTAAGTTTAGTCCCTCTACGGCAGTTATTACCAAGCTTTTTGGTGTTTATTTCCTTTCAATTTCCATTCCCTTTTTATGACTAAACATTATAATTCATTTTATTTAAGGCATAATTAATTGCAGTGATTCACCTTTGATTGAAACAGTTCAACTGTGGGCGAAAAACAGGCTCACCGAGTAGTTTCGTCTTTCCCTTTAAAAGATACATGAGCTTCTATAATTACAAGTTTTGACAGTTCAGAGGACAGTCTTTGACAAACATTCTCCAAGAGAGACCTAATGGCAAATTTATCTATAAATGAAATCCAGATGGGACGTTTAACAAGAGTCATTTGCAGTCTTGGTGTGGTGGAATTTAATTAGCACCGAGGCTCAAATAGTATGGAATAACAGACGCAGGTCATACGGCTCGAATCTACACGTATCGATAGAGCTTGCACTGATATTAAGTTTTATCTCCTTAAAAGATGCTGAAAAAATCAACCTAGCCCTAGTACAGCCTTAGTCATAGTTTCTATTTTTCTTGGTAATTATTTAGACATTATTAAAAACACACTAGCTCACAGGTACGGTTTAAAGTAAAGATTACTTGGGTCAATTTATGTATATACTAATAATTTTTAGCATTCCAAGTGTAAATTAACATTATGTATTATGAGTTTTATATAGTTTTATATTCAGTTCGAAGTATTGCTGCCTGTTACCATCATACTTATATACATTGTGTTATGTGTTACCACTTTAAATGTTTTATTTTTGTCTTAATTGTGCTGTATTCATTCACACCAAGCCTCGGGTTTATTTACAGCATGAATATTCTGCTGTTAAATATTTGAAAATGATTCCGGAGTACAGTCATTATTGCCAGGAGCTCTTGGCAAAACATTCCTTCCCCAAACATCTTACAGCTGCCAGACACAGCGCAGGTTTAAAGTGTAAATTAGTTCCTATGACACGCCGCTAATGTAATTCCTGTAACGTAACTCTTATGAATGTGTAGTGTTCATTGACTAGGCCAGATCCAGCCATGCCGAAACGACTGTGTTAGATGAGCAAGCAGCCCTCATCCCGACGTATTCAGGAATCTGTATTGCCGAGCAGATGTTTAAATCCACTTCTTCTGTCATGTAAAGTGCTCCTGCGGCTTCATTTATTGCAGAGCACTTGTAAACTTTCACATAAAAACCCTCAGTGAATTTCTGTTGAGGACGTTAAGTGTAGTTTGCTATTCATCACTGCCCGGGATGTAGCCAAGCAGATGTGCAGTATAGCCAAATCTTTCAAAGAGACAATTTCATTGCATACAGGGCTCTTTGGAATACTCTATTTTGATTGGTCATTCAAATGCCTGACACAGTGAAACAGTTCCCACCCATTTTTTTTCAGTGGCACTGGACCCGAAAGTATTTTTCATCTTCCTTTTTCGCCAAAATGTTTCTTTAACAAGTTACAATCTGTAAGCCAAACTTATCAGCTACTTATAAAACAATTTTGTTGGGTTAAAAGACAAGACTGTACTTTATACAGCTTTATTGAAGGAAAGTACAGCATTCTTATAAAGCGAATCATATAATATAAATCTGATTTAATGATGTTGACTTTATTTAAATAACTAATATACTTTGTTTATTGTGATATCCATTTATATACAATTTTTAAGTAGTTGGAGGACTAGCGCCATTATGCCATTTTACAGTGCTTCAAAGGAGTGAGTGGGTGTTATTAAGGTGACATTTGTGACCCTGGACCACAAAACCAGTGTTATGTCGCTGGGGTATATTTGTAGCAGTAGCCAAAAATACATTGTATGGGTCAAAATTTTAGATTTGTATTTTTTGCCAAAAATCCTTAGGATAGTGCGTAAAGATCATGTTCCATGACAGTATTTAGTCAATTTCTTACTGAAAGTATATTAAAACCTAATTTTTGATTAGTAATATGCATTGATAAGATAACATTTGAACAACTTTAAAGGTGATTTTCTCAGCATTTAGATTTTTCTCTACCTTCAGATTCCAGATTTTCATATAGTTGTATCTCGGTCAAATATATATGCCCTATCCATCCAAATCATACATCATTGGGAAGCTTATTTATTCAACTTTCAGATCATGTATAAAGCTCAATTTCTGAAAATTAACACTTACGGCTGGTTTTGTTGTCAATGGTCACATTTTATTTTAATGTGCTTGTTTTGACTGCTGGATTTCTTTGTGGAATCATGGGTAATGTAGTTTTAGGTGTAGAGTATAAAGCAATCATATGAGCTGCCCTGAAACAAGCACATCTTTGGTTATGCCTGTGCACTTTGAAAATGTTTATTAATGGACTGATTGCTCTCAGTGTAAAGATTAATATGTAATAGAGAAGGCAACATGCTCTATATTTGATTCCTAAGTTACACTACAAACCATAATGAGGAACAGGCAGCATTGGAGCAGGAATTCTTATTCATGCTCTGGAAAGAGGATGCTCTGGTTTCTCATTGGCAAAACCCTGTGAAGGCAACATTCTGGGAAAGGCAAGGCTGTTGTGAATCGAAACACGCTTTTGGAACGTTACTTGGAGACTGTAATTATTGCATCGAGAACTTAATGATTCATGTCAAACGGATTAGCCCTTAAAATCTCAGTTAAACAAAGCACTGGCACGCTGTGCAATTCGACATTTATCACTCGCACGTGAGAGTAATTTTTCACGGTTGATGTCCCAAACAGGCTCTAAACAGCGGATTGCGTTTGTATATGCCAGCAAAATATCGGGCGACCTTGGCTTTCAGTTGGCCGGCGGTCACGTTCGGTTAGGTACAGGAAAAAACCTGGAAATGTACTGTATGTCTAAGCATATTTTGACACTCTAGACACTAACTGGAGCCATTACAAGCCGAGCTGTATAGCAAAGTTTAGTGCCTCATACTTCTTTAATGAAAGAGGTGTAATAACTTTCGCAGGCCGTTTTTTGTTACACACCATACTGGAAACGAATTATATGCTCTCCCACATTTTATGCGACGCTATGCAAATACCTTGTGTACTTGCTGCCTGGGTAACAAATTGCCATATCATGTGTTACAATTACTTCTTCAGCCCAGCAAGCCAATACATCTTTCCAATGAAATGATTTGAAAGCTATGAATTATGGCCATATTTCAGTCTAAAAGAAACAAACCACTAATTGCGATGTGGCCTCTCGGTAATTTTCAAGAAAGAGCCCAGAAAGCACTCCAGCATTGGAGGGGGGGAAATCGCTTACTTCTGTTCCTGCTTTATTTTGGTTTCGAATAACAGACACTACTAATTTGGTGTAGGCTCGACCTTTGGCCCCCTGCCTCTCCCCTCAAGGGAACGCTCCAATCAGCCCACAGCCTCTCCGTTTTTCCCGCCGATCCATCCTTCGCTACCAAGCGGACTGGAGACCGCCTTTCCGAAATGTTTCTGCTAATTCCCATTTCCTCTATAATCACAAGCTTTCATGTGAGTGGCTCTGTGAGTCGGTGCGTGGGGGGAGGTGGTGATTACTCCAGGGTCCCGCGCATTAACCTCACCAGGTGTCACTGGATGGGCTGTTTACTTCTGTGATTAATGAATGAACTAAAAGTCTTCTTACCCCCCCAGCGTCATGCTCCTTTTTAAACAAGGAGCGTGCCACTGAATCAATTGGGAGAGCTCGGACAAGCCTGCGCCGTATCAGGCTACAGAGGCAGACCTGTCGAAGCGCTGCACTCTTTGTATTCGTTTGGCAGCTCGTTGGGAGGTGGCGAGGTAGAGGTGCAGTAAAGGTGAAGCAGCAAGCGCGCTGTGATAATGTTTTCTTTTGGGCCGGAGACGACACAATAGTGACTTGCGACTGACGCAACGAGAAGCAAAGCTCATTTCCAGCGTTAAAGAAATTTCAGCTAGCATCCATCAAAGCGCTTGTTGAAATGAAAAGAGTCACGGTCCAACACACAGGAGTTACAGCTGGTCTTTTATTAGGCCTACGTTTTGCCGTATTTTTGAGATATTCGTGAAAGAAACGTCCCGTGACATGAACGGTAGACGAAGCCAATCACACAGTTGGATCCGAAGAATATCCTAATTGCACATGGCATGTTGAAAAACTGACTTAAATGGTTTTAAATTTGATGTAATAGAGCGAGTTTGAGTAAGCTGGTAATGTTGGATTTACAGTGTGCAAAAAGTGACATACAGAGCCCACAATTAAATGAGCATGACTGTAATGACCTCCCTAGACACCGCAGTTCAAATAATGTTTGTAACCTCGACAAGGACACGTCATTTGCTGTTGGCCTAATGACTGTTTTTACTGCCAAACGGACACGGAGTAAAAAAATAAGCTGGGTACAGTAAATGACCTAATAATTGGAAAATATGTCCTCAGTACCATTTTTCCCAAAGGAAAGTATCCCTTTTTCTAACGCAATATACAGTACGTTCTGTGGAGTTTGTTCACAAAAATAAGAGCTTTTTTTTTGTGTGGTCGCCAAAAAAAAAAAGATTGAAATTGTACACCTATATGTACATTACCAGTCAAAAAATTGGACACACTTGACAGAAATTATGTTTTAGGCTTAAACGCTTTAAATTACATCTGTACATACCGAATATGCACTCTGCCACTCAAAAGTTTGGGGTTGGAACGAGTTCATTCTTTCTTTCTTACTTTCCTCCTTTTTTTTACTAAAGGTGCATTAAACTGATCAAAAGTCACATTTTGATAAAAGTTCTGTTTTGAGCAGCAAATCAGCGTATTAGAAAGATTACTGAAGGATCATGTGACAGAAGAGTGAAGTAAGGACTACTAAAGAGTCAGCAATGGCATAACCAGAATAACAGAAAATAGGTATTTTGAATTGTAATAATATTTTCATAAAATAAGCCCAAGAGACTTTCAAACACATTAAAATATAGAGATAAATAAACAAGTGTGTAGGAATAAGGATCGAGGTTGTCCAGGGTGGCAACTTTTTTTTTGAATTGGTACATACTTCCCATACTTTTGTGATATTTAGTAGTACTTTAGACTTCATTCTAATATATGGGAAACAGTAATGATAAAAATGGTAGGTTTAGGTGTGCCTAGTAGGTGCTTCTAACTGTAAGTGTAAAATGTAGTAATTTTTACATAATTTTGGCACCATCAGTAAACTGGTATTTCTTTCTGTCTAGCCTTCTAAGCACACACACAAACCCGCTAAACACTTGTCATGTAGTTAAATGCGGGTATTTCATTACCAATAGTGTGCAAGGCAAACAGTGGAACGCTGAAGTACAATAAGGCATTTATTTTAATCGGGATGATGTACCGTGGTGCATTAAAAGCTTAACTCTTCACCATTTCCTGCATTCACAATCGTGAAATTATTAGTCTTGCACTCAGCCTGAAAGCACTAAAGACATTTTTGCCATCAGCATTCATCGACGGTGTTAATCCGTTTCCTATGGAGAAGGCCGAGGGGGTGTGTGTCATCCCTTCAGCTCTGACAGAGTGCCTGGAAGGAAAGGTGAGGAAAGGTTGTGTACACAGGTGATTACTTAATCACTGTATCCTCCGTGAAAGAGGGCCAACAAAAGGTCACGTCACTCATGCAACAAAGCTCAGTGTACCCTCGTAACCACTCTGCTCAAACAACACTATGCCAGAGACCTAATGAAGGAGTGGCTAATTTTGTTTTGATAGCTTGGCTCATCTCAACTGAGAACACTCCTAAAACATGCCCATGGTTTGAATTTCGCACAAATTAAGACTGCGATTGCTGGCATGGTTTGATTAGAGAGTCCCTTTCGGTTTAGCTTACTACTTTTATGTTTCTTAAATGGACTTTGCATGTGACTGATGACCTTCAAATCTTGCTCTCCGTGGCTCTTCAGTCCAGCCTCTCTGTGAGCCCCTACCAATCTCTACATTGTGACTGTGCGACTAAACAAACATGAAGTGGCTCTTCAGAGCCTGAAGGACTTAAGAGATTCTTAGATTTGACAGACAGAGTATGAATACAGTGAAATCTATTTGGACTACTAAACTTTTTTTATTATTATTTTTAAGGGTGCACTTAGTAATGCTTTGTTTGTGTTTCAGTAGTCGATGTAGTAATCATTTAACATGCATAGCAACATACGTAGCATAACATATTGTGCTAAAGCTAATATTTTTTTAGTAGCCTATTCAGCTGGTCATGTGATCTTAACATGGCCGCCCACATAATGCAGATCTCTCCATTATTAATGTGCGACTAAAACATGAAGTGGCTCTTCAGAACTATAAGGACTGAAAAATATGTAGTTTTGACAAATGAATGCAATGTAGAATGAATGTACATGTAGCAACCTGAATGCAGCATTGCGCTAAAGCTACCATTTTTACTTACCCATGCAATTATTTTAATAAATGTATTAAAATAGATTAAGGCTACATCCAAAATCAACTCCTCTGCTATCTAAAACACTATGTGAACTGGCTACTATGTCTGAATTCATAAAACAGTTGGCAACAGTCCAGCAAGGTGTGCATCTGATACTTCTTCACATTCATACATGGCACTTATTTTAAGTAGTGAGTAAAAAAAGAAGTAAAATGTTGTCTACCAACTCTTCTGCATCTTTAACAGAAGGCACTCTGTAATATTTATACCATTTTTGGGTGGGTTAACCTTAATCTGACACATGTAGGTTATGACTTGGGTTGTGTAAAAGGAAACTAATCATCACATTTTAGAAACTTGAGGGATTTGGAATGACATTAGCATTGGCTAAGAGCTATCAAAGGCAAGAACAGCTATTAGTGCAGTTTCTAAAATTACTCTCACACGACACTCTTATTTGCCAAGAGGCGTTTAGCCCCATCACTGTGTAATGGAACACATCATTTAGGAAAGTACTGTCATTTGCCGCATGATATCCTGTCAAGTATATGCTTCAATTTAGAAAAGCTCCTGTCCTTTTGGGCAGGAAGCAGATTGTTGCATAATGCCCTTTCCAGATGTCTTGTTCTGTTGCAACATCCCTGCAATTAAATTCATCATACAGTTCACAATGCACACATCGCCAGTTTTGGAGAGTAACTAACTAAAAGCAGTGCTGCTTCTTTTTTTTTCAGTAGTGTGAGAGCAGCTCAGTTCTTTTAAAAATAGCATAGCTTTTCTAGTAACAAGCTACTTTTTCCAATGACTGGTGGTGTAGCATAAATGCTACATTGCTGTTTTTGTTATTGTATTGCATGCACGGATTTGCAACCAGAGCAAACTGAGGTAATAATCAAAGACGCTCTCCCAAAATGTGTACTTAACCTCTCATGCATAGCTTTGGGAAGTTTTAATTCATTGGTTCATTCAGAGAGCTATTTTAAGTCAAGATTGAAAAGATTTAAATGCACAAGTTATATATCAAGTTTTTTGTGGAAAAATATTTCATTAAATATGTCAGTGTTTTTTGCTTATTTTAATTGGTGCAACCCTATTTGCGCTATATTGTTTTGAGCCAGTAACTGTTGAGTTTCATTTTTGAGTTTTAGCTTTATTAGTTGTAGTTAAATTCATTATTTCATTACCTCTTGGCAAGCTACAGTTTTAAAATAGTTCCCCTAACATCACAGCTACCCCCAAAAAGCACTGGTACCATTACTGCAGTATTTTCTGTACATCTTCGTTGTTTCTTTTGTTTTTGTATGCAATGATTTCTGTATTTCTCAATACACACCACTTTTCCAGAACTGCAAGTCAAGGCATAGGTCTATCACTCACACATACTCTGCAGCTTATACAATTACGTCACTGTTCACCACAAGCCATTTAGACACTCGTTGACAAACTGGCTTGCATCACCTTTTATTTTGGAGCTCTTAATGGATTATGCTATAACTGTGCCAGTCAGTTTTTCAACAGTCTTTATGAGATGGCTTTTGCTTGTCTGTTTTTCTTCCTCGCTGATGTTAACTCGTTCGCTCGCAGCAGCTGTTTTGAGGATCATCTGTCAAAACAAAAGGGAGCGTTTTGTCAGGGAGATGGAGGGAGGATAGGCTGTGTTGTGACTGCCACAGGTGGAGAACCTGACAAGAGGAATAATGAAAAGTCCCAATCTGCATCCCAGGGCCTGTCACTCTGGAATGCCACGAAAATTTTTTTCAAATAGAGAAGGATAAGATGGAACATGCTTTGGTGCTTCAGTTTACGGGCGAATCGTGGCCGGATGACTGATCTAATGTTAATGAAAGACAAACAAAGCATTTGTTTGTGGCGTAATTGAAACGGCCAGGCTACAAAGATGATAGAATAATAGCGACAGTTGGGAATTGCCGTAATGTGTCAGGTGTTAACAGATACAGGGAATAAAGAAAGAGGAATAGGGATGAACTTGAGAGGATTTAATTAGGCTGTTAAAGTCAGGGCAGGAGTTGAGGAAGAGGGCATATGGGTTTTAGAGGCCGAGAGAAAGGAAACTCTAATATCATTTGCCACTTCAGTTCATGTTTTCATGTTTATCAGTGCTTGCAGTGTGCTACAAAAAGATGACTGAGGCGTAAAGTATGACATTTCACACTTGTAGATTATTTACAATAGCTTCAAATTTAGGGCATGATGTAAGTGTGAAAATATGTTGTTTGAAGAGCAAGTAGTCTGTTTTTTTTTGACGTGACGAGGCTCATTTATTTTAACTATTCAATAAAACTTGTGTAATTCAGTTCGCTTCACATTTATTTCTGTGGTGCTTTTCAAAGGAGCCCTGTTGGCTCAGTAGTGCACAACACGACGAACGAATTAAAAAAACGAGCACAGTGCAATAAAAAAAACATAGACTCACGACACACCAAAATTAAAAAATCAAACATAAGATCATAACCCAACGACATTAAGCCACAACCCAACGGAAATGCTCCCCGACCACTAGGGGGCAGTATTGAAAATGAACAATACATAGTGAAATCAAATTAAATCAGGGGATGGTTTTAATGTGAGCGTTAAAACTATTAAAGCAGGTACAGACCGCCCGCGAATACTCGGGACATGTGCACTATAGCCGTTTCTGCAGACCGACTGCCCCCTAGAGGTCGGGAGCATTTCCGTTGGGTTGGGGCATTTGTTTTGAGTTTATGTTTGCTTATTTAATTCTGTTGTGTTGTGAGCTTATGTTTGCATTTTAAATTGTGTTGTTTTGTGCACTACTGAGCCACCATAAGCTATAAAGCAATACCTTTAAAATTAAGAGTAATCATAACACTTTACAATAACGTTCATTGGTCAACATTAGTTAACACGAACTAAGAGTGAACAATACTTCTACAGCACTTCATCTCAGTTAATGCTAATTTTAGCATTTACTAATGCATTATTAAAATCACAAGTCGTGTTTGATGTAATAAATGTAGTATTCATTGTTTGTGCATTTTTGTTAATACAGTAATATTAACTAATTGCACCTTATTGTAAAGTGTTCTAAGATGTGCACAGAAAACACTTTGTTAAACAAATTATAAATAATAAAAAAAATACATTTATTTGAAATTAATTAATTCATGCTAAGCATAGATACATTTGTATATTAATGTGCTTAACAATAAAATACCCTGCAATTGTGCTTTTACTATTATAAACTGGTATACATAATGTCTGCTACATTGGAAAAATACATACTGAAGTTTATTGTACTAAATTAAAACTTTAGGTAAACTTTAACCCCCAGTTTCACAGACAAGGCTTAAGCTAGTCCCAGACTAAATTGCATGTTTGAGCTGTTTCAGATGAAAATATCTTGCTCTGACATATCTTAAAACATGTCAGTGTTATTGTTCTGTGTTAAGATGCACACCTGGAATATTTTCTTATAAGGCATTTTTCTAAAAGTTGATTAAAAATCATAACTTAACCAATGCTTAGTCCTGGCTTAAGCTAAGCCCTGTTTGTGAAACCGGGCCTAAATATCTTACATTTAAAGACTGATGTTATTCAAAGATCATATATCGACAGACGATAGTGATACTAAAACACTTTAGGGTTAATAAGGGTTAGTAAGGGTTAATAATAATAAATGTGCATTGTGCACAAGTGATGGTTCACATAAGGCTAAAATATGTCAGTCAATTTTTAATAGGTTTAAGCATGAAATAAATGTGTTTTAAAATAAAATATTAATTTACTATATAAGGAAGTGAGAGTCTCAGTCATTTTGCTGCTCATTTAGTTTTAATACACAATAATAATGAAATACACTGGAAATACATATTCTTTTAACAAATTATTTTAAAAATATATAGATATTTAACTATATATTTTAGAATGTCATAGCATTTTATATTAATGCATAAATAAAAATATGCAATAATATACTCTAAAATAATTTATTATGTTTCTGTGTTATAGTACTTAATTTTATCTCAAAAAGATGTATGATGTACACTGTAAACAATTCCTGTAGAAATTACAGTATTGCTGGAAGCTGGATGCCAGTAACTTACTGTAGATTTAAATGTATGTTATTTACGGGCAACAGTTTGTTCAAAGATTAATGAACATTAAACATTAAAAGGTCTTTGTTTTTACTGGGGGGAAAAAATAAAGTAACAGCCACATGCAAAACATTGCTGGGAATTTCTTTTTTATCAGAAAAAAAAAGAAAAAATTGATGAGGATTTCTGGTTCCCAGAATGCTTTGCATGAAGCTGTTTTTAATAGTTGTATTCTGTAAAGATAAAGACTTTTTAATGTTTAATGTTCCTTTATCTTTAAATAAACTGTATCCAATACATTTAATACATAGAAATGTACTGCAAGTTACTGGCTTTCAGCTGCATTATTACAGCAAATGTTTTTACAGCTAATTTACTTAATATTGAACATGGAGAAACATGCAAAGTATATGTGTTTAACTGTAAAGTTAAAGAGCTAAAGGAACGAACAACATCCTCGAAAGCTCTAAAAATATTTTTTATGTCTTCAAGATTACACTTGATACAACTTATGTCAAAAGCAGATCTGTACTGCAGGGACAACCTACTGTAGAAACAACCTCAGGTTCCGTGCCTTACATAAAGTCAAATGATGGTAGCTCATGACTTAACCCTTTTGTGGTTTCAAATTGTGAATACAAGTAAGTCATGACTGGTTTCTCATGCTCTGCTTGTTTTTAAAAGGCCTGAGTCACCGATTACTCAGAGGTCAATGAGCATAGGATGAATAATCTTCTGAATGTTATCTGTTAAAACATTAGTAAGACATGACAACAATTAAAGATGATCTATGCCAGATATTCAAGTGTGGTTTGCTACTTGGCTATTTAAATAAATACAAATAAACACATTTGAATCTACATAATGACTAAAAGATGACTGACAGGGATTTGCAAATTCTTACTCATTTTTGTAATGCTGTATCACAGTCAACATCACTTTAATACGTTATGCCTGATTAAACAATGTGTCATTTTGCCCTGTTTTCTTTAGCATGAGTAGTAAGACCGCATGTGTTTGAAATATTTTTTTAGTTTGACTTTGATAAATTTTGACAAATGTGTTACTGAAAGGTACGAAGTTTGACAAACGACACCATAAAAATCCAACTAAAGTACATGATGCAGAACAAAACTTGAATGGCCCTTTAATAGTTTGGGGTGTGATGTTTCACCCAATTTGAATAAACATTAACTCTGAGAACATCCACAGAAAAATGAGGGCATTTCTCTCCATAAAACAACATCGCTTTGTATTTCAGTCAGCTTTTGTAATGACTCTCTTTGTTTTGTTGACCTGAGACACAATGCCCAAGACTTCCCCTCCGCTGCAGGCATGAAGCCTAAGGCATCATCCAAAGTGTTCACACTTCTCTCAACTGAACGTCATAAGTGTATTTTGAGCGGTGTAAGAGACATATTTTATTCCTGTTTTAAAGTCTGAACACTAAACCCAAAACACACTCTCCCATTTTTCCATGCACGCACTAACAGCCCCAAAAGTGACTTCGTAATGAGATGTTGTTTGACATGCATGCAACATTTGTGCAAGCCATTTGGCATGCTGCAGAAAAAGAGCCGGAGTGGGTGAAAGAAAAGAGAGAGGAAAAGAGAAAGGCTGTCATGTGAACTCTGTCTCAAATCAAGCCCATCGCTACACTGCCTGTAATAATAGAGAGGAAATTGAGCATTAAATACAAATCAACGGTTATTAATTTCAGCGTGACAGAAGAAGGGCGCAGAGGTTGAGGCTTTCAGCACTCCAGCGCATGCAATTGCTGTTACTTCACCTCTGTACCTCTGAGAGGAGGGGCTGTGTCAGTGCAGTGAGGAGGGGGCAAAAACCCTCACTGTGTTTGGGTTTCGTTTAGATTCATGGTCTGGTTCCATTTGATGTGAAGATGATTTATGGTTAGAAGTCTTATCAACAGGCATCACACTATTCATTTTGAATATATGCAGCACAATATTAGGCAGCATAACTGTTCATAAAAACAATAACAAAAAAATCTATATTGGCTATTAGATCGACATATTAGAATGATATTTTCTTATTTAAAATTGTAATATTTCACAATATTACTGTTATATATATATATATATATATAAATATGTAATATTACTGTTTATATATATATATATATATATATACACACAATATTTTTGTGTGTGTGTGCATTTAATTTTTTTTACTGTATTTTTGATCATATAATTGCAGATACTATCTATATAAGTAAATCTAAATATTGAGAGCTTTAATATATTTAATAAATTCATAAAATATCTTATATTTACTTAATATTGTAATGATTTTTGACATAAAAAAAAATAAAAAAATTTGGCTATTGCTACAATTTCCCAGAGACATAAAACAGGTTTTGGTTTTGCAGGGTTTCACAAACACACACATATATATATTATTGGTGCTGATGATTATGCTGTTTTTTCTTTTTCTTTTTTTTTTGGAAGGAACTTCCTTTTTTAGAAAAAAAAACAATAACAAAAAAAAAAAAAAACTATGTTGAGGGGAAGGAGTTGAATTATACACAAACGTTCTTTTAAGTCAATGATCAATCAGAGTCTCTTGCTGCGACTGCACATTATCAAGCACTCAGTATCAGAGAACTTACAGAGAATGATGGGACTGATCAGATGTAGTGTTGGGAGGCCTTGACCTTTGTCTCCTTTTATAAACCATGGAGGAAGTTGCGCTTGATCCCAGTGTTTTCCAGCACCTGCAAAATGTCAACCTGTTTAGATTTGAAGCAGAGACACTGATAGGACCATCTGGACCTTCACTCATGATATCCAGCCACAGTCCTTGTTCACGGCCAGCACACTTTTAAAATGAATCAGCCAAGACCTCATTTGTAACATTCTGACTAGCACAAGGTAAAAGACCCGCTCAAAAAAGAAGGAAAGGAAAAGAATCAAACAGCTAAATTGATTCAAACCTCACCCACCATGTAGTAAAAAGATACTCGCCTGCTGTAAATATTATTTTGTAGACTTTTTTTCCACTTATCAGAACAAAGATCTGCAATTGCTATCAGGCTTAATCTTCAGTTCATTGTCTTAAACACATTAACACATTCTTGCCTCCTACTCTCATCCTGGAAAACGCCTCTCAGTAAAAGTCAGTTGCATTTCACTATTTCAATCCTGCAAAATAATAACGTCTATGCTCAAAATTTGTTCCTACCCTCTTATTAAGGTTCTAAAATGGAATGGATTTTTAAAAAATCCATAAAAAACCATTTTTCTTAGTGTGAAGACGTTTGAAAAATCTGAAGAACCTTCTGTGCAATGGAAATGTTCCACAGATGTTAAAGGTTCTTTATGGAACTTTTAGAGCGTAGCTGCATGAACATCACATCACAAGCCTCCAGAAAGCACACACATCTGCGGTAGGTCCTCTCTGTCTCTTAATGAAACAGTGACAAATTTCTCTGACTTTCCATCGTCTTGGTTTCAGTGCAACATGTCATTAACAGTTTCCATAACTTTGACCTCTATGAGAAAATACTATGTTAAACAATTCAGCAATTATACTTTTTTTTAACAGTCGTAACTTATGTGCATCTACTTGAGAGTGCTTTTTTTCCATCTGTCCGTTTTATATTAGTCGTCCTGTCAGCTTCGTTGTATGGCGTTACACCTTTCCACTGGCAGACTGTGGCAGAAGCAAATGAAAAAAGGGTGTGAAAAAGCAAGTCAATGGACCCGACTTCACTCCTGAAATTCGGTATGACTGAAACCGCCAAGGGCAAGGTTAGGGGAGAGGCAAGCATCTGGCACGCCTGCGTTTGACGGGCACATAGTTAAACAATGATGCAGTTTGACAAATTTCAAGTAGAGCTTATGAAAAGATAACATAAACACACAAGTCAACCAGAGTAGTGCATCCACCTGTGTGCATCGCAGAGAAGTGTGAGGTAAAGGTTGCGGCTAATGAGGGAACCACTGGCTCGCTCTTGGATTAAGGTCTTTGTAATGTAAATCACTGTCAGATAAAGGGCCCGTGTTTACTCTCAGTGTTAATATTTTGATCAGCATGTTTAAGGGACCCGGCTCCTTAATGCACACGCAGTGGGATGCCTTGGCGCAGACTGCCCTGTCGTCGACCGTGTTAACATGTCATAAATCTCTTGCCAGCTCCAGCGCGGCTGAATCGCGAGACGTGTTCCTTTTAGATTTTCTTGGCAAATCCCGTGTTATTTCGTTTAGATTTTTTTGGCACATTAAAACCCAATTAGCCATCACTGAATGAGTCTTAAAAGGATGAATGTAAGAGCATGGACTGGGTGGGCTTTAAAAAATCGCCTTTGCTGTCTCTACAACTTTTTTCCATTTTTGACTCACACTTGAAAGCTTGTTTGGTATTTTCGTTGGAATCGGTCTCATTCATCCTTCCTGCAAAACCCGCCGTGCGCTGTAAAGCTTCACGGAAAACGTAGGAGTTTAAAATTGAGGTTTCAATAACCGAAAGCGGCTTTTTTTGGCAAATATTCTGTCATTCCCTGATTGGGGTCATTTAAGCCGCCCTTAACGGCCGGCTAAACCACGTACCTGATGCAAAACAGCTGTTTATGGGTGTAAACTGTGTCTTACTGGCTGTATTTGTCCATTGCAGCGTCATATAAACAGCCTTGATCATTCTAACCGACAGATTGATTGGCTCAGCCTCTTGGCGTTGTTACACTATGCTTGATGAGTAAAATTCATCAGTCACAAATGAATGTGTGTGTGTGTGAGAGAGAGGTTTCATTAGCCATTACCATTTTCAATCTGGAATATTTGGCTGTATTGATAATTCCATAAACATTAATACGCCTTTGCAAATTACATAAATGAATTTGAATGTTATTTAATTTCACAGAGTTAGTCAGCTGTTGGCTTGCAGGATCTCACAGCTGAATGTGACTCAGCATGAAGGATTGACCACATTATGCTTAGCATATACTGCAAATCTGCTATTACTTTTTGTTAATCAGGCTATAATAAGAAAAATGATTTTATTATTTAAATCATGTTAAAGACTAACATTCTTTCTGATGCTAGTAAAATCCACTTTGGTCAATGATGCAGTGTGCTCTTAATATTGTATTGCTAGATAGGCCTGTTATTATATTACTTGTATAAAGAATATTTCTTTCCACATCTACCACAATGAAATAACCTAGGGTACATTTTATCCACTGATTGCAGTGTGCACAGGAAATAATTGATTATAATGGTAAAGACTTTCAATTATCACCAGAAAAATTGAATTCAGCAAGAATACATTAAAAAGATAAGATTTTTTCAATTTTATATAGTGCTTTTTTTATTTTATAGTTGAGTTTTTGCAAAACTATCTCCTCTCTTAGGACTTTACACTGTTCGATCTCATATTATGTAATACTATTTTTTAGTGTGTAGATTACATTAAAAGACTACAGTTCCCAATTGTGGTCAATGATGCAATGTCCCCATTGTATCCTGTACAAACGCAGCCCTAAAAAATGATTTTTTCTTTCTTACGTCTACAACAATGGACTTGTAACCCACATTTTTATCCACTGATTGTTGTGTACACATACTGCAGAGAAAGAAAGAAGTGATTACAGTGTTAAAGGCTTTCTATTCCCAACTTAAACTATCCGTCATCTTACCGCATAAACAGTGACAAAGAACAACCGAGTGTGACCGGCTCGCTACTATTTTCCAGACCATTACGATTACGTAGCATTCACTAAATGAAAATGACCGGAAGTCCTGAAGTCATTCAAAGACGTGCGATAACATCTCTGACGAGAAACTGCAGAATAGGGAGAAACAATATTGCATTATTTCAGCATCTTAATGACTGGCGTTCTGTCGACCGCAACCACAGAGTTACATACTGACCCACAGAGTGTTCTGATCCAGCTGCCCGTCGTCCCTGACTACTTTATTTAGAATGCTAAAAACTAAAATAACACTTTGCTCAATGACCATTTCTTACTGCAAAATGTTTATGTGGTTTGAGGAACCAGGAACAGAGCGAGCTAAGTAATATATTATGAGATCCAGACCTTTAAAGGCAGGAAAAGACATAAATCATAGCTAATACACTCAGGCTATAAATTGATGAAAGTGAAAAGAAGTGTGGTGCTGTTGCGTGCTGAGCAGCCTGGTTTGGAGGCTCTTATGTGGAGCTGTATTGTTTTGAGTGTTTGTACCGAGTCCGACTGTCATTATATGGCTATGATTGATTGATTTGAAAGCCCTTAATATAGCCTGTAGCAGTTACACTCCACTTAGTCTCAGCTTCTGACCGCGTTCCCATGGAGGTCCAGTCCGTTCACTGACCATATGATGCATACTGCATACAAAAAGTGTTGAGTGATCTTACCAGTTCCTTTCTGTTTATGCACCTTCCAAAAAGAAGGGCACATTGGTTTCTTAATATGCTGGAAACAAAACATTAGATTCATGACTTTTCTTCCAGCCATATTAAAAAGCAGTATTTCTAAGGAAAAACGTTTGAATGCTCTTTTTACCTATGATGGCACACAGGTATTTTGTGTCTTCATACTAATTGTGTAGTTGTCAAAGTTCTATTGTCAGTTTAATAAAAAAAAGAGATAAGACATAAGAAAGCTTGTCTTCTGCCATTGTACCTAAAATTGTTTTCCACTTTACATAATTTAAGGTTTGGATTGGTGAATTTGTAGAGAAATTGAAGAGTTATATCTAATATCTGCCAATAAATTTACAAATCACATGAAAATTAAGATTCAGCTTTTAATTAAAAGCTTTTAGCTAATAATAAGATGCAGGGAAGACCAGAATTTGTGTGTCAAGTCAAAAGTCTGGCTATGGGTCTATACTTGAATGTTCAAGTTGACTGACTTTTACAGTACTTTTACAAAAAAAAACATCATCTGTGTCTGCTCAAAATGATGTCCAAAGATGATTTTGTATGATAAATACAGTACTGTGCAACAGCCACTTTTTTGTTAGCATGTCAGCTACCTCAAAAACTCAGAACAGAAGCTATTTAATCTGAAGCTGTAATACCAAATATTTATTTGAATTCGTTAATAGAAGTTAATTGATAAATTAAATCTATTTATGGCATTATTTTTGAAAGCATCCTCATTTTACAGCATTTTT
>JAUMHQ010000066.1:10266022-10287476 GCA_032361165.1 Enteromius paludinosus
TGTCAGACTCCTTGTGCAGACAATAATCTCACTGCATTATTTCAATTAATGACAAAAATAATGTTTGGAAATGTAAACTGTTATTTCCAACTGACACGCTACCGCAAAACATAGAAATAACAGACTTAAAACCTTTTTTTGTTGATGAAAATACTAGTGGCCTAAGGCTTTCCCACAATACTGTATAATGCCAGCTCTGCCCAGCTCTGTAAGGCAAAGGCAGCATCTATTGTTAGTCATCACAAATCAGTTTCCCAATAACTAATATATTATAAGTACAGTATACAGCATATTCTAAGTAGTCTTAGATCAAAGATTCAACTCATTCCAGCTGTCATAGTAAAATTTCCATTATAATCAGTCAAGTAAAAAGTTTTTCCTTTTTATTTTTTATATTTTTAAAAGTGAAAATTTGTGAAAAAGCATATTTTTTGGTTAGCACTTCTGTTGCTATCTTATATTGATTCACAATGCATGACACATTATTTGAAAAGGCCCCATAGCGCAAGATGTTTCTGAAGCCGGACAACTGTAAAACAACAGCATTATGGGATCCCTGCGAAAGAACCCTGGGTCAGATCCTTCCGCTTTATACCACGTCTTGAACTTGTTACAGAAAATCTAGACAAGTTGGTCCAGAGAAAAGTATATACTTACTGCTTGTCATGTCTTCTCAAAAGTCTTTAAAAGGTGGGATTGACTTTCAAGTTAGATTTTGAGAGGAAAGATTTTTTGTGCAATAATTGCTGTATAATGAGCACTTCGGTCACCTCCTGCCACATTGTGGCCGTGTTTTTTTATTTACTCGTCTGGTCAGAGCCAATAGCTCTGTTAAAGAGATGGAAAAAATAAGTCTTTCCAGCTCCTGCTGGAATTTGATTTCTTCCAACAGCTGTCTTGCTTTATACTACCATGAAGTCAGGGAATCGCCCATCTCAGATCAATCACAGGTTGCTGACATTTCCTGCAAACTGTGATCATAGGATAAATGGACGGGTTGGGAATGGGAGGAAAGGGGGTCAGGGCTAAAAAAGGAACATCAAATTGGCAGCCGAACAGCTGGAATGATGTCCTTGTTTATGTGCTCTAATGCCTTCTCCCATTAGGCTGATGTCTTTGAGAAGTCATTTGCTGCACTTTAGGAAAGTCTCAGCACTTACATGGAGAAATATTACTTTTGATAGGGTTTCATTAAGACTGGGAAATGATGTACTTTTTCCCTAATGAATTTTAGATCTCCTTCTTTTTTCATTTTCCAGACTGATTCCTCGTCACTATGTCAGAACATATTTTCTGTTGACTCGCTGCAGGGAAACTGCTGCCGTGGACGGAATGGCTCAGGACTGCGTTATGTGTGACTCACACAATAACCCATCAAAAGTGGACGAGGCGAAGACAACACGTGTTTTGGTACTGTTTGTACAGTGACGTAACAAAGCCTGCTTTTGAGCACACACATTTCGGTCATTAGGAATTACAAACTACGGCTGTTAAGCTTTGAGACACATATAAATTGTGTTTATTTTACAGCTGGGCTCTGAGAGAGTGCCCTCTCGCTGGCGTGGTCGTGTAAGAACACAGAAACAGTGGAGACCTTATTTACACCTCGCTCACTGAGCTCGGCAAGTGAGATCTGAACAGCACCTCCCAGGAGCTCAGAGCGTTCAGCCCAATGAATAGGTCATAATGTGCATGTATAGTAATGAGGCATAGAGACACTTAAACCATATACACTCTATATTCGAATTTTCCTCCCTCGTAAAAATGTCACCACCTAGCCATTCTTCAGAAATTGTGTTTTAGTATGCGCTTTGATAAATGTGCCATGGCAATAGGCATTTATTTAGACATTTTGCAAATGTTTCACAATGTATTTTCAATGAATAGGACTTTTGTAATTCAGCAAAGAGCCAGTGGTATGGTGCATTTTGCCATGGAAAGCAACAATTGTGTCCTTAGCATTCTAGTAAAGCATGGCTCAATGCCAAGGTCATGGGATCGATTCCAAGAGAATGCGTGACCTCATTAAATGTATTAATTAAAAGAACAGTTTACTCAAAATACAACTTCTGACATCGTTGACCCACCTTCATGTCATTCTGGATTTGTATGGCTTACTTACTGTATGTAACACACACACACACACACAAACAACTGAGATATATATATATATATATGCATGCACAGCACTTTTTTTTTTAATCCATTAAATTTCACATAATTTCTCTATTTGTCACATGATACAAATTTGGCAGGTTGGAGTTTACCTCACTTGAACTGCACCTTACTTGGAATGCAATGAAGTTTCTTGTTTCTGGAATTGCCATTCATACGAATGTTACACAAAGGAACAAAAAGTGTGACGTGACTGCAGATACAAACCTTGTGCGAGAACCTGTGAGGTTTGATGTCACCTCACGTTTGAGGTTCATATGTGTTCATTAATCGTTGTTTTGGGTTGATTTAAATGTGAATTAATTTGCCTTGAAGAGTTGTATTATGCCATAGGGGTTTCATTTCACAATGTTTCAGCCCAATTTCACAGCGGTTCATACATATTTTACAAGGTGGCTAATTTGTATGAATTTATACAACCTGTAAAAAAGAATTTGTACAAATTCATATCATTTTTGCTAAATTGTACTTTTTATTTTTATTTTTTTTTACGAGTTGCCAGTTTGTATGAATTTGTATGTATGACCTACACCTAACCATGTCCCTAAACCTAATCGTCACTGGGGTTCAGACAAATCGTGAGTTAGTTTGTACGAATTAGCCATCTTGTAAAATACATACAAATTGGTTGTGAGACTGTGTTGGATGTTTTATTAGCAAGTACTCAAAATAAACTTAAAGGGGTCGTCCACCTTTTGTTCGTCTTCAAAACATCAGTGGTTCAACTGTAATTTTACACTGCTACGAGAATACATTTTGCGCACAAAGAAAACAAAAATAAAAATTTTATTCAACAAAGTTTGCGTTGTTTACATTTAGAGGAGAGCAAGTGCGTACATTATGATACTGTCCACAATGGCGGCATGTCACCTCAGAGGAGATGAGGAAGGGAATTGTTGAATAAAGTCATTATTTTTGGTGCACAGAAAGTATTCTTGTAGCGTCATAAAATTACGGTTGAATCACTGATGTCACATGGACAATTTGACCAATATCCTTACTATGTTTCTGGACCTGGGAACATATTGGTTGTGTTACTGTCTATGGAAGGGCAGAGAGCTCTCGGATTTCATCAGAAATATCTTAATTTGTATTACGAAGATGAACAAAGGTCTTATTGGTTTGGAACGACATGAGGATGAGTAATTAATGACAGAATTCCATTTTTGGGTGAACTAACCCTTTAATCAGCATGATAGTAAATATATAGACCTAACTTACCTCTGTCCCGCAACTAGTATGCTATTTTTACCAGCTTTTTTGGCATACCTCCTTCACGCCAACTCCTCACTCTTGTCTAATCTTATCCCAGCTTTGGGATAGGGGTATTTTCTGGCTTCAAGCTATATACTTTTTGCTCCGTTGGAATATATGTAATCAGAAAGTGCTATTTGAATGTCTTTTTTGTAGCTTGAAATTTTTGAGAGCCGTTGATTTTCATTATTTGTGTGTGTGTGTTTCAAAGAATTCATATCAGTTCAGAATGCCCAGTTTTGCAAAATTATAGTTGGTTGAAATTAATAAAAAGTAGCTCAAAGTGTGAAAACACACATTTGATGTTCACTTAAAATATGAGCACAGTGACATTAAAGCGTGCTGTCAAACATAGTCCAGTGAAAACAGAAGGCAGGGCGACCGTAGAGGTACTCCATGCTGAATCGAGTTTCAGCGTAATTGGGATCATACGCAGCATGTGCAGTTTTGGCACACAAGTTAGATTAATCAGAGGAGCTTTAATCGTGAAGAATTCTCCTGTGTGTGGCTGGGCAGACGCTCAACTTGTGGGCCCCTAAGTTGAGTTCTGTTTAAGTGCGCACCTTTTGACTCCACAAACACCCATCTCAGAAACTGGGGGTCTTCCACCCTTCACCCACCAATCGTAGCTCGCTTCTTGCATCAGCGCACGAGCATGCCACCACAATGGGGTCCACTTAATGATTAAATTGCATCTCACGTGGAAGTTCCAAATCACCAGATTCCTCGTAGCTGACTCTTCCTGCTGATTGTAATTTATGTCGGAAGTCATTGCCGTCCAACACTCGGCCTTCACGAGGTCCAGACAGGAAAGAGAAGACATGTGGAGCATTTAGCCGTATGCTGAACGTCTGGAGTTGGCATCATGCAGTCAGTAAACACACAACCTTTCACAACACATGATTACGGGTAATGAAAGTTGCCATGGTCATCACTGCGGGCCTTTCATGCTGTTGCTAGAAATGCGTGTGCACCTGTTCTTAATCTGCATAATGATTGCAGCAAGACCTGATTATGACATGGGTGAATACTGACGAATGGATAAACTGTTTAACCGAGACATTGGGAGTTGTGGGGCCTGCCTATATGCATGCACAGTCCGTCATTTAAAACAAAAACACTAGTGAAAATAATGCACACTGATGGAGAGTTTGGGATTTTGTGTTTTTAAGCATTTTAAGCAGATCACACATCAGAGCTAAGTATATTTTCAGCTTTGCGCGATCATTTTAAAATTTCGATCTTGATTGAAGAGACCTGGAGTTTATCAAGTCCAGGCTGAAAGTCTGTTTCTGGGATGAGGTTTTGTTCACTTGAGTGCATTAGGCATTCCTGCCCATGACTTCATCCACAATGGATTCCCTTCAATCCAGACGACAATGCGTACATTTATTTTCCACGAGCTCTTAAGCTAAATACTTCTGAGCAAAATTTCAGCACCTGCGTTTTAAGCCCATCTCTTTTGTTCAGATGAAATCCACACTAACGACACTGCAAATAACATTAAATGTCCTATTAGGAAGGAGGACTTGTGCGGGGTTTATTTCCTAAAACTTGTACTGTTGTCTCTGTGCACTTAACAGTATTAAGTGTCGTGTGGAACAGAAACCTAAACTAAAATGACCATCCTGTGGTTACATTTCCTAAAGACCCTGCACCACCAGAGTGATTGGTGCTTATGTTTTCATGACATTTCAGCCTTTTCAACTGCTACAAATGAGTAAATAAAGCAGTAAACATCTGCCTGTAACAGCAGACCGTGCCGTTCTCTGAATCATTTCACTCCAATAATTCTGTCACCAGCATTTGTTTCCTTGTAATCCTGTTAATCTAGTGTCATAAACACCAAAAGGAAATAATTGCTGGTTATTATACGGTGTGGAAAGACCTGTACGTGGGGCAGGTACCCTTAATACAGCAAAGAGGACATACAGGGGATAGAATATTCAGTTTTGGTCAGATACTTTGTCATGTGATGATATTTGGTGAGAAAGAAAAGTCACTTTAGGTTTTCTTTTAGTCAAGTCAACTATTACTAACTTAACCAGATCTTCTTCTTCGTCCAAAGGCAGGTCTGTAATGTAGCTGTTAATATCTTGGTGACTGCCTTTACTAAACTAATATTATAGCAAGTATTTTATATTTGAATAACTGTATGTGCACATTATGGTTTTAATTTCTTTATGATGTTGTAGAGATACTGATATCATGGACAGTTACTCCATGCACCTTTTCATTAAAGGATTAAAACGTAGGCTATTGTTTTTAAGCTGCAACTACATTTTTATTTTTATTAATTTTAAGATTCACCAAAATATTATATTTAAAAAATTGCATAAAATAAATAAAAATTCATTTTACAAATTCTTGAAACTGTGTCATAGTCAACTTTTTTAAATGTATTGTTATTATCACTGTGGTACTAGGCTCAATAAAGTTCCATAACTTCGTTCTCAACAACAACAACATATTTTCATGTTGGGTGACTGGCTGGAGGCAAAATGTTTGGCCTTCACATCTGTCAGCTACGTGCTGTTGTGACTAACTCCATCTAAAAAAATACAATAAAAAAATACAATACAAAATACACTAAAACCATCTTTTAACCTCTATTTTAAAACTGGATTCTCAGTTATAAGCTATGCACTCTTATCTCTCGCAAACATAACGTGACCGGGTCATCTGTAAATGTTCAGGCCTGTAACATGCTTCATATGACCTTCACATAAGAGTTATTTCACTTTGCACTTAAATATAGTTAAACATGTATGCAATTAAATTTATTGGTGAAATTCCAGGCGCAACAAGAAGTGCAAATGTGTGCGAGCTGGTATAGGCCATAAATAGACAAGCCCAAAAATGTCTTTTCTAAGGGTTTAAGAAAAATATATGTGTTGTGGAGACTACATTTTGTCAATATAAATAGCTTATATGTCATTTGAATACACGGAGTTTTCGGGAAAGGCGGATGGAGACTGTGGGCTGGTTTGCGGCTGCCTAATTCAGAAAAAAAGAAAAGAATGGAGCCTTGCCACGCGGCTAAATACAGCCTAATTAATGTTTTTACTGTTATTGTACGCAACCACATATGAGCTATTAATGAGTGTCATTGTTTTATGTGTGTTCTTGAATGATGATCCTGTCCTGGCACTAGAACTCCAGCCTCCAGAATTTAGACAGGACCAAGAGAACCAATATTAGGATCACATTTACCAAGACAATTGAGCACTGCAGCGCATCGTTATTCCTTCATTAATGTATGATTTTGATTAATAGCCTTGTCTGGAGTTTTCATTGGTAAAACGAAACCAGAACATGCGAAATTAATTGTACCAAATCACTAAGGTACTAAGATATTCTCTATATTCCAGACAGGATCTCATTTCGTCCACCCAGACTAAACTATCAGGCCTATGCATAAAAAAAGACTTGGTACTGAAAATACTAATTATTTCATTCACTGTTCGATGATTGTCTGATGAGCTCTTTAAGTTGTGTTCTTATTTTCGTAATAAATTGAACACGGACATAATGAAAATCCCACAAATGTCCCACATGTATTTTGTTATACAGCCAAAAATATTATGAAACTGACCAAGTGAAAAATAAAAAAAGAGAAATAAAATATGACTTCTGTACATTCAGCAATAAAATTATATTAATATACGTGTCCACTAGAAGAGCGACTTATAGGAGCCCGTTAGGTTTTACATATTACAGTGACATAAGATCACTGAAAGCAACACTTAAATATGTATATTTTCATAATTCTGCTGTGCATCCATTGTTTATGATAGATAATTTAATGTATACGGATTTTATTATAGGCTTTTAGAGGATGGTGCCGATGGATGATATCAATAATTTCGTCCAGAAGGTGCAAAATACGCGATTTAGTTTTACTGGAGTGCATTAACTATTATTTCATAAACCTTTACTAGGCCGCGTCATCAACAAATCTTTAGATTTTGTAAATTCTAAGCAAAGTAGCAGCTGTCTCTCTGGAATATAAACATGTTGTCCATGAAAATATATGAATCAAAGATTAGGCTAATAGAACGATTTGAATGTACAAATTAATTATATGCATTAACAGCCTTATGTAGGTCTAATATACTCTAATATAGGCTATTTATAAAATGTTAGCCTACTGTTTGTTTCCAAGTCTAGACGTCCCATTTTCTTGCATCATGAGGCAAGACTGATGCAAGAAATTCTTAAAGAAAATCGAGAAAAGAGACGTGTTTTCTAAATAGCCCAATTCCAAAGCATTTTCCAAATAGTGTGGTGCAAATTGAACAGGCCTAGACATTCCCTGCAAATCACGTACTTCAGACACTTCTTCTTGGCACCGTAACCAGAGTCTTTGATTAAAAGGATCTTTCTGTGAAAATAAATAACCTCACTTCGAAAATATTGAGTTACCACATATTTACTTTCACTGCGTAAACACGCCAAAATAAGTTTAATGCGCGGTGTGATGGCGCTCGGTTAGGCCATAAACAATTCCGCATAAAATTACACAGCTCGCATTCAATGAGCCTCGAAAGATATGGAGCATCAATAGGACACAATATAAAACGAAAACCAGCAACGAGGGACTTCACATTATTTATGGTTTATTATTATCATTAGCCTATTGTGGGTGACTTGCTGCTGCCTGCAGTCATTTATGTCTAGTGGTGTCATGTTTTAGAAAAAAGGTCACATTGCCACAACGTAAAATTGTCTTCGAAAAACTGACATTTTAATATATTTTTTTTATATTTTTGAAATACCAATGAAAAGCGTAAAAAAAAGCACAATATATGCCGATAAAATGTCCATACCACAGCCGTCAATGCTGAGAAAAAGACCATTCGCTAACCACCGCTCTGGTCCCGGGAAAAAGTTCAGTATGACTTTCAAGGCCCGCGAAAGTTGGCGTAATCAAACGAACAGACAAAACATAGGTAGTTTAAAATCAGGCCAAGTGGTTAGGTCTGTAAGTGCCAACATAAATGCATCGGTGCACATTGATCCAAGGAGGCCGATTATAGGCCCGTTCGCGTCCGGGAGACAAGCATATTCGCACGGATGTTCTCGTTTATTCCTCTTGGTTTGCATCAGAAAGCGAAGAAGCACCGCCGTCGGATAAGCGGTCCGCTTCTCGTGTCCTCTCCTGCTCCGACAGCTGCTCGCTGGTGGGGATGGAGTTCTTTTTTGGACGGCCCTTGGGTTTGGTCGGAGACTCTAGTCCTCCTCCTTGCAACACCTTCGAAGCAACAACGATACGCATGAGTTTAGATATTCACAGGTGTGACATTTGAATCATAATTTCTGTGCCAATTCTTATAACTTACGATTTTTTTCCATTTCATTCTTCTGTTTTGATACCATGTTTTGACTTGGAGCTGACTCAGGCCTAAAGACTCTGCTAGGTCTATTCTGTAAAAAGAGAAAGATGTCATTTAGACAACACATGTGCTCTTTGCATGTTAGCTGAGGTTTCATAATAACGCTCATAACAAAATTATAGTTAGGAAATGAATTGTGCATTATTTTATGTAGGATATGTAAAATAATTGAAATTAAAAAGCGTGCTTACCTGTCAGGAGTTGAGAGGTACTTCTGTTTCTCAAATCGTTTTTCCAAGCCCATCAGCTGAAGTTCGGTAAACACAGTTCTACTCCTCCTTCCTTTCTTAGTCTTGCTCACTGCATCAGCTCCAGGGTCGAGTTTTCCCCGAAGATGGAGGTCCAGCGGGAGGTGATGGGACGAAGAGCCCACCTGCAGACCCGCAGCGCCGGACAGGAGCGCAGAGCCCAACGGAGCCCCGAGCGAGCAGGACAGAGGAGACACTGGGAACTTCAGGATACTGGTCTGGTCTGCTTTCAGGACTGGAAGTAAAACAATTGTGTGTGTGTACATTAGTCATCATAATTTACTCGGGACTACATCTTACTGATGGCATTTTCGTGTAATTTAAAAAAGAGTTTGGATGGATCCATATGGTTAATCCTAGTGAAAACGGATTTTTATCTGGAAATTTAGGCTTATAAAATTATTGCAACCGTTTTTCTGATCAGTCTAGCTATATACTACAACTGAATGATACGCTTTTGAAAAAAAGGCGTTTTACGTACGATAGGCTACTAAAAATCTTGAATAACAAAACAGGCTAAAGATGATTTAAATTGCATGTCTTTGCAGATATTTGCTTACATATTTTTAGGATAAATGGTGTTATTTATTTAAAACAGTATTATGGGCTGTTTTATTTTTCATACAGGAATATTTCAGCATCAACTGAAAGCTGTATTATTTCCTCAGTGTAGAGATATTTCCATTACAACATCTTTATTTCCAAACTTTCACAACTGATTTTCGCAGTTTCTTCTGAAAGATTCAAAGTTGTTGAATAAGTACAGTAAATAAATCAATAAAGTTTGTCATTTTGAACCATTTTAATTTTTATTTGATCGTTTAAGGCGGCAAATAAAACCTTTTTTTAATTTTCGTGATATTTTTTTTTTATGCACGGGCTGGTAAGAGCTCTCTGTCTAATAATTTAAATAAAAGCATGCATGCAGGGCCTGAACTGAACGTGCATTAAAAAAAAAAAAAAAAAAGCATGCTCGGTCCAATGCATTGAATATATTTCGATCTGAGATATCTGATTTGTTTTGTATTGGTTCGCAGAGACAATGTGGGATCTTTTTCCTGTGAGTAGGCAAATCGAGAGGTTGTGCAATTTGAATGTCCATGTATTAAGAGAAGGTCAAGATTAAGGGATTGCCAGTGCCGGATCTCAAAATATCGTCTGACTGAAAGGTCACGGTACTTACCTAAGTGGTTGTGGTATGGTCTGGCGGACAAAAGGGCATGTACTCCAAATTTTAGAAGGTCTCCTGTGGGACTTGATACCTTGTGATCCGGATGGTCTGTAAGAATCTCTTCAATCATGAAACTCCTGTACCTGTGAGACCTTTGGTCTGGAAGGGCATCCGGGGGGTAGAAGTGCGCCCCGATCTCCAAAGGATGTTGCATTATTATAGTTTAAATGTTGCAGATGTTCTCCGAACCTCCTGGAAGCCTGTAGAAACCTTGAGGTCACATCGAGGATTCAGATGTCCTTGTGAAGCAGCAAGGCATAAACGTCCATTCAGATTTTTAGGTGCGATCATTTAAAAAAAAAACATCCTCACGGTTGGGGAGAACTTTTGAAATACGTAAACAAGTCTCTGACTTATGCTCGATCTTAAAACGCTGTCTTTTCTGTAGACGAGTTCCGAAATGTGTGGTCCCGTCCACGCAGCTGGAGTGAGAAGTCTGATCCGCCCAGTGAGGGCAGCCTGTTTCTGTTCTTACCGCACCAACTGAGCTCTGAATCAGGAACATACACATCTGAGTTTAAGGAGGTCTAGCACAACGCCACACCTCCTCCTCAGCATGCTTGGGAACCCTCAGTAAATAAAGGGAAAACACATAGTCAAAACATTGTGGTGCGACTATTTCAAATGTCTTCGATCATTTGAATAAGTTTAGTTTTAAAATGGGTCAGAGATGCTTTTTGGTCGGATATAGGCTATATTATTCTAAAATACATTCATACAAAAAATACATTCATACAAAAATTATTTGAATAGACACATTTCTTTTATGTTTTCATTTCTGCAGGCTACTAAAAATGATTTGCATGTCTTGTACATAACCTATAGATCTACTTTTTTTGCATTTTACATTTTTTTCATTTCATTTGTTACTGACTTAATCATAAAGCCTGTTTCACCAACGATCTTACAGTCTATCAGCTTAACAAAATAATAATAATAATGATGTATAATGTAATTAAATACATTGTGTACATTTTATTAAATTTGAACTGGGGTAAAAAAGTGAATGTCTAGCCAAAATAAATCGGAATACTTCCGAAATAAAGGTAGTAGCTATTCATAGAATGACACATCTTCTTCCTCAATTAGGTTATTAAGCATGGTTTCAGTTTTATTTTAAATGGAAACTTAAGAGACCGGGGCTCCTAAAAAACATCTCCAAAAAGGTCCTGCAAGAATTGGAGGAACGTAAGAAGATTGCAAATATTCCAAAAATATCGCTGCAATTTATAGACGACATAAGCATGCAGTTGATGTAGGCTAGTTGGCACTTGGCACACAGTTTCCGATTTTACTTGTGATGTTGTAATAATAAAAAATAGAAAAGATTTCTTTAGGCTAAGTGTTTTTTTTTTTGCCGTGTTGTGATTCCTTGATAAAACAATAGTGAATTCACCATCATGAAAGTTTTGAATTTTAGTTTTTTAGTTGTGTTTTAATTAAAAATATTGTCAATCCATTTAACATGGCAATTCAGGTGTTATAATCAAAATACTGTGTCATTAAATCACAGTTTTGTTTAATTTAAGTATTCATAACATTCCGATTCATATTGAAACGTTCATAAATATGCTAATGCAAAATATCTTTAACTGTAATAAGACACACATTATAGACCACTGAATTGTTTCTCATATTACAGCCTTTTGACAACAAACTATATTTCTTTTTTTGTTTTAAACTATTTAGTAATACTGTCGCCGTCGATATTAACATAACGCCTGCTGCATGCATGTTTTCTTTTTCTTTCTATTCTTTATCACACTCGATTTTTTCTTTTGTCTCCTCATGCAAAATTATGTTCTTTTACTTTCATAAAGTGCGTCTATATCTGGATTTTCAATATAATTACTATAATGGTTGCTTTTAGATGTGTATTATTACATCTTAAATACTAAATTTACATATTTGCAGTAACAGAAATAAAGATATTAACACGGACATTTTTGTAGAGACATTGTCTTAAGAAGAAAGAAAGAAAGAAAGTCATTGTATACACACATCCAACCCCTTCTCTTTAGTAGTCAAGGTGGCCTCTGGTGGGAGCGCTTCTGTATTTCAACCACTAGGCGACATCATGTGAACGCTGCATTACAAAGCACCCGTGTATAGCCTATCAATAAGCAGATCTATCTATCTATCTATCTATCTATCTATCTATCTATCTATCTATCTATCTATAGTCCTTTACTAGCTGCATGTGTGCATTGCAATCACTGTTCAGAAAATTTTTTTAGTTTTAACCGTGCAGTACTGTGGGAAGTGGGACCACTTCAGCCAAAAAGGCTTACTGTGTTAATCTACTATCTGCTTAATCATGTGCAGCACCAAGCTTCATACAAGACACCTTGGCCATCATAAACATCTATCTAAACTGATCAAGCATGCCTCGTGTTACAGCAGAGTTCAAAACTTTTGACACCACTGAAAAACTGAGCTTTCTAGAATTGTGAGGTGTTTAAAATAGGCCACCAATTCATACGCAAATTTGTGGCATAAACCTTAATTAGATAGACGACTTAGCCTATTGAATTTAGCGGTCTTTACAAAGGCGCGCACTGTACAAGCATTTATGCTGTATTTTTGTCTATTAGAAATTTTTATTCGGGAAGACAATTTGACATCTGAACACTAATGTTGTTAACTTTTTTTTTTACAGTCCATTGAATTCACTGTAGCAGCTTCTATCACAGCCTCGTTTTCATTCCTGTCAAAAATTAAATGTGACGCTGCCCTGACTAAGGTCTATTAACCACATTAACTCCTTTTTACTCAAGGTCAGATGTTCTTGCTTCCAGTGCAGTATAAAAGGTTATTTAGACAACTGAAAAATCATGTGTGATATGCTCATTAAGTTTTACACAGCTCGAGACACCTCTGACATTAAAGCCTGACAACAAATAGCTACTAAAACATTTTTAAAAACCCGTGTAATTTTCCATTTAAACGTCCTTAAATTGTTATTATCGCAATTTATAATACAAATGACAAAAAAATAAAAGCATTTTTTATATGTGGGCACTTTTTTATTATATAATATAGTCATCTTTATTACATAAACTAATATGAAAGATGATTTAATGCTGCCCTTTATTTTAAGGTGTCCATGGTGTAATTACATTTTAGTACTGAGATTTCTTATGGTTAGAGGTATGTTCTGTTATCTTGTTATTATGCATAATTTAGTGTTATTATAGTAGTAAGTACATGTAACGTGGAACTAGGTCACTTTAAAATAGTCTTACCGATTTCATTATTAATAATGGCAGTGATATGTATCTGTAAGTACGTCAGTTCATTAGTTTACGTAGATCAAGTACACTATTAAGATGAGTCAATACCATTTAGCATGAAACTCCAAATGTGCTGCTCCTCAAGTATTTAGTCCCATTTCTTCATGCGCTCACCGCTCTTCATTCGTGCTTTATAGCCCTCATTTGATCACATGACCACAGATTGGCCAATGACAAGCCTTATCTGCTTCCTCCAACCTGTTACAATGTAACATCCCCTTGAGCAGCGAAACTGATACAAATGCACGCGACAGCTGTCTGTTGTTGATCCATGCTTTCGCATTTCACCATGACCCCAATGGAAACAATGGTCTTTAGCTAACAAAACCCGGATACAGGGACCAAGGTATGTAACAGTCAGACACACCAGGAGCCCTAATGTTAGCCTTTGCTTTTAGCACAGTAGCATTAATGGTTAGCTAGCTGAGAGATGCACCGCAAGAGATTAACCATATAGTCTATTAGTTAATCTAGTGATCTGCTCTTAAAACTTATTTATTGTGTATTTGGGTCTCGATTTGTTTTGAAAGGATGCACGTAAAGGCAAACGCTTGATCTACAGAGCAAAAAGAGAAAACAAGCTGCATTGTCCTTCTCGTGAGCTGTAATGTTATTGTCCATAAATGACCGCTTTACATTCATTTCTGGAATCAAAGCAAAAGTTTTAAACAGATGAAATACTGAAAACATGTATTATATGATCTTGTGGTAAGTGCTGTTAACGCAGTGCCCACTCGCAATGTTTAACAATGTTTTATTTGTTTGTATTCTAGAATGTACAGGATATTATGTGTGTGTGTGTGTGTATTCTCCCATGTGACACTTTTTATGTAATTGTGCCTGTTTAAGCTCACTTGGGGTTAAAGTACAACAACAACAACAATATGGCATATATAAATAAAGGGAATAAATATTAGAAATACCAAAAAAAAGAAAAGAAGAATGAATGAAGACAGAATTATACAAAACGTAAAAAAAAAGTAATTTATTTTTAAAATAACCAAAACAAAATTGCATTGTCATACACATCAAACAACATAACACTTGTGATGATAATAAAAATAATAGCGGTAATAATACCAGAATTTATTTTTGCATGTTGCATATAAAATGTACTTCACTCCGTAATCAGGGAAGCAGTACATTACAAAACCAAATTTCCCCTCTTGACCTTGGGCTGGAATTCAGGATGCAGTTTAGTCTGGATGTCTTATATTGACGTAAATAAACTCCAAGCCAAATGTTTCCCATGACAGATATCGGCATAGATCAGTAGCTACAGAAACATCGCGTGTACTTGGTGGTTTCTAAGGAAGAGGGCATGTGAAGGGTCAGACACTGAGCCAGCAACAACAGCAAGATTTTTCTAAACGCTTCAGTGAGTGCTATGATTGGCTGAGGTAACAGTGTATCTGAAAGACCATGTAAGCCTAACCAAACACATTCACTAAGACATTTAAGCTGTCATTTACAGTATGCTGAGAGGCTGCGGCTTAACAAGAGACGTGCTGAATAAACTAAAGCCATTAAATGATAATTATATGCTTTATTATATAAACCGTTGTCTTTTAATCAACACAGTCATCAGAATAGTAGCTAGTTGCAATGGAAACCAGTCTTCTGGTTTATAATAAATGCATATTAATCAGTCTGCACTAATTTAGCACGAACACTGAAATAAAGTATACAGTCCTTTTTAGAACTCTGTTGGTTTTGAAAATGCTTTGAAAAACCAGTTCAAAGTTTAGATGAAAGTGATCGCCGCCCTTTGATTAAATCTAGTGGGCAGCATTCAAGGATTTACCCAAGCTCGGACCTGGACAGCTTTTGTTAAGGGTGACAGCTGGAATATTGTTTGCAAGCATGTTCATGATGTTAATTTATTCAAATACATTACAGCGATTTTAAACGCACAAACTGCAGGACTTCAATAAGAATGGATTAAGCAACTTAAATGACCTTATAATACAAGACTCAAGCACCTTAGATAAGTTGTCTCTTTATATTGAAGGGTTGATACGGATTAGGAAAAATCCATTCCTAATCAGGTGAATGGCACACACTGATTGACTAGTGTCAGGTTAAGTTTTTGGATGGCTCGAGGGGGATTCACTTTGTCTCTGTTGGATCAGTGTGGAAGGAGAAGTGCACGTTACAACGCAAATGAGTCTCATAATGCCACTCCGCTGTCATGCGTCTTCTCACTTTCCAGTGTAAATTAGTCATGGTGTCTCAAATGACTGCTAACATCATCCTGAATGTGCCAAAGATCGCTACAGAAACCCAACGCAAATAGTCATTACTTAAAGCAGCACTGGTCCGATGCACTTTCGGTTTCGATTAAAAAAAAAAAAAGTTCAGCAAGACACAATCTGAATATTTGAAATTGTTTTGATATCGGTATGTATTCAAAATAATCATCAATATATTGACAAGCAATGTTAAAAATCCAGAAGTAATGGCTCAGTTTTAGAGAGGGATGGTTATAGTCATTGTCACTCCAACCTGTGATTAAAGTAGTGGCTATTACAGTCACAATAGTAATGTGAGGAGTCAACTGTTGACACTTGATATGCAGTGGAGTGTAGGGTTAACTGACACACTGAAGTTTCCATAGCTTCTCTGTACATACTAGTAGAATCCCTCTTCCTCAGACTAGAAATCTCTAGTACTTGCATTCATTTTTAAGGTTAAAATCCTGATGATTAAAATTTCTTTCTGCATCGAAAACAAAATCATTATCTGTTGTTCATCTGTTATTTGTTTACTGGTTTTCTACAGTCAAGATCTCTTTTAAATGCATAAAGTAATCATACGCTCGTATGCTTGCTCATTATATTTGGCACTTGCTAGATTCACCGTGTGGCACTGCACCACACTTTGTAGATTTTCCTCCCATGAGGGCAATCTCCTTGGCAACCAGCCTTACAACTTCCTCATTTCTGTTTACCCTGCCATTGTGTTGTGTCTTTGACAGCATGTTTGCTCCTACCTTTCAGTGTCGGCCATGGCCGCAGGCATCAGTTTGTTGAGTGACCTGTCCTACTCCACCGGCAGTTCAGCTAACAGCAGAGAGTCCAGCACTGACATGGAGCCAGGTAATAAACTGCTATTATGTACATGTGGCTGGGAAATATTTGAAATGGTTAATGCACATCATCTAGAAATGAAAATAATTAAGGTGAGATTCTAATTTGCAAGGACCGAATGCAGAGAAATAGTTCTTTGCTGATTTACTTAATTGAAACTAACCAAAAAGAATTAAAGATCATGAGGAAAATATTTGCATTGGAATTACCTACAATATCATTTTTTATTTAATTATACAATTTATAATTTTAATACCTTTTGGTTATATTGTGATATTTTTAAGATTAAAAGAAACACACTAGAGCTTGTTTAGACTGTTAGTATTATATTATAATAGTAATATACTATTATATTATTCTAAAGACATTCATAATGTAATAATTCAGCTTTAGAATGATTTTTTAATGAATGAGTCTTTTTTGCTAAATTCAGCCGTTCCATTACAGGAAAAAATTACATCTTAAGATATATTAAAATAGATAACTGTTATTTTATATGTAGTAATATTTTACAACATTACAGTATTTACATTAAATTAATGCAGCCTTGAGCATAAGACACATACATACATTATATATATATATATATACAGATAGAGAGAATTTTACTAAGTATACTATCATCTTTATATTAAAGGAAATAATGGGTAGTAATATGGCTACATTAACGTATCTAGACTTCAAAATCTTTTGTAATAGTCTTTCCCAATCTATTTAAATGACTCATTACATTTCAATTAGCACAACTAAGTACAGAGATAATTCATCTCCTTTTAATTTCCTCTGAGTTCAAGTAGGTTAGGTGAGAAAGGACACTAATAGCCACGGTGACAAAAACTTTCCTAAGCCTCTTGAGATGTTGAGTTGACTGACGCACGTGGAACCCACTTTTCTTTCATGCATCATTCAGTTTTTGAGCTTCGTGTTACATAAAATCTTCGTATTCAGCATAGCAGATGAAATGCATTAGTTGAAAAGGTGTAATTCAAGTCTTATTATGTTGAAATGCATGCAGGGTTACGCAACCAGAGCTGTCTTTTACATTTCCATAAAACACATCATCCTGTTTCTCTTCCACCTGCGACAACACACAGAAGCCTCTGTACAGCCTCCCACTGACTTCGGACTTGGTCACCATGGAGACTCCCTTCAAGTGCAACTGATGAACCTGTTGGATTGTATCGGTCTCTCATGCCTCTTTTGTGCAGCTCGGTGATTGTGTAGCAATGATTCACTGCACTGGGGTCAGCGCTTGCAGGCTGCGCTTAATGTAGTGTCAGCAGTACTTTAGATGGGATACGGGCTTGCTCTTACCTAGTAGACGAGATCTACATGGGTTTTCGAAAGACGTGCAGGCACTCTGCTTCAGAGATCTTAAGGAGGAGGCGCAGCTCAGCCGTGGAGGTTTTGACTACTTCTTCGCAAAGGGTCATTATGGCACTTAGCATGTCCGAGGCACAGATTGACATCACGGCCTGTGAATGTAATGCGTCATGTTCAAGTCGGAGCTATTTAGTCTGAGGAGTGAATTCTGAATCCTCATTTTTCTTCATCTGTCTCTACAGTGAATGTCAGAGCACCCACTGCAAAGTACACCAAGGTGGGTGAGACTTTGAGGCATGTCATCCCAGGACATATGCAGTGCTCCATGGCTTGTGGTGGTCGAGCATGCAAATATGAAAACCCCTCTCGCTGGAGCGACAAAGAACAAGCCATCAAAGGACTCTACTCCTCCTGGTAAGCTGTCTTCTTGCTCTATTCTCAAACAGTGTGCATTGTTTGGAGTGAACATTGATTGAGATTGTTGACATCAATTCATTGTACTAGTTCTAAACAATTCAAAATTCTGATAATTTTAAGAAAATATTAGACTATTAAATCAATTCTCAAAAAATGCTTGTCTTGGATGGTCTGTCCATTGCATTTTATTTGAACGTTTTTCATAGAAGTAGCCTTTTAACCTTTTAAACATTAGTTTCCATTCATTTTCCAAACTTGTCTGTCCATGCAATCAGTCAATCAATTTAATTTAATTTAATTTAATTTAATTTTATTCATCCAATACAGCCTGAAACTGATATGGCATATAAATTAGTTATTTATTTATTTTACATCTAATCTGCAAACTTCTTGTCAGTCCTGGACAAATTTAATTTGATTTTATTTGAGTTTTGAATTTCATTTAATTTTTAACGAATATTGCTTTTGATACTGACAATAAATGATACTGACTGCCAATAAATAAATATATAATTATAAATATATTAATAAATAAATTTTAATTAAATAAATAATTGATCACTTGCACATTAACCATTTGTTTTCCTCTTTGTTCTTATTTAATAGTATTTGTATTAGTGCTGTTAATCATGAATAATTGCATCCAAAATAAAAGTTTTTGTTTACATAATATGTGTGCTGTGTTTGTTTATTATGTATATATAAATATGCAAACACACAGTACATATTTACATGTATATACATTTATAGGATTATATTATTATATTTTATATTATATATAAATAAATGTAATATGCAATCAGCATATTTTTTTAAACATATATGTATTTATATATGCAAAATAAATATACACAGTATACACATATATATTATGCAAACAAAAATGTTTATTTTGAATTCGTTAATAGTTTGACAGCAGTAATTTGTTATTGAGTGAGACATTTTGTTGATATCTACTGTAATTCATGCTCTGTTCACAGGATAACTGATAACCTGTTAGCCATGGCAAGACCTTCAACTGAAATCATTGAAAAATTCAACATCATCGAACAATTTCATGCGTATGTTGTACTCGGTGGCAAGCTACAAATAACTGATTCCCAAGATGCACCGTGCACGGTTTTGCTGATGATTAAACTTGCTTTCTTCTAGGTGTGGCTTAAAGACAATAATCAACTTGCAGCGTCCAGGGGAACATGCCAGCTGCGGCAGCACTCTGGAGCCAGAGAGCGGATTCACCTATCGCCCAGAGGTTTTCATGGAGGCAGGGAGTGAGTAGATCGCACATACACACAAACATACATCTCTTCTTCTCTCAGAGGTCAGGAGAATTAGGCTGGGATATATCCTTCCTTAATCTTTACGATTATCCCATTAAATTGTCAGTGTGTTGGACCAGCTAAAGAACCTTTTATACAGTATTTGCTTTCTATACATAAAGTGGTTGAGCTTGCAGGAATTGTTCAGGTTTTGACACTTAGGGGGATTGGCAGCCCTTAACAAGATCTCCTGAGAGCAGTGATGTACTTACAGACAGCACCTTCCAGGAAACGATGTAAAGCACAATTTCCAAAGAGCGCAGCATGTCGAAACACGCACGAAACGTCTCTCAAATTAAGAAGGCGTCAGCACTGATGAGAGATCCTCTGTGTATTATATCATCCCAGTTATCCAGAAAGAGCAGAGTATGTTGTTTCACATAAAAGAATAGACAACATATAGATGTGTTTGTGCAGTTATTGACCCTGTGGACTTTGGTGAAATCCCATCACAGCATCATTTCCACCACAATTAGCATTCTGGGATTAAAACAATGATGGTAGTAATTACATATATATCCTCTTAAATATGAAAATAGAATAACTAATTTGTCTTGCAACGGTTGTTTTTATAGCCAACGTTTAAAGTAAACGTATCTTTTATTTATTTATTTATTTTTTTTAAATTTGACAGGAGTACAGTAGCTGTGTTTCCATCCACCTACATTTCTGTGCATTTTGGGATATTGCAGAAAAAAACGCCAATCAAGATGCACATCAATTCTTAAAATGTATATACATTTCTTATCCAGTAAGAAAACATGCATTAACTATGATGTAAAAAAAATTATTAAACCCTGCATTTCCATAATGTACATAAAAAAAGATGTGAATTTTGTAATGGGACACCCTAAAAACTGGGCCAATCAATTTCACATCATCTAAAATGCTAGTTATAAAATGCTTGAGCAAAGTCTTGCCAAAGTGCCTTATTATAATTAACTCCCAGAACTGTGTTCTGACATCAGGCTCCGAAAATAAGAAAACATGATCACCTTTCATCAGTGCACGCTGAAGATTGTGTATTGTATATTAAATATTTTATACAGTACCTTCTCCTATTCTACTGCATATTTAGTTTTTATTCATGATATTTAGCGCAAGTGAAATGAGGAAGTGACGATTTTGCTCTCTTCAACTCACTGGATGGAAACGGTACTTTATTCACCAATTTTTCATGCGTTATTCCAATTTTGTGCATAAGTTTCATTTGTAACTTTAGATGGAAACATAGCTAGTGTGATTGGAAATGGCACACAATAAAAATTGACAAAAGTGACAACTTATTTCTCTCATAGAAAAAAAGAAAAACAAATGCACCAACTTTAAAAAGAATAAAAAATTGTCCAGTGTAGTAATAACTATGCACAAATATATTTTTGGTTTATTTTAGTAAGTTTAATTATAAAATGTAATAAGGCATGTTTATGATAAGTAATAGTAATAGTAATAGTTTAATATTTAAAATTCGGGCTTTGGACAACAATAAATTTATAAATAAGGCAATTTGAAGCCAAAAATTAAATGGAACAAAAAGAAATCTTAAAATTTGCTTAAAACCTTTTGAACATAAACGTGCTAAAATCAAATAGATAACAATAAATGTATTATGTATAAAAGGGATAGTTCACACAAAAATGAAAATTAGATGTTTATTTGCTTACCCCCAGGGCATCCAAGATGTAGGTGACTTTGTTTCCTCAGCAGAA
>JAUMHQ010000066.1:10290098-10314655 GCA_032361165.1 Enteromius paludinosus
AACTGCAAGATGCTATCCTATCAATATGGGCCAACATTTCTAAAGAATGCTTTCAGCACCTTGTTGAATCAATGCCAGGTAGAATTAAAGCAGTTCTGAAGGCGAAAAGAGGTCAAACACTGTATTAGTATGGTGTTCCTAATCATCCTTTAGGTGAGTGTATATATCCAACTTCTTTTTGCTACTGGAAGTTTGCAGATGCCCTCTTGTGAGCCCAAGCCCCCTGGTTGAGAACCACTGCTTTGGAGTATATATTTTTTTGCCAGTGTGACTTTTTTTCCTAAATGGATAATGTTTACACTAAAACAGCTGTTCATCTTTTCATGTTGTTTAGGGTCAAAAGCAAACTCTTCTGTGTATTCTTGACTGTGTTGCTCATTTGCTTCAAATACCACAAGAGGTTGAGACTGCCTTTTTTGAACGCACACTCAAAGCATTCACTTGGGTAAGTCACAGCCACAAAGATTTTCACAACAGACTACTGATGAAAAGTGAAGATGTTTTTTTTTTTTCCTTCTCCTGGTAAAGTTTAGTAGTACTTTGTAGATTATTTGTCCTAATTATGTTTTATTAATCTCGTCCAGATTTCCTCGGATTCGGAGAATGGACAGTTAATCTGTAAGACTCTGAGAGACGTCATGATCCCTGTCCTCAATGATTTGAGAACAAAAGCAATGGAGGAGCTTGAGGTGACCTGCCACTGTTCCCATGTACCCTGATCAAGATGGTGGGAAACTGAAAACAGGAGTCTACTGTAATTTTGTCAAGAAACAAACCTGAAGACACAAACTAACAGTTTTGTTTTTTTTTCTCATTCAAAAAATGTTTCTTCTTGACTTTCGAGAGAACAATAATTACTGCCATACATGTATGTGCCACAAGGTTTTGTCAGGCTATTTTTCTAATTTGATTTTTCTTAATAGTTTATTTTTGATACACAATATTTATTAGCTAACTGAGGAAACTATTTATTAATAAGTATGTCATGTATTTATTTTTATGCTTTCGTTTGGCTCTAACGAACTGAGGATTCTCATGATAATTATGTTTTGTCATATAATACTGTGTGAATAGTATAATGGTAGATGTGCTTTATTATTTACTAAACCAAATAACATCACTGTGCAACATCTCATTTTAAGATACAGTCTTTAATGTTTCTACTGAATGAAGCAAATTGACAGATTTGCTGATTCTTGCCTTTGCGATTTGTATTTAAGTTTTCAAAAAGGTTTGTATTTAAGGAACTATAGAGGACAACTGAATGCTTTTGTTCGTAATGCAATGCAGTTTACATTAGGAATAGCTCAGCATGGCCCGAGAATGCATCACAACAATTCCTGCTAAAATGAAGCAAGATAATGCTCTGTAGAGGCTTTTGCAGGATGCTTCTTTGCCTTTTATTGGCAATATTTATAACTAAGCTGCTTCTTTAACTTAAAATGAACACATATGAAGGAATATGTACATATATGTTTGTCATGTGGTGTTTTAGTACTAGATAACACTGTGTTGAAACTGACCTCATTTGTCAACTAAAATGTCTTTTTAAGTAAGTATCATGTAGCCAGCAGAATACTTGTTTATTCATTCATGTTCATAGAAGAACTGTAAAATGTTTTCTTGTCAGAATTAAGACAGATTGTGGATTTTCCAAAGCACTGCGTAATTTTTATTTATTACATTTTCATTCAAGTCTATAAAATAAACATTATGAATGTTACCTTTGGCACACTGTCTTGTTAACATACTAATCCAACTTTGCCTTCGTTAAGCAAGTTTCTAATAAATTCAGTTTATTAAGGTGTGTGGATCATACTTTTATTAAAGAAAACTACAGTTTGACGCAGGTCATCTGATTCAGCAAATGCTGATGATAATAATTCTGATCTTTCTGTTTCCTATTGTAGTTTTAGTAAGTGTTGTCCTGCAACCAGCTGCAGTTTTTAAGATAATCACAAAGTTTTAAAAGTACTTGGCATGTTTGAAAAGCAGAACAGTCGTTATAAGACTCTGTCTTGTCTTGTGTGTCTGGATCTTTTCATTCGGCCTGCTCTGGAGCTGCCTTGCAGCCATAATTATTACCAGAAGTGCATCAAACAAACTGAAGTTGCGTAAAAGGGTGCCCTTTTCCCAGCCTTATGTCCTGCTAGGTCAGAAAGTATTTTTCCATGCACAGAGTGTGATAAATGGAGTTTTATATTCTAATTGAAAGGTATGCCAGATATGAAGATACATTTAGGTAGGTGGTGCTTTTTGTATTTCAGAACACTTTATTTTTCAGAATGCTGCTGTGTCTATAAAGAAGTTCATCTCTTGTTAATTTGGCTGGCTCCCTCTTTATGCTTTTACAGACAAATATATGTAGTGCAACTTGTAGTCAGTGATGATTTAGGCTATATAGCATCTGTGGGGCGAGTCAAGTATTTTTATTTTTACTGGTAACTCATAGATCAAGACATGCCAGGTGGAAAAACACAGGTAAATATATATTTACTACTTTAAGGTCCACTTACAGATATAGATATAAATGTCTTCTATATTAATTCCCCTACATACTGTATACTGGCGATCTGATTAAGTTTCACGCACAGATCAGTAGCCCAAGCTACCGGCTAAAAAGTGTTGGTCTTACAAGTTTTGGATCTTTTTCTAAAATAAAAAATCCATGAGCGCCTCATTTCGTTTTATTGCATCTCCTTCTATTTGTATGACTCTGCTCAGCAAAATTCAAGGTTTGGTGATTGGTTGAATCATTAAGGCCCGGTTCCACAAACAGGGCTTAGCTTAAACCAGGACTAGGCATTAGTTAAATTAAGATATTTAAGCAACTTTACAAAAATGCCTTATATGAAAATATTACAGGTGTGCATCTTAACACAAAACAATGACACTGACATGTTTTCTAACCATAGTTTTTTTTAATACTATTTCTATTTAATCCATAGCACACATGGACATACAATCCACAGTTTATTTATAAAAAAAATATATTATTGAGTTTTTTTATTTTATTCTTCGTTGTGTTGTTGTTGTCTCTGTGTACTGGTAGCTGTGACACCAAAACAAATTCCTTGTATGTGCAAGCATACTTGGCAATAAAGCTCTTTCTGATTCTCAATCTTAAAATATGTCAGAGCAAGATTTTTTCATCTGAGACAGCTCAAACATGCAATTAAGTCTGGGACTAGCTTAAACCTTGTCTGTGAAACTAGGGGTATGTGTTTATAATCCGGATGAGTAGCCTTGTATTTGGATATTAGCCTAATGTTAGAAAAGAAGCAGTGATATAAGCTTTCATCATAACCAGCTTCCAGTAAGACTTTATTTAGCCAAACTAACAGCTCCATCTGGTGGTTGGTGACTATACAGCAATTCCACTTCTAAAATTGTTAATGAATAAATTGGTTCTTAGATGGACTCTTTGCTCGTTAACCGCTTAATGAAATATTTCCAGCTGATAAGACAGCTAGGCGAGTTTCCGGCGTAATATCCTCCCTCTAGCAAGTTTAGTTTTAGTCATTTATTTCTATATTTTATTTATTGTATTTACTGTCTAAACTGAAGTAACGTTAGTAAAAACTTTATCGTGATTCTTATAACTATTACATTAATTACAATTAATTACAATTAATTATATATAGGCATATCACATACACATTTCTAATTATAGTACACATTACATTTTACTGAGTAGCAGAAAACGTAAATAGCCACTGTACATGGATGTGGACCGATTTTCTTCCTCGTGATGTAATTTTGAGCACCGTTTTTCACAATCAATCAATATGTTCCATAAATATCCATATTTAGCATTTTATGAAAAATTATCTTTCCTATCTCAAGAGCACGTATACCTAACAAAGATACATCTTCCGTCCAAAGCACAATTTTTTTGCCCATTAAAATGAAAATCAAAATGTAATTATAATTTCCTCAAATAATGACATGTTCATTCATTAAGTTAGTTATTACTTGCATTTTTTATTTTTATGTAATGTAATGTAATGCATTTTAATGAACTCCCTCACATACCGTAGCTAAGAGGGCGGTCCTCCTCGTCGTCAGTCCTGTACGCGTTCATCCGGGTCCTGGAGTCCCAGCACAGACGCTGACCGCGGGTGTTCATCGCTATTAGCCGACTAGCCTTCAGCTTCCATTGAGGACACAGTGAAGGTATGATAAACGCGTTTGTTTCAAAACACCCCCTTCTCACCGCCAAGGATACCGGTTCGGTTTTATATTGCATTTCTGTATTTTTCCTCACGTCCGATAAACTTTACAAGAAGTTTCCATTTCTTACTGCATTATTTAAGAGCGATATGTAAACTAGCTTGCTGGCTAGTCTGTGAGGGGCACTTATCCTAGCATGCTATCTGAATGGAGCCGAAATATATCACATGCCGTCCTCTGAAGATTTTAATATTGTCGTATATGTCAAAAAAATTGTGCCGTTTCTCCTTGTTCCGAGGAACGTAATATTTGGGCGAAAAATTTATTGGCAGGGTAGCCTCTGGAGACCGCCATTTTTTTTATAAATCAAGCGAGGGAAATTTGAGCAACATACAAAGAGTTCGATAGGACACACTAAGAGAGTCCCCGTAATAATGAAAAACATGATGTCACGGACTGTCTTTAATTTTTATTTGTGTAAAATAACGTTTTGTTGTATTAGTACATGTGGATGAGAAATCTTACTGAACACTGTGAGCTAGAATACAGAAATCTATGTTTCAATATATCCAGAGTTGCTTGGTGTTACACCAGCCAGGATGTGTCAGTTATATACATTAGCTTGTCAGTTTGACACAATGCAAACTGCATGCATCTATAGATAGAGATGTATAATTGTCTACTACTTTTCTGTATCATGTCATGAGCTTTCAGAGAAGGAATGCAAGGTAAGGTAAATTGAAAACGGACTGTAAGCTCAATTCAGCACCACCTTTTATTGTTATAATTTAGTGCAATTAGCCTAACTGATAGTCAGATGGAGTTTCAGGAACTTAGTATCACATTCACTGGTGTTCTCAGTAACATGGCCTGTCAAAGATGAATATGCAGCATGATAGGAAAACTTGCAGGACTGCCAGAATGGAAGTTAGGCTTGTGTGTTGCCAAACCTTGCCAAGGGGGCACATTTTCTTTGGAATCTTTGGGTCTTTAAAGATCTTTGGAATAGATCTTTAATCACTGTCTTTGCTTTTAACAGCGTCTTGTTTCCTGAATTTCTGTTCTCTCCATACAATAACCAGCTTAGTTGTCAGTGTTCCTACACTTAAGCGGTGTAACTGCACCGCAGCTGAATCTGCTGCCCATGGCGCAAAATATACAGTCAGTGGTCTATTGACAGTAGCCTAGTTTCCATCCAGTGTTTACGCTGTTTTGTTATCGACAAATTTTTTATTTGCGTAAAAAAAAAAAGTATTTGTGAAATTTGCTGTGTCCAGCCTGTTTCCATCCAACTGGCTTTTAACTGATAAAATTGTGTGATGGTGTCATCTTTAAAAAACAAAACAAAAATAAAAACGAATTGTCACCTAAGTTTTGGTGCATTGCAAAACAAATTTGCCCTTAAGCTGTTTCCATACATAACTTTTACCTATTGCCCATAGAAATCATATTCAAATAGTCTGTTCTTAATCCATTTGATAAAAAAAAAACGTACATTTATATAGGCCTACATAAAAATAACAAGTTTAATGAGTTTGTTTTTATACTTTGGGTTAGGTAACTCATCTTTTTACCTTATTTAAAATTTTAGATGCAATAATATTATGATTTAATGTGCTTTTGAACTAGGCTAAGGTGCTTTGACACGAGCAACACCACAAACACGGAAGCTGCTAATTCTGTCATGTGACACTACATTTATTTGCGTTAAAGCCCATTTTCTCGACAATAGGTGTTTCCAAACATTTTTTTGTGACATTTGAAGTATCGATATAGAATTTTAGAATGATATGCTTCTACAAGCTGCCGAAAACAAGGCTTTAAGTGCTTTAGTTTTCTCCTGCCTGCCTGCTGTTACTGACGTCATCAATCCCAGAGCCCACATATATCATAGCACATTTTATTAACTCAAATGCATTGCTTCATGGAAAATTAATCAAAATGCTTTATGTAAAAACGTACTTAACATTTAAAAATGAAAAAGAATAGCTAGTTCACCCAAGTTATAAAAGATGTAGTTGAGTTTGTTTTATTATCAAAATAAATGTGGATAAATGCAGCATTACTTTACTTGAATACCAGTGGATCCCACTGTAGTGAATGGGTGCTGTGAGAATGAGCATTCAAGCAGCTGCTAAAAACATCACAGTAATCCACACGACTCCAGTCAATTAATTAATGCCCTATGAAGCAGAAAAATACATGTTTCCATCTGCGAACCCATCAAGGCATTTTAACTTTAAACTGTCACTTCTGGCTAAAAATATCATGCCATAATGCATAATAACACGTTCTCAAGTGAAAAGGTCCACTTCCTGTTGTCCTCTCAAATCAAAACACACCATCCTATTTGTTTTGGACTGTTTTCAGTGATTGCATATTTAGAGGCACGTGCTCATGTTCAACCTTTTCACTGGTTAATGCAATATTATAGATGGAGAATTCATATTTAAGGCAAGAGCGATGGTTTGAAGTTAAAGCTGTCTTGATGGCTTTACCACAGACATGCAGTTTGTGGATTACTTTACATTACTGGTGGATTATTTTGATGTTTTTATCAGCTGTTTGCAGAGGGACAATTGGTAAGCGAGTGATGTAACGCTATATTTCTCCGAATCTGTTCTATTGAAGAAATCCATCCTTAATTTTGGGTGAGCTATTCCTTTAAGTGAAACCAAATCCGAAATTACATTTAGAATGATATGTATCTACAAGCTACCGACAAGATGGCCGAAACCAAGGCTTTAAGTGCTTTAGTTTTCTCCTGCCTGCCTGCTGTTACTGACGACATCTATCCCAGAGCCAAACTGGGCCCAAGTCCGAATGTGGTGGCATTTAATCTTGTCTGAGATGTTAGTACGTAGCCAAGTCACACACAATGTCAACATGGCTTCCTGGTGCCTGAGAGGGTGCCAGTAACTTGGCCAGCCCCTCCATTTTGCTGCATTACCCGTGCTGTCTGTTTCAGTTCGAGGGAGCGTTTTGTAGTCTCGTAGCTGCCTGGTTAGCATCTTTTTTTTATCCCGTAATCCGTTCCTTCACAGTAACTTCTAATGATGTGTGATGAGCGCAGCAAATATTTAGCATTTTGAACAGTCGGATTGCTTGTTTTTTTTATTTATAAACTTAATTCAATAACCTTTTTCTTGTTCACAGACTGACTGTGCGTTTGGAAGTATGGTAGATGCCGAGGCGAAAAGCCCAACATGGCGGACAGAAAGGACTTCGGAAAAAAACATCAGTTTTGTCACAATCCAGTTACATCATTTCCAGGTGGAAAGAAGGCGACATGTGCACCGTGGGATGAGGTAGTAGGTTGTATAGTTTTAGGGTCACACCCACACTGGGAGATAACTATACAGCCTACTGTCTTTCTCAAAGTGAAAACGGAGCTGCCGAAGTATCATCCTACATTTCCTGATGTTTAATATCAGTGATGGCATTGTCAAGCTGAAATGTTTTGGATTGTTAAAAGAGATGGCAATGCTTGTGCAGTGTGAGGTAGTAGATTGTATAGTTGTAGGGTAGTGATTTTATCCTGTGTAGAAGATAACTATACAATCTATTGCCTTCCCTGAGGGGCAGAAATACTCGCATACAGACCTATTTACTTTAGATGCTTTATATTTTATAAATCAAGCTTTAACCTTTTCTTGTGTCCGAAGTAACTTTTTCAGAAGTACAATAAAGGTATTTACAAAATAATCAGTGGTTTTGTTTGATATTTATTATTAGTAAGCACTTTCTGGTTTAATGGCTATTGATTAATAGAAGTATTGTACGGCGCTCAAGTAAAAAGTTGTTCTTATCAGCTCAACATCATGCATTCATCCTGGAGATGGCGCTCTTGTATTGTCTATAGACATGGCTGAACTTGACAGGATAACGGCTGCCTGTCCCGTGTGAATGATCGGCCACCAGTTTTTAAATGCTTACCCTTTATTTTGATAGTCCACTTTAGACATTCTACTAACTATAAGGTACTTTGTGACTACATGTCTACTAACTCCGAGTAGACTTGGGCTATGTTTAGGGTTAGTAGAATTAGTTGACATGCATACACTTGCAAAGTTTCTTCTGGTCAGTAGTATGTTGTCAAAATAAAGTGTTAGAAGATATTAAGCAGAGAGTCTACTAATACTCTTCTAGTTGACATGCTGTTGCTAAGTTACTTATTGTTAGTTCACTTTAGACGTTCTACTATCGAAATAAAGTGTTACTTTTGATCTTATATTAAACATACTGGATTTCTCATGGTTTGGTTGCTTATTATTCCTAATAAGCCAACTATACTTTTAGTATACTCCCTATAGTGTCAACTTATTAAACTTTGCATGCATGAGGGATCTGTAGGTAATTACTGTGTGAGTCTTGGGATGGATTGTTGCTTAGCAACTAGAAATCTAACTTGTTTGAGAGATACTCGCATATTAGTTTAAAAACTTGATAAACTCCTCCAATAATGGGTCTGAAGTTTGATATTTGGACATGGATTTTTAAAAGGTTGCACAATTTATTATATATAGATATTATACTTACTGATTTGACATGATTAATTGTTTTTTTATTGTAATCAGTCTTAAAATCTGAGATTGTCAGTGCTACATTGATTTTTATAAATTAGTGGACAAAAATATGAGCTGCTACATATTACTGTAAGTACTATAGACAGGCACTTTGATTTAAGTTGCTAGTTTCATTTCACCAAACAGGAACCATTTTCATTTCTGTCAGACAAAAGAATTATTATAAATATTTAACATTAGTATTAAGTAATAAGTTACAAGTTCATGAAGTGTGAGGGGCCTTCTCAAGCTAAACTATACATGCACTGTGTGTCTTCAGGTTCAGTATATATACTTTGCATGATGACCAAAAAAATCACGTTAAAATAGTTTACATTTTTATATTGAGTCTGTCAAAGAAAAAGCAAACAGAACTAAAGAATTCTTTGAATTAATTCTTTTCAAATGTAAACAATTTTTCATCTTAAAGATAAATTATGAAGGTATCCTTATTTGGTGATGTAGAAAGATGACATGTGCCACCATTAAAGTCATTGCTTGCACAAATTCTAATAAGGGAATTTTGGATGCACATTTAATTTAACTTTCTATTTGATGTATTTATGTTAATAAACCTTAGTTTGTTTCATGTTTCTGTTGTAATATCTGCTGTCCTGTTCTTGGTCCCGGAGTACACATGGTTCTTTGACATCTTTGTTTTGGAAGGTGGATAGATGAACACATCTCTCACCTCGCAATTAAGGACTTGAGGTGGGTGAGGGGGAAATCTAAAGTCGAACAAGTTTTCTTTTCTCATGGGAGGAGCAAACGGGTGCAGGAAAATAGATAAAAGCTCTGTTTAAGAAGCTGGGGTTACTGCGATATGATCTTCGTCAAGGAGCGCTCAGAGAATATACCTTTCTTACTTAGAGTTATTATGGTATTATAGAGAATAGATACATATCGTAGTGACACGCCTGTCGCTTATTACTCGGCTGTTGTATCTCAAATCAGATTTTTACCTTCCCTACACATCGTAGGCTGCTTCTATGCATGTGTGTTGTTTGGTTGAACGCGTGCTCGCGGTGTGTTTTGAAGTCATTAGTCGCGTTATCAACCTGCTACTCGGCTTCAGGAGCGCACAGACGTATAAAGGAGTATCGCAAAGTTTTAATTTCCTCCAGAACACACCTTGATAGATTTAACAGATAAACGATCTGCTGGAAATTGTGCTGTGAGTGTAAAAGCGGGTAGCCGTAGTCCGTTCCAGTAAAATCGAGACGCGTAAAAAGTGATTGAGAAGTTGTACATATGCAGAATAACATTGATCTCCACACGTCCCGAAGGATATCAGCTCAGGTGTTCACGTCAAGTTTTCACGGAGTTTTGCATCCCTCCAAGGACTTGCTTTGCTTGTGATAAAGCCTCGCTTCCTCCGGTTAGGCTACCCAACCGGGGACTACTATCAATTCACAGTCTATTAACAAAGTTCAGGCTGAACATGAGCAGGAAAACACGCCGCTGGATTTTCCACATTTTCCTCTGTTTGGGGATTATATATCTGAAGATTGGGTAAGTAGGGTAAAATGGAATGTGTTTATCTGTTTCAATTTGTAAAGAAGCATATTCACTGCTGGATTTAGACCGTTTAGCTGTAAATATAGGTCTATATTAGCCTAATTATACTTTCATTATTTTTTTTTACCGCCATTATGGTAACGTTGCTTTGATCAAATTTGGTAAAATACTTTGAATAACCTATATATCAAACAATAAATAAAATGCTCTGATCTACAAGAGAAGTAAAAAAGAAAAAAATATGTAAATTTGTTGCTGTTTTACATTTACGAGTAATTTAATTTGTCCGGATTAATTCACCTTTTTTTTTTAAGGCTATATTTTTAATTTATGTTTCATGTTTTTAGCTTTTAAAAAAAATATGAATTCTGGGATTTTTCGAGGTGCTTAATTGGGTGTAAAATATTTATATTACATATTTGGAAATGCAAAATCAGTTTGGCCTACCCACAAAACAGATAGGACCCATTTAGACGTCATCACTGTTCAGGAGTATTTATTTCCTATTTATGTGTCACAATATTTGTTTACAATTGTTTTGTGGGCTAAGGAAAGAATCATTTTATTCTTTTTAATTGACCCTTAAAATAGATTTTTTGGAGAAAAATCAACATGACCAACAATACATCTTTCTTGACTCTTTTTTTTATCATCATATACATCCTTCATTGTCACTGACCCATATTTTCCAATTTTTGTGGTATGCGATTATCTATTTTGTTTTAATAGTTTTCTGTTGTTAATTGGTGACGAGTCCTTGCTTTAGTGCTAGAATTATTTTGTAGTCATGGCCCTTTCCACTCAAACTGCATTTTAAGATTTCAATATTTTCCTACATAAACATTCCACTTTGTTTTAAACTTTACAGGGGCTTTTCCTCCGTGGTTGCGTTGGGAGCAAGTGTTATCTGTAACAAAATTCCTGGTTTGGCCCCTCGTCAAAGGACTATCTGTCAAAGCCGGCCTGACGCTATCATTGTCATTGGAGAAGGAGCGCAAATGGGAATCAATGAGTGTCAGTTTCAATTCAAAAATGGAAGGTGGAACTGTTCAGCCCTCGGGGAAAGAACTGTCTTTGGAAAAGAGTTGAAAGTGGGTATGTTACCAAATTATTACATTTATACTGTTACAGTATTCAGAAATGAATTGCTGATATTTTTAAACAAGCGGTCTCATATTTTAGACATAGTTCTGATAATAAAGAAAAGCACAAAGACTGTTAATGACTAAATTACTTTCTTTCAAACCCTAGAGCCCAAATAAAGCTGTTTTTAGACTCAACTTGTGAATGAGGAGACCTTTCGATTTTTAGTTTTTTTGCTGAGAGACTGTCTGACGGTCTTTGTGAAACCGGAGGTCACTCTCAAACACCTGCTAGAACACTCTTAATACTACTTTCATGCAAATATAGGATTTTCTTCACAAACTGCATAGACTTTAGTGTTTTAAAATGACACTCTATTGTGTCCTCCTCCTGATATCTCACTTGAATTGATTTGTCATTGGATGTCAGGCGAATATTCAGATTTTCACACGCCATAGTAACAATGTCAGGTAGGTTTCAGCTGCATGCATTCATGGAGCAAGTGCCAACGCGGCTGGATTTATAGCCCTCTCAACAGTCCACCCTCTCAAAAGAATGATTTTTCTAGTCGACCTGTCTTATCTGTAGATTTTAATGATTTGGCATTCAGGGTTTTCACTTTACCACGGGTATAAGTTACAGTGGTTGAATAGTAGAGCAAAGAAAGTACAGTATTGTGCAGAAATGTAACAATATGTCACCGTAAAGAGACAAAGCATAAGTAATTAACTGAGTTTTTCACTTGGGGGTAATGTTATCCATTTTCCTAAGGCAAACTTAGGCCTGTTAAGGAGTCCTTCAGTGCTATTGAGCCTGCGACACATTGATGAATGGTGGTGTGAAGGACTTTGCTTTAGTTTCAGACCCTGCTAGCAAATAGGAGGTGGCATTATTGTGTATTTTTTCCTGTGGCTGCAGGGAATTTCGATGCTCAAATATCCGAACTCTGTCAGAAATAAACTCCAAGATAATATTCTCTTTCCGTTAACCGCACAGTTTTAGGATCCAGTCGATGTTGCGATGGTGTGGTTGAGGCCCAGGGGAGAAGATTAGATCTGTAGAGACTTGTATGTATCGCTGAAGGTGAAGCTGTATTTTATCCCTCTGCATCAAAGACAAGCGCCTCCTGAAAAAAAAACCCACAGGTTTTCGTCTCTTTCCATCTCATTCTGGAGCTGCACACACTCAGCCGTTTACACTTGAACGGCAGCCTGGATCTGTTGTGGGTGCTGATTATATTATTTAATGCTGTCTGCTTGGACAGCTGCTATGGGTCTTGTGTTGTGTGCCCTCTCATCTAAGCGCTTCAGAGCTGACGCTGACCTAGAGTGACAGACCGTGGTCTCCATTTCTGAAGCGGCCCAACTGCTTTATTTACCCAGACTCTCTTTTTTTTTTTTGTCTATGGTTGGTATAGGGAGGATTAAATAAAGTGGACAACCGTTCAAACAGGATTGGTTTCAGTGGGTGTATGACCAGTCATGCTCCTAGTAGCAGAAGTTAGAAGATGAAAAGAGGTTGTTAATCCTGTGGGGAGGGGCTTGCGTACTCAAAAAAAAAAAAAAAGTTGTTGAGTAATGTGCAGTAATTTTCAGGGCCTGGTACCAAGGTCCACATTTGGCACACACGGCAATGGATTCCACTTATAGGTGCACTTTTGCACACTTTGCTGTCTCCACTAGCCATGGACCCGTTCACCTTTTTATCGTATATGTAAATGAAGTTCGATTGAAATATAGCTTGCTGGAAATCAGTGGTTGGACAGATATGCGAAAGGCATCCCATCTTTGTGCTTGTGTTGCTTTATGTTGCTTGAGCGCAACCCTCCTAAATCTTCTCTGACTTAACCACCCTCTGGTATGCTCAAAAATAGTTTTCCTCCAACAGCATTAATGCCTCAAGTCCAGACAAGTACATTGTATGAGGTTTATAAATTAACCTCTTGCATTTACAGTTTTGGCAAGAAACGTCTCGCACAGAATCATGCAATGCCACCGATTCAGATTTCTCTTGAAAATAAATGACACCCATGTCATAACACACACAAGTTTTATGGAAGTCTTATCTGCTCTGTTTGTGTTCAAAATATCTTGATTTAAGTAAACATAGCTTGAGTGAAATACAAAGACAAGGAGCCGTCTGCTCTAGTATTGATGAGAATTTTAAGATTCTGCGTCGATACGGTCTTCATTTTCCGTTCTTCAAGATATATCCCTACTCCTTTGGCGACAAGCCCAAACAACTCATAAAAATCTCCACATAATTGATGCCCCAAACTGGCCTTTGTTAAATTGCATGGGCAGCGTTCCAAGATGTTTATCATCAGCAGGTCAACACATACCAATGTTAGTTTCAGGAAACCACTGAAGACTGTTGCTGCCGCTCTTGATCGCTCGAAGGTGAAAATTCCTGAATTGCTGAGCCGGTCTGTTAGCAGTCTGACATATATATGTGTTTTCCACTTCTTGCCACGAAAGGATCAAAAGATAGAAAAGATATTAATTGTAATAACTCATGACATTAATCTTTATGGAGCCTGTAGTAGTTAACTCTTTAAAGTGTTTCTTCAGTTGAGGTGTGTAAATGATTCTTAGGGACAGTCAATACATGATGACTCATTAATCCAGTAAAGGATATGTATATTTCCGGGAATGTTCACATAACCGCGCATGGTATTTAAAACAAAAAAAATAAAACATTCCAATGCAGAGCTAGGTCTCTTATTGTTTTTTAGCTTTTAAATTTGCCAAATGCTTTTATCCAAAGCAACTTACATAGTGTGAAAACTGGAAACTTGCAACTCTCGGAAAGTTATTTGCTGCTTGATGTCACCTAACAAAAAAGTCCCTGAAATAACTCTTTGCAGGACTTCAGACCTATCTTTGTCCTTATAAATGAAATACACCATTAACCTGGAAGTGCCCTGTTTAACAGTGGCAATCAATTATAGCGGTGCTCTGGCCAGGGAGGCACTGCATGCCTGAGGAGTTCATCTCCACAGGGTGGATCCCTCGTTCTGACGGAAGCTGGGACAGTGGCCAGACTAGAGTCTAAACACATACCCTCTATCTCTACCATTCTATTGTCTCTGAAATAAACCCTTGTCCTTTGTGCTTATTAAAGAGATGGACCGTTCCTTCCTTTGCTCATCTGTGTGCAAACAGTTATTTGTCTTTCTGTTTCCTCTCTATGACAACTGAAGGACAATTATTTGTGTTTTGAATAATCACAGGTATGTGATCTGTGTTTGTTTTGCCTATGTCGGGTCCTAGATCATTTTTATAGCGTGTTTTTTACAGTAAGCCCCCCACGCCATGTATTTGAGACTGTTAATCAGTGTGAAGTGCGCATGATAAATGAACTAAACCTGACTCAACTAACACATTTTATTATTGCTATGAGTGTCAAGATATGTCAGGTATGTAGGGTGTTTTAAAACTGCCTCTGCTTGATCTTGTTGTCAGCAGTACTGACGGAGAATGTTCTTTTGAATCCAGGAAGTAAGGAAGCAGCCTTCACCTACGCCATTATTGCTGCCGGGGTCGCCCATGCCATCACAGCGGCCTGTACTCAGGGTACACTGAGCGGCTGTGGTTGTGACAAGGAGAAGCAGGGCTTCTACAACCAAGAGGAGGGCTGGAAGTGGGGAGGATGTTCAGCTGATATTCGCTATGGTCTGAGCTTCTCAAAGGTGTTTATAGATGCACGGGAGATCAGGCAGAATGCTAGGACACTCATGAACCTCCATAACAATGAAGTGGGACGCAAGGTATGTGGCGCAGTTTGCACGTTTTTTTTAAGAAGCACCATGCATCAGTAATGCAGGGTCGTCCAGTTCTGCTCCTAGGAGGCAGCTTTCCTGGAAGGTTTAGCTCCCACACACCTGCATGAAAGGTTTTTAGTAATCCTGAAGACATTAGTTTGCTGGTCCAGGTGTGATTATTTAGGGCTACAGCTAAACTCTGCTGGGACATGGCCCTCCAAGAAGCTTCTTGCAAGTCCTACAGCAGGGGTTCTCAAATCATTTTTCTGAAGAGTTTAGCTATAGCCCTAATCAAACACACCTGAACCAGCTAATCAAGGTCTTCAGCATCACTGGTTACAGGAAGATGGGTTCGATCAAGGTTGGGGCTAAACCTTTACAGGGAAGTGGACCCTCAAGCACCAAGGTTGAAAACCCCTGATATTCAGTGCTGTTAAATGAATTTGCTCTGCTTTGGAGTTGGTAGTACATTAATAAATAACAAGGTATAGCAATGCAGTTAGTTTTGGCATAACATTATACTGTAGAATGCCTAAGCAAACTGTCTGACCTTTATAAGCTTTTCATCATTCAGTGTCATTCTGGTGAGTGTGATGTTTCAGCACTCTGGACAGAGCTTTTTTTGGGCTTTAAAACCCTAAGCCTGACCAGTAGCCTTTTGTAACTTTTTTATTAAGCTCTTCTGTTATCTGGTGCCTCACATGCACCAATCCCCTCTTACTAGCAATTATAAACAGTGCTGTAAAACGACATTTTACAAATTAATTTTTATTGAGCAGATCTCAATGAAACTCATTAAAAGGCCATGTCCATACGTACATGGGTATTTTTTAGTTTTTTTAGTCTTGCGTGCAATTAAACACTATCAGGAGAATGTCAAACCAACAGGTGCTCAACATAATCTCAACCGTAAGACCATGTTGGCCAATCAGAAGCGTGAAAGTTTCCAATAGGCAGATATAACAGTGCATGCTCTGACATCACAAGACAAAATCTAGTTTTTTTTTTTAAATGATCAGTTTCAGTGACCTGGTGCTGTGTTTGCGTGTGGAAGAATGGGCAAATCGCATAGAAAAAGCTGCGGTTTTGAAAATACCCACATTTATGTGGACGGGGCCTAAGGTCATGGCATCAGCATGCCACACCCATGATTGTAATTGGTTAATGAGAAAATGCAAGGGGCGTGACCTTCCTTAAGACACAAGGATCTTTCCATTGTAAACTTTGCCTGAGACTTACTGTTTATCAGAAATCAGGAGCATGAACCTACTAAGCCCGATATGCATCCTAGATTGCAGACAACTGTCAAAAAGACTCCTGAAAGTCTGAAAGGGAGAAAAAATAATAATTAAAACGCAAGGTAAAGGCTCTCCCACCCACAGCAAAAGTGAAAAAGAGTGAAAGGGAGAGAAAAGACACATTAAACAGGCAATCCACTGATGCCAATCAGACCACTCGGATATCTTCTATATCTAAACAGGCACTCTGCTTCACTGAGTTCTGCTTACATATGCCCATTCATTCATCTGTTCTGAGCCAACCTATTGCTTTTTCTAAGCCTAAAAACTAAGGTAGGTGAAACGAATGAACGTTTAGCATTAGTTTGCATGCAAATTAACTACAGGACAAGAAGTGATACAGCATCCCTCGGTTACACTGAAGCTCACAGTGTTTTGTTTTTACCTGTGAAGTTTGACGTGTGTAGGTATAACAAGGGGAGGCACACAGGCACCTGAAACCTGACTCCTGAGCTTTATCTGTGTACACTACACACAGGCTGATTGTTGTAGGAACTCTACGATCATCGTTCAGTCAGTGTTTATATCATATCCTGTGCAGATTCCGCTCTATTGCTTATACAAGACAAGAGACTCCTACAGACAACCTCTGATAGTTTGCCCGTTGCAACAATTTGTGGCGTGTGTTGTGTACACAAATGAAACGGTTTCCTACAAGTAGTCAGAGAGCCTGTGAACACAAGCTGTTTTGCAGGCCGGATCTCTACACGGCGAGAGGAATGAGGTAGTCTAGCACTGCAAGTTTAACAATCCTTGCATTCTTCAAATCGGAATGTAAAAAAAAAAACCCTTCGTCTCAACCTGTTAAACCATTCCCAGAAATGTGTCTTAAAATACCCAACTGTATGCCACCGAGGGTGATTTCACTAATCCCCACTGTATTGTCAGTCTATCCAGATCTTGGTTTGCTGGAATATTCCTTTTATTAGATGATGAGAATATATGCAATATGTTAGGGTTTTTGACCAAAACTTCCACATACCTTTTCGTAAACAAGATCTTTTCCTTCCTCATACATTCTCCGCTTAACATCAGTAATTCTATCTTTTGTAACGGATGATTGCACACTTCAAATTTGTCACCATTTAGACTAACTAAATCAACAATGAGTCATGAAAAACAGTCTACTTTCATAATGACCTCAGGCTAAGATTCCTAAAAGGAACCTAGGTGCCTAAATTATCCCAAAGGTATTGACTTGTTGATTTCTCCTTTCACTTCAGGTCTTGGAGAAGAACATGCGCTTAGAGTGTAAATGTCATGGTGTATCAGGATCCTGCACTACCAAGACTTGTTGGACCACTCTCCCAAAGTTTCGTCAGTTGGGTTACATCCTCAAGGAGAGGTATAACCATGCCGTACATGTGGAACCGGTCCGAGCCAGTCGGAACAAGAGACCAACCTTTCTGAAGGTTAAAAAGCCTTACTCGTACCGGAAGCCCATGGACACGGATTTGGTGTACATCGAGAAGTCGCCCAACTATTGCGAGGCAGATCCCGTGACGGGTAGCATGGGAACCCAAGGCAGGATCTGCAACAAGACTGCGCAGCAGGCCAATGGCTGCGACCTCATGTGCTGCGGCCGAGGATATAACACACACCAGTACTCACGTGTGTGGCAATGCAACTGCAAGTTTCTTTGGTGTTGCTACGTCAAGTGCAACACCTGTAGCGAACGAACAGAAGTGTACACGTGCAAGTGAAATATTTATTGCTGGGGAATTGATACACACCTGTGACTAGTGTGGTAGAGGGTCTACAAGCGACGCAACCGGATGGCCACTGCTATGGGTTCCAAGTATTGAGAGGAAAGAGCCATTTGCACTGGAAATTGTAGGTCTGGTGGAGTCTAGACGGAGTTATTGTGTGCAATGCGTGCCGCGTTGCTCCTGAGTTCTGCTGAGGGCTTCAGTGTTGGTACCAGTAGACACCTTTCTGTTCCAGTACTGAGCAACAGAGCGAAGTAGCCTGCAAAGGCTTGATCTGTAGACCGTGAAAAAGATGTGGGGTGTGATTATTAAGGGTGTTCTGCTCTGTAGACAGCACAGAAGGTATTTCTAAGGAACTTTTTTGGCCTGAGTGATTGATATAACAAATCTTACAACATAAAAAGAAACTTTACATGGACACAACAGTGATATTTAACTTTGTATTTAGAGAAAATGGCTAATGTTAATTTATTTAATGAGGAAACTACTGATACTTCTCATTGTGTTTACTAGCTTAGATTTAGCTCTTCTCCTGTTTAATATGTGTGTTTTGGATAGAAATAAACTGACCAACTTTTACACTGTATGTCATGTGCTTTAGCTTAGGGATGAACCAACGACAATGCACAATACAAAAACAAGTGCACTGCACTCAAGGTGTAATTACAAGTCTCTGAAAGAGGAGACTCTACTGTCTTTAATGTATCGTTGTTAGGCTTTTTGCTTCCGTTTTCCCATCTCCTTAAGTGTCAACCTTTGCACATATATTCCTATGTACAATTTACACACTGGAATCGGGCATCGGGTTTGAAGGCTCATTCCTTCCAAAGTGAATTTAACATGGGTCCACAAGAACATTTGTCTTCAAATTGGAATAGTCCAATTAAAATAAGCGTATTTAAATGGGATCTAAATTCTCCCCACTTTAACTTTGGGACCTCATTTGACACAAAGCTTTATGGTAATGAGGCCACAAGCTTCCCTCGCTTTTGGCTAATATTTGCTCTGTTGGCAGCAAAAGAGATTCAGTAATTAATTCACTTTTCGAATGGAATATCCTCAATACAGATGCCCTACCTGCTACTGATGTGGAATGTTGAGATCGGATAACCAGTTCTATTAATGTTATATATTATAGGTAATATAACACTCTTTGCTGCTAGTTTTGTTCTGTTCTGCAACTGTAGTTAGTTCTAGTAGTATATTGTGTGTTGTGACCAAATGTGGTTGTCCAGACAGATTGTCCTTGTGTTGACATATATTTTGTAAGAGATTATTTTTATATTTTATTTATTTTGTGTAAAGGAAAAACCCACTACCGATGTCCTGTAGATGGACATCAGAAATTAGAGAGATAAGCTAGAAAAGGTGTGATTGTGTCATGGTACCAGCTTGAGCAGTTTATTGTAATCTACATCTCAATGAAGTTACACTCATGGCGATGTAGTTGCCAAGCAAGTTATGATGAAAAAAACAAAAAAAGAAAAATATTACAATGCAATCATACTGGTGTTCGAACGTGAAAACTTACAAGAGTAGCATTTTAAGAACAAAGGTCCTGCAAGTGGGATCAGTATGGGAAACTGTAGTTAAATAATCCTGGGACAAACCCTCTGGTACTGAGAAAAAATCATGACTGAGGGTTTTTACCAAAGAACATCTGAATTTGAGCCTGGCTCAAGAATTTAAGAGCAGGATGGCCTTGATGTAATAATTGTTTTTAAAAACATGTGATTTCAACAGATGTTTTGCCAAATTGATTGTACTTCATTACTGTGTCATCATAAATGATAAAAAAAAGATGTTATGCATTATGTTTCCAACAGTGTTAATAAATATTTCCTTGGCTTCTACCATTTTTTATTTTTTTAAGGGGGACGCAACAGTTTCCAAGGCATAGTCTTTATTTATTTTACAGGGTTAACTCTAGTTAGTCAAATCAAAACTGACCTGAACTAAATAACCAGTTAGTTAGAATCATCACTTTTCCCATACCATCTCTCAGCCTTACATCCTACAACCAAACAGAGTCATCACTAGTTTGACAGTCCCTCAAATTAGTGAACAAGTAGCAAGTGGCAAAACATACATTACATTCGACTTAACTTATGGTCGACCACTGGTTCTGACATTATTTTTTACAACATGGTTGACCGCAGGGCAGTGAGGAAGCTAACGAAAGTGCTTGCATGTTAATGGTAGGGCTGGTGTAGAGCTTTAATTGATGAGTAGCAGCGAGGAGGGTGTCACAGCAATGGGCCGATGTAGGGGGGGGGAGAGGGGTGATGGATTACTCTGACATCTGCTTCATTCACTTCCCAACGCCGTCACCACAACAACGCCTCTGTGGCCCCCAAAAATGCTGTCCAGTCTCCCTGAGAAGCAGGCCTGCCCATTAGCGAAATGTTAACTATGCAAAAATCCAGCTAACTTTTGGATGCTATTTATTTTGTCCCCCCCACCCCCCAAAGGCGATAGGGATGGCAAGAAGAGAGGCTTTGCCATTGTGAAGGATGATGTTAAGAGGAATTTCAATCCAAAAGTTAGAAAGATCTTAGCATCACCCCTTGGATAATCGGCACAAAACGCTCCTTTGAGAATCGGATGAAAACTCATCAATAGGCAGCAGCGTGAAAAGGCAGCTGGCCAAACAGCCTTGGTTAAAGTAACATCGACACCCAGTCACCATGAGCTGAATCACAATATTGTGTGGTTTTGAAAAACCTTTTGGATGTTACTCTGTTTGGCTCAGGCTCCAGCTTCTTTTCCACATTCTGAATGGCATGACGTCGGAGAGCTTAACACTTGTAGATGGAGGAGACAAGAAATGTTAGAAGAACAATTAAGGGGAGACAAATTCTAGTCTAGTTGCCTCCGTTCGTTACGCCTTCGCTTTCCCTTTACAATGAAGCCATTTAATTAGCAGAAACTCTCTGTGAAAACTTAAGAGTTTTCTTGTCGTTCCGCCAACGCGTCGCCCCTCATTATGTTATCATGCCTGCTTAATTTCTGATGTGCAGGGATCAAAATATAACCTTTTACGCAATGCGTTTGCGATGCAGTCGAGCGTGTTAGGATGCACCGCAAGCAACTGTAAGCCAGGTGTTCGGCATGATGATGGCAGAACGTTGTCTATGTACCTTACCCTTGGCTTTAATATCATGCTGTCTGCCAGCAACTGTTAATGCCAAGAGGCTATCATTGAAAGGCTAATTAAGATTCCCGCAATGTTTTCCTATAAACTGTGCTGTTTCCCTGCCAAACCATTCATCGTTTAACATCAACGCCTGTCTAGCAAGGAGATGGTTGTGAACTGAGACTTCCCCAGCTAACATGTGCTTTTATGGGCCACTTTGGGCGCACCTGTGCACACCTGGAATTCAACAGAAGCCTTTGATTTATAGCTGCCTGCTCGTCTACTTGAAGCTACTGCTGGAGCGATGCAGGGAATGGGCCACAGAACACAGGTAATGTCCTCGAGAAATTCCCTGGCCTAGCAACTACGTCAACTTAAATGTCAGGATGGCTGTTGTGCCATCTTTAACTCTTTGAAGTTGCATGTATTTAATATGAAAATTTATAAGGCCTCAACATTGTCAAAACCTGTCGTTTATAATCTGCTTCAAGCCTTCTGCATCTGATTAACAGTTTCTAGTTTTTAGCAGTTAGGATTATAACAATGAAAATAATTCTATATTATAATTCTATATTATAAAGGAGTACATTTTATATTGTTATAGTGTAATGTTTTAAGGTGAACATTTACTAGACTGAAGCAACAAGGTTATTTGTTTATCCATGCATCGTGTTAACTATACATGGTAATATATATATATATAAAATATGACGCATAAGGCTTTTGATCGCTCAATCATTGTATTCCACGGTATTATATCTTTTGCCCCACACAAAAAATTATAAAGATTATTTGGAAAACTAAGCATTTAAATATCATCTTACTAAGAAATCTTATTGGGAGGTACAACTGATAATTAGGAGTGACAACTGATTTTTATGTGTATTTATCTAAGCATTGTGCAATACTATTATAAATAAACCCCTCAAAGAATTACAATTTAAAATAGTACAATATAATTTTACTTTCTGACCATAAATATAAGCAACTGCATCAAACTTCCTATTTTTGCAGTTTTCTTCCTCCTTGAATATTTCCCTATGTTTCCTATGATGAATCAAATATAATACTCAAACAAACATGCAAACATTTTTTTCTAAAGGTTTGATAAACTGCTCCATTTCCATTATTTATATTTCAGGCTTTACATGGTTAAATCATTTTATGATCAATTAAAAAAAAAAACCTGGTTACTTCACTGAAATGGAACTAGCTTAAGCTAAGAGATGACTTCGTTTTGTTTGAGACGAGCTGTTAATTCAGTGTAGGCTACTAAGTAGCTGTGTGTCATTCTTTTATAGGGCCTAAATAAATGCCTGCCGACTTTTCACAAGATGGAACAAGTCAGAAAACTGCCATTACTCCCCTAACCCTATTAAAATACATAAGTCATGCAGTCAACTTTTGTTTAAAATCCTGTTATAGCACAATCAAACACGCAGCGCAGCCAGTATTATTATAGAAAAAAAATCTATTCTTTAGATATCAAACACAAACCAGGATACAGAGAAACACTAAATGTTTCACTGGCACAGTTATAATTTGCAAGTGGCATCCATTCACTTATGTTTGTATAAGTGCCATACAAACAGCACAAAAACTTGCACAGAATTACAAATTGAATATTTCATCCAAAATATCTGAGAAGATTTGAAGGCTATAGTCTTGAATGAAAACTCTGCAAGCTCTGCAAAGCAAATTATTCAAAAGCACCATCAAAATATCATAAAACATACAAATGTGATAATAAAAATGCTTGAAGTTGTTGTGTGATGCTTGTCAGAATTTAAATTCTCTGAAGCAGTTAATTTCTATTTACTACTTGATCAGCTATAATTAATGTCTTATAGATAGCCTTCTGGTATATAACGCTTGACCATATAACTAATCCTACAGTCTAATCCTGTTGATGTGGTTCTTACAGATCTGACACTGTGCATTAGGATTCTTTGATTTTCTTTGTGCACATCACAAAATTGAGTATAGGAAACAATCTATGGTTGCTCAACAGGTGCACAACCATACATTTCTATAGTAATTAGGGGTGGGGGGGAAGTATTAGGGTGTCACATAGCCTTTCATTTCAAGAAGAACTTGACAAAAGGACATATAGAAAAGTCTACTCAAATTATGTCTCGTATCGGAGCCTGAGGGACAAAGGCAACGCATGGTATTTTCACAAAGGATTAGTGGTCTTACTGTTGACTTCCTTTGTGAAGAGAACTGCAAACATATATGTGTAGAATCCAGATTGCTCCTCAAACATAATTCGACTTTTATTTCACATATGTGTGCTGGAGTATCACAGTCCTTTGTATGACTTCTTTTTACATGTCACATCAGACAAAGATGGTTACAATCTATATATCTCACCTCTATGGAACCACAACATGAGATGTTTGCTATAATAACAGAAGATTAAAGTTGAGCCTGTGATCATGGATAAGAGAGAATAAAGTATTATGCAACAGGACTCGCGTGTGTATGCAAATTAGAGCAGGATGTGTCATTAAGAGATTGTTTTCATTAGTTCAAAGTGGTGAAGAACTATTATTTATGTTTTTTTCCTCTGCAAATCAATAGCTCACAAAAAAAAGGTTTTTAAGGCCTGAGCATCGGTGGTGCAAGCAAGGACCCTAGTGAACTCTGTTTCTTCTTTCCTAAATGAATGGTGAATATCTGATAGTGGGTGTGGCAAAATGGCTCAACAGCGCCACCTATAAAATTTCTAAAAAAGTTCCTCTCAAGCTACTATGTTTCACATATATTTCTGCAGACATGTGTATCATACCAATACAAACAAAAAGTGCCCCAGCAGGAAGTCCTGAACACATGACCATGCACATGTTTAGTTATAGCGCCATTTGCTGGCAACAGGAAGTGACATGTTTTACGATGTAACATACTCTTCCTAGAGATTCAGTTCAAAGTGGTAAGTCTAATCTAAAGGCATTTGAGATGTTAAATTGCGAAGATCTTAAGTTTTCATTAAAAGGCATGTCTATGGCGGTTTCATCATGGAAAAAGATGTTGTAACAATGTCCTATCTGCTACAAACTTGACATGCTTGATAAGAGTCCTGGCCTGAACACATCTAAAGGCCAAAATTCAATTATAATTATAGAACCGTTTGCTGGCAACAGGAAATGCTTTGTTTTGCACTAACGAAACAATGTCCGATCTGTACCAAACTTCACATTTGGTAAGAATTCCTGGCCTGAAGACATCTAAAGACAATTGACCTTTCGCAAAAGCCACGCCCCCCTTAGTTACTGTTGCTAGCCCGTCAAGCTTACCGACAACGACGGACTG
>JAUMHQ010000066.1:10315747-10329641 GCA_032361165.1 Enteromius paludinosus
CTTACTTAGTAACCGTTGCTACGATGTGTGATTGGACAATGGCCGTTTTGGGGCGGGGTTTTGCGAAAGGTCAATTGCTCACTGTTTGCTGTCTTCCTAAAGCCACCAGGTGATGGTAAGCCCGGGTGTAGGGGCCCTTTTAGTGCTAGGTGTATTTCCAGTATAACAACATAACTTGCTATTTATGTACAATAATACATTGCATCAATGGAGAAACTAGCAAGTCACACATTTTTCGCAAAAACGTAGGAACTTGTGCATCCATTGTAAAAATGCTGATTATCAATGCTGATTTCACACAGGCGGTGGAGTGATAATAACTGCAAATGAACAGGTTTGAGATCAAATGAATGTGAAATAATTGATGTAAATAATGGGCATCTATAAGAACTGCTTTTTATTTTTAACAAAGAACTACTTTAATTGCTTTACCCAAATCTGTAAATATGGTTAACAATATTCCAGCATCGAAATGACTAGTAATTGTTTGGGTGGTGGAGGGGATTTAGACTTTCACTTAAGACACATTCCAACGGTTGTGAGTTGTGTTGAGTTTTGAATGAGGCGTACGACACAGGAGGTCCCGCGAGGCTTTACAAAGAAGCTGATCGCTCACGTTGCTATAGGAAATACCATCAAACTGCTCTTAATTACAGATCTCCCTCCTTGCTGGCCTCTCTTCATCATGTGTGGCATGTGTCTAAAATTACACTCCATGTATATTGTCTTCCCAGACCTGTGCCAACTTGTAACTCAACCCAATTTGTGGAATATAGAGCAACAATATTGGTGGGATATTTAAAGCACAGAGCCCAGGTGGAGGTAGCTGCTTGTACATTAAAAGGCTGAAGTGTGCTTCTTCGCTTCATCCCTTTAGATGTGTAAAGAATGTGTTAATGACTCCAGTCAAAGACGACCTGAGCACTGGAGGCCAAACAACTAAGAAGGCTGTGAATACATCAGCACGGGAGCAGTTCCAACTTAATGCGGTGAAAACTGTAATTTTCAGAGAAAGGAACAGAAATAATAGCAGGATTATAGCGGCAAAGCAGCCATGTCCGTGGCCTAAAGCACAGGGATAAGTGTACATTTGCTCTTTCCGTGCCTCAAGTTCTAAACAGAAGAGGATGTTGGTTGCTTTTAATGGGGTTTGTGTGAATCCCTTTCATCTACATGTTTGTATGATCTAAAGGTGTTTGATTGCCGCTTGTGGTATATGAAAAGAATAGATAAATGTGTGGTTGCAATGTTTCCTTTCTTCATATTTGGAAATGAGATTTGAGATCATCAGATTTAAGTAGATTATCATCAAAGTCAAACTAGTTGTGCCATAAACCTTAATAAGTCTAAATACGCATATTGATAGTGTCAAAATAAGAATGTGGGGGTGTAAAAGAAATATAGAAATAAAACAATAATATACAAATATAAATACAAACCATACTGCAAGGCGAAGCATGAAAAATGGTGAGGTGTCAGCTTTGTGTTGTTGGTCAAATTAGTTATTAATTCATTCTTTTTCATCACCTCTACAAGAGAACAGTTAGTGAAAGGAATGTAGTCGATCATCTCTGATGGTCTCCTTGAAAGAAGAAATAAAAACATTAGGACTGTAGTGACAGCGCAAAGCATTGCAAGCCTGTATTTTGAACCGTTTGATGACAGATGAACTCTGCATCACTTATAGCAATTGAGTCAGCCGTAAAAGGTATTCAATGACAAATGCAAGAGAAATCACTTCATTACGCACATTGATAGCTATACTGCAGTACTACAGGTGTTTTATGCTTGCAAGGTTACTGTACACTGCTTTTGAAAATAATTCATTGACTTATTACAAGATTTAGTTATTCCAATGAGCATTCAGGTTTAGTGCCTTTCCAATAAAAGCATTATGACGGAATTTACAGCTTAATGTGATCACTTTATCAGCATACTTAGAGATGAGAAGCCCCAAAGCAAAAAAACTTAATTATTCCTCTTAACAAATTCAAGCAATAATTGCTATTTAAGAATCACCTACAATTCACCCTAGTTCAAGGCCAAGTGTTTGATTTCAACGCCAAAGGCACCCGAGTCTTACCCGAGTCCTGCATGATAAGTACGGCAAGCCAAGACTTTCTAGGCCCAGAGGGCTTCAAGGGACTTTTGCTGCCCTCTTTTTGGTACACCCATCCCACCACCACCCCCCACCACCACACCCCAGAGATTTAAGAGCGCTCAGGAAACATGAGCAATGTTTTCCTTTTTGAGTTATGTGACCTACCTGGCTCTGGGGCTTACCTGTTCGATATGTCTGAACTCCGAGTAGTCATATTTCATAGTACAGTAATGACTCTGGTTATACTAGACATCGGAGACTAAAGGGTCTCAATACTGTGCGTTCCACAACCACTCTACAATAACCATATAAGTTATACAATTTATGGATGACAATTCAATAATTATGTTTTCCAAAAGAACGTCTCTACCTTTAATCCCTTAAGATGCTTATGATTGCAGTGTTTGCTCACTAAGACAAAGAAAACCTTGGAGCGAGGCTTATTGAGAACTTAACGCATCATCAACTCTGGTTTGAAATGTGTCTCATCATGCATGTCTACTGAGAAACAAGAACAAGTACACATGACAAATTCCAACGTTGCATAATACTTCTGTGACTCTTCAAACTGTTTGGATGTTCTTTCCATTAGCGGAAGATTTCTTTTCCCCATATTTTCCAAGTAAGCTGCCATTCTATGTAGGACACTTGGATCATTTATTGATTGTCAAATACGGATTCTGGATCAGTGATAAAAACCACTGCCTTCCATCTACCAGTTCAATACGAGGTCACCTTTATGACACAGAGAAGCGAGGTGAATAGCATAATGACTCTGACTACGTGGCTTAGTCATTTCAACTGGCAACACCAGCTGAGTACTGTTTCAATGAACTCACAGATCTGTCAAGCTCCTTCCAGAAAACAAGTTTGAACAAGCAACAAGATGCAGATTCTTCAGGGTAAAGAGTTTGGCTCAACTGCATGATTTCAAGGAGTGGCAACCTTTCGCGTTCATACTATCGCAGCCACAGACAAGAATACAGAGCAAATGTATGTAATGTATATCACAAGGTCTCTAACTTCGTCCGCCGGATATCAGGTAAATGAGCGGGCTCTTTCAAGAAATAACAATACTGACAAGCTGAATTCTTGGCACGGGTGACACACTTGGCAATGACCTTTAAACTTGTCTGTTTGATGTTCTGACAACTTTGACACAGCAAGAAAGAGAGTGTTAGGGATCAGACCCAGTTTTGAAGTGTTCTAATACAATTGCTCAGGGTTCACAAGCAAAGTAATTGTGTAGACTAGAGATACAACGAAGAGGCAGATTTTAGCCCAATACCAAGTAGCTGATTCAAACTTTTTTTAGAGAGAACTGAGAATTAACTTAAAAAAAATTGTAACTTATCTCTTCATGGATTTCTTAGAAAGATATTTTGTGTACCGTGTGAAGTCATCATAATGGTCCTGGCCTGGTATATCTGTGCACCTGGCAATGGAGCAAGTTTAAGCAAACAGATGTGGGAAGCAAGTTCATATTTCTGAGGCAAAGGAAAATAAAACTGTTTCCCTCTACCCCTATTCTAAGTGGCGCATTCCCCTTTCCCAGGGTTGCCTCATGTTGCTTGTAGCTGTCCCCCACTATCATTGTTTGGACAGCTTGGTCAGCTTCTTCAAGAATGGAAAGTTGATATTTAGATTTAAACCTTCAATTGACCATTTGCTGGAACAGTTAGATCTCCACTTGGAGGAGGCCTTTAAATATTAAATTACATCTATAGAATAAAGAATATATATATATATATAAGAATATAATTTTTAAATAAAAAATACTAATTTGTAGACGCTGCATTTAACTGTTACCACTTACAGGACTGTTTGTGTATCGCACTGTCATACTTCTACTGATTTTTTTTTTTTGTAAAGTGATTGATTTCTTTGGTTGCAGCATCACAGCTTATGTTTTTCAGAACTTTTAATGCAACATAAAATTCAAAACAATTAAAAATGTATCCTGAGATTCCTGTATTCTGCTCCATTCCACTGTTTTATGAACATAAGAATGTGTTTCATGTGATTGACCCATATTACTATGATTTTCTTTGTCAGTTCTCCATGCTCAGGTCAGTTGAGTAGCAGAGCTCCTCATGAAGCTCCACTGGCTGCCTCCACAGTTCAGTGCTGGGTCAGAGGAGACTGTGTACATGTCCTTCTCTCTTCAGAAAAACACAGCTGGGCAGCCTGTACTGATGTCAGATGGAGACACAAGGAGAGAGATGTTAATTAAATAACTCTTCCCGCACAGGCTGACTAATGCAGAATTAAACGGTGGGAGACCATTTCCAGTGAAGAGCATCAAGTGGAACCTAATGCAATTGTTTTAAAAATGTAGTTTAATGAGTTTAATATATATTGGCTTGTCTTGTGACATTGACCGTTGTGACCTTAACATACAGAAGAGTAGAATCGGATAAAAAGTTCTAGATAGCAACTAATTACATCTAATCAAATTCCAAAACTACTTCACCTCAAAAACGCCTGTCAACTTATTTCTTTGACACATAAGGCCTATATATTTGGAAGGCATTGCCATTGAACACATTGAGTGAGGAAAATGGTATTCACGGGTTTGCCCCTCTGTGAGCATCTCTGTTCAGATCTCATCTTGGCAAGAGAAATCAGGAGCAGCCAGTACAGACCTGCTCCACAGAAATGTACCTTCATCTTATGTCATGTAAGTGTAACACTGTGCTGGAATGTCTGTTGGGGTCCTGGGGGCCACTCTCCCATTCAGCAAACAATCACTGCCAGCTAATAAAGGAGGTATTTGTGTGATATGTCAGCGGTTTGTGTGAGGCTTAGATGGAATGAGATGGTGTGGGGAGATAGCATTCACGGCCTCTCCAGGAGGGGAAACATATACTATTATTACCAGAAGCCATTGTCACAGCGAGCTCTTTGAAATAAAATGTGGCATGGCACTGTCAGCCGATACTTGTGCGATCAAAAACCCACAATAATTTGCAGCTCCTCAGGAACATTGATCTCTAGTTACTGGAGGAACGGCTACATAACTGCTAGCTATTTACAGTCACCCCTGTTTGTACAGTGTTGTCAACTTAGCAATTTTGCTGCTAGATTTAGCAACTTTTTCAACATATCAGCTTGGAGAAAGTTAAAGAGAAGTGTCAACTCATCATATGTGAATTAAGTTGCTAGTTGCAATTGTTTAATAATTATTATTGATGCTGGTGTGTTATTAGCTAGTACCTGTACCTGTACCTGTTGATGGTATATAAACTAACCACAATACACTGCTTAAAAATATAACTGTTAAGAATGTGCAGTTTACTTAAGAAAAAGTAAAAAAAATCAAGAAATTAAAAGTTAGAAAACATAATAATAATAATCTCCTTGGTATAGGGTTAGATAATACGAGATAATATGACATTATTTATGAAAGTTTATCTAAAAATTTTTTTTTTTTATAAAGTACAGTTACAGAACTTGTTTACTTTAAGGGTCAGAAAGAGGGTACAAAACCGTCATGTACTGTCAGTGCTACAAAAGTGCAGAATATGTCCTGAAGACATTCAGACTGAAGCAATTAAAAAAATAAATATTAGAAATGGGATTTATATGCACTGTTATTTTATGAACATGACTTCAGTGAAACAAATATTTAAGAGAACAAATCATTTCCTCTGCATGTCTGTCACTACGGTTTTGGGCTAGTCTACACATGATTAAAAAAACACCATATGTAAATCTCCAAAACACGGACACACATAAGCTGTTTTACTTTCACTTCCCTGTAGTGTATCCTGAAGCTACAGACTTATTAAAGCCATTTATCATCCCTACCAGCCGGAGATGGTAAGGGTGGTGATGGCTTTAGGATTGCCCTAAAATATGATGTGGTTTTGAACATCATTTTTATCCCGCAAGCCACCAGCACTGACTTTTGTTGTGATTATTGTCTGATGAATTATGTTTTGCTGTCTGGTTTGCTGTGACAACCGGTTATGGTGTACGTTTGTTCTTATCACAAACATCTTGGCGAGTCAAAATAAAAGTTAAAAGCTGGTTTAGCGAATGCATTACTTATATTTTAATTAAAACTTTACAGACCTTAACCATAAAAAAGATTTTCAAATTTTTTTTAAATATACCATGGATAATAAACTGACATTGCCTTGCTGTCTCTGTTACAAAATTGACCCTTCACAGGAAGCTTGATTGACTAGCGATCTGATCAATAGTAACGCCATATGTGCCATTTTACTGACAGCAAATCAGACAGAAGAGTAGTTATACTTCGGTGGACTTAAAACTTGAAAACTGGCATGGATTGATGTCTCTCCACGGTTGAAAAAAAACAACCTTTGATGTTCATTGATGTTTATTTTGTGCTTTCAAACTGTAATCTGCAAGGTTTGCCTCTTTGTCGCCATCTCTGTTCAGAATCTGCGATTGCAGTTATATCATCATGATGTGTTTTGTGCATCGGCATGGCTCGTTAGCGCAGATAAATGGTTTGAGGCGCTATGTGTGGCTGTTAGTCGCAGCTAGGCATGGGATGATAACCGGTTTCAAGGTTTACCGCGGTTTGAAAAAGTCACGGTTTCAAAACCGCAAACAAAAAAGTTATACCGTTCCTACGATAGGTGCATTGTTGTGTCGTCAAAGTGAAAGCGCAGGACTCCCTACTAGGTTGTGTGTGCATACCTGCAGCGAAAACAATGCAGCCCCTCCCCCACTGGTTACTGCTGGCAGGAGCGTGTATGTGATTGTGCACGTGATTAGTTGATTAGCCAATAATACGCAAGCGCACCAGGTGCACTGATGCTGGCGCGCGGTAAATCACATATGCGAAAAAAGCATAACATTTCAAAACCGTGCGCATGCGATATGTCATGGTCAAGAGCCATGTCTCAAGTCAAGTGAATGATTCAAACAGGCATCCAATACTGACTTCCGGAAAACGGGAATAACCAATGACATTTAAGATTACAACTAAAACAGCAAGCCCCGCCCCACGACTGACAAAAATTAAAGTGTTTGCGCGGGCAGGTGAGAGAAGATCGAGCGCAGGAATGATTGTACGCACGATTTTGAAATGAGCTTGCGGCTCCCGTTTCTTCGCGTGTAGATCTGTTTTCCTCTCGCATATGTGATTTACTGCGCGCCAGCATCAGTGGTGGCATACTTTATTGCAAAAGACATGATGCCTTTTAAAATTTGTGGAGAAACCATGTTTAAATGTTTATTTATGTTGGTTATTGTTGATCTGCAGGTTTAGGCTCACACAAGCGACTACAATTTAATTTAATTAAGAAGATTCAATTATTTATTTTAATTAGTTTGCCTGATGTTCAGTGTTAGAAAATGTTCTATATGTTCCCTAAAATAAAATATACTTTGTTCAGTTGGAAAAAAAAGAATTGTTTTTTTACCCAGACATTTAAATATAACATTGTAGAGCAGTAATTACAATACCGTGATACCGTGAAACCGTGATATTTTTTAAGTACCAACTGAGAAAAAAAGTATTACAATAAATTGCACTACCAATGGTGATTAAAGTGTGCCTATTATGGGTAATGAAAGGTTTATATTCTGGTCCACAAAAACAGGACAAAAACACTTTCAGTCTTACAATTTGTATTTATTTGTACCTTATTTGCTCAACGACTTGTCAGATTGCTCTCATTTTCGATTTCTTTTAAAAATGACTTGTGTCAATGATTTACAGTTAATGCTTTCTTTTGAGAGGCTATAACTTTATACATGGTGCACTTTCAAATTTAAAACTTGTTTAAAAATGTTATCATTCACTTAAAGCTGTGTTACACACTGCATGAAAGGTCATTTTCAAAAATCTACAATAGAGGCACTTTAAATCTAACAATCACTTACTGTAAGTGTGCAAATTATTTTTATTGCTATACTTTGTTCTTAAATTTTTTATGTTAACAACATCAGCATTGTGTGTATTTATTGTTATTAGTTTTTGACAACGGGTGAATCGTCAGTTGTCGCTGATGATTGTCATTTGGAACTTTCTGCTTTACAATCTAGACATGCAAAGGGTCAGCTGAATCCAGAAACCTTAAAGGGACATTCACGAAAGAGCTAAACAAACACAACAAAAAGTCAGCTTTAATACTAGCAAATGGAAAGTACCAGAATTCAGAAGTAAATAAAGAAAGAACATGTAATGTTGTATGGTACACTGCACCCCTTTCATAACAGAGAAGATACTGTCTCCAAGACCACAATGCGTGTTCCAAAAGGGACATGGTGTTATTTGTCTGACCAATTCAACTACTGAACGTTCACATCTGCAACTCAACAAAGTGTAAATGAACTCATGATCTCATCACTCTGCTGATACAATTACGCCTTTTGGCAGTCGCATCAACATATTTCCAAATTAAGCAATGCTTTCCTTGGTAACTATTATCCAGCTACCCTTTATTGTTTGTATGTAAGTCTATGGAAAAAAGTTTGTGACTATGTTTATGGATGCAATTTAAAATTTCACGTTTATGAACAAATTTCCTGAATTATTTAATAATTGGTCTTTAGTCCTATGGGATGACTGATTCAATCCAAAACACTGACATAACTGATTCGAAGCCTTGCTTAAATTTGTCACTGGCCACTTTGAGCTCATCATCGTCCCAAAAGCAACATCACAGCAGTCCAAACAACCAAGTCCCAAAACCGTCAAGATGCAGAACAACAAAGCAGTGTCTGTTCAATGCCTATCCGTGTGCTTCTGTTGGGTTAGGCCCCTTTAAATGCATGTAAAGGAGGCAATAATTTTCAGACGGTCAGTCTTGCTAAGCGTGATAAAGCTGCCTGTCACATTTTTGTCCCTAACTACAACAGCACCCATTCAGGCCAGCGTCAAGCATCTCCAGGAGTGCCACACAGCCACCTCTTTCCGGCCTTCTCTGCATTCAAATGTGATCAAATCAAAAGGTGACTTTCCCCCACAGCTGGGCGGAAAAGCGGATTAGGTCAAAGCGACAGAGTTCCCCTGAATCCTGACACTGAGACGGGTGAGAGGAGGCGTGTGAGAGTGAGAGTGTGTGTCCGTCGGTCTGTGTGGGTGTGGGAGAGAGAGAGTGAGTCAGAGAGACAAAAAGAAAGAGTGAGAGAGAGAGAGAGAGAGAGAGAGAAAAGAAACATGCTTGCAGCCAAACAGCAAAGGCTTACTGCATTTGTCAGACTCCCATCGTTCCCAATGGCAGGAGGCCAATGATGGTGACCTGCTGTCTAAAGGCTCGTCGTCAGTCCAGAATCTATAATGAAGTTGATCCTATTTATCCAATCCTACCCACTTACTCTCATTTCTTTTCACAGTTCACATGATGGCTTAAATGTTTTAAATATCATTTGCACTTTGTGAATAAACTAATTGTAAGAACTGGCTCTAAAACCAATCTCCAGGCTTGTTTTTGGGAAAATAACCGGATCTTGGTTTAAACAAGGCACTTGAAAGTAATTGGCTGACGGCATGTTCCACCATTCACTGGGTTTTTATAAGGCAAAAAAAGGATGTGTTTTTTCATAAACTTCTATATTGAAATTTGGCTCTGTTGTGTACTTCCTAAACCTTTCATTAGTCTAATCTGACCTGGATAAAAAGAAAGCAAGCCTGAGCAAATCTTGAGACAGATACCTGTAGAAATGGGAGAAAATAATTACTTGAATCAATATTAGTTTAAACTTAAACCACTGTACTTACTTTGAAAATGATTTGCTAGTTCTGCCAATGATTTGATTGCAGGGAAGTCAGTCAGGCATTATCTCTGATGTGGAGAGCGGAGGAACATTTCAAGTGTAACAGATCAATATTAGTGCACCCGGCTTTCTGCGTCGGCTACAAAATTAGGCTGTCACTTCTAAACGTCTTAATGTACTAATGATCTGCTTTCCCATGTCCCCAACATCCAAGGTTCAGGGACAAGAGTGCCATCTGCAGGCTGTGTCTCCCCAGACACCAAGAGGATTAAAGTGCGCCTCCGTGAGAATCTGTTCAATTCATTCAATCTGAATAGTCAAAAATAAATGATCAATTACCTTTTTGCTCTGTGAATTTCAAATGATCTGAACGGTTATAAATAAATAAATAATGAATTAACTTTTGATGTGTTAAAAACAGAATTTTAAAATGCTGCTGTACAGGTGGAAGCATGCTGTCAGACAGGCAATCAAGACAGGAACTGAAAGACATGTTGGGACATCAAAAGATATCAGCTAAAGTTTAATACGCACCATATAGGAAGATCTTTGGAGGTGTAAACATGATAATTAATGTACATGGCATGCCTTCGTCAGTGGTGCTGACAGATATAGTGTCCCTCAGTGGGTATGCGCCCTTAATTATTATTTGGCACGCACCTGACAGAACAAAATAGAAGGTCATGTAAAGTTGTCGTTCGCACTATTTCTGACTCAAGGCACTTGTCAGTAAATTTCTTACAGCCAAGCAAAGTCATGCTAGTTTGTAATTAAATATCACTGATGGATATCTCTAATAAAGAAGAACGTTTTAACATATAACATCTAGTAAAACAACTTTTTAGCTTTATTTATTTGTCATACCAATTGGTCTTTTTGCACTAATGTCACTTTTTAAAATCGATATAAAAAGCACTAGCATTTACAAAGACATAAATCACAGAATAATCTGCTAAAATGAAACACCTAAAAGCACATGTAATGAACAAGTCTGTAAATCTGCAATGTGTTTCCTTTCTGCAGGGAGTACACGTGGAACATGAGCGACCGATTCAACTACTGGACTTTCACACCTGTAACTCAGACGTGTGCATTAACTAATGATCTCATGACTCTGCTGATACAATTACAGGTTTTGGCAGACTCCCAGACATACTTCCAAATTTATTATGCTTTCTCTGGTTACTACTGTACCGCTTCCCAGTCACTTCCTACAGACTGACAGAATCAATGTGATGGCTTGTTTGAGTTTGCCATTGGTCACATTGAGTTAATCTGATTACTAAAAGCAAAAATTTAATTTGAAATAATTGTTTTCTATTTTTATTTATATTCAAATCAAATGCATTGCCGTTATTACTCCAGTTTTCAGTGTCAAATGATCCTTCAGAAATTATTCTAATATGTTGATACTGTGCATATTTTTATAAATGTTGAAAACAGTTCATTATAAACTTATTAAGCTAGTTTGTATACAATTAACAAACAGGTTAAAATTCATGTTTTTGTGGAGGCCGTGATGCATTATTCGGGATGCTTTGATGAATAAAAACGTCCTTACTGACCCTAAATTTTTGTACAGATCGTCACAGTTCGAGTTTACAACACAACAGGACTTTGAAGTCTTTGAAGTGTTAAACTTGGTGGTCTGTGGTTGTTGTTTACGGAATCGAAATCAAAGCTTTCCGCCTGGTACAGTGTCCAACGCTCACCTGTCACAGCTGTGTATACACCTGTCATCACTCCACTGTCACCTGGCTGCTCTGTACACACACACACACAGCGCCGATCGCTGCAACACTGCTATTCTCCTCAGAGGAGCAATTATATCCCTTTGGAGTGCATGAAAGGTTATTTAGCACTTACATAAACATCATATTATGAGTGTTAAAAGTAGAGTTCAATAGCAGCATAAATGATAATTCCAATGAATAAAAAAAGTACTTTAACATGTGAAAATCTCTAGGATAAATCTTCGGATTTTAAGACTTCAAAATGCTTCTGAAGTTTACAAGGAAAAGCGCACTCACCTCAGGGCAATTCTTTATCAGGTATAGAGCAGACATTTGTGAGCAGACTACAGTTATATTGGTCTGATGGCTGACATATGTTTGCGCTGACAGTGAAAATATTTCTGCCTTGTGGACATGTATGTGACTTGAGCTTGCTCTCCAGTTAGTTTTGACATTTTGTGTTCTAACTGGATGTGGAAAGCGTGAATCCCAAGAAGTATGAATTACAGGCCTGAAACTAGACATCAGTAAAATCTATTCTTTACATCCTGTGCAGTAATTAGTCACCCAGATCTATGGGTGAAGATAACATCAAGGAGGTGCATGGATGTCGACAGTGTTGTAAAGAGTGAGAGGAAGATTCCTCAGACAATGGAATGTTTGCTAACAGGCAAGGATATCTTAATTAAGCATGGCAGTCAACACAAAGCACTACAGGAGCAGCATTCAGCTATAGGCTGCATCGAAGCTTTAGCCCTAAATGCTGAAAGACTAATGGCGCTAGCTTGAACTTCCTAGCAGGTACGGTTTGTCCGTCAACAGTAGAGGTAAAAGCCTGAAAACTGGTTACCTGAGAGCTACACTCAATCTACTACTAGCAAGACATTAAAGATCTAGGTGCCTGGGTTCGGTGGCGATAATAGCAGTGACAAAGCCCGGTTTCTGCATCAAGTGTGAATTATCCATGTGACTAAGATGATTCACACTTTCAGTCTGGCTGTATTTTTTATGAGGTACCTCAGGCTGTTGCAAACTTGCTGGAACACGGACATTTAATATGCCATTATATCATATATCAAACGTTTTTTTGTCATTATATTAAGGCTGATTAATCACCCCGACTAAATTTCTCCGTAGACGTGTGATCTCTTTAAATATCAAAGGCCTCAATCAAAACATATTTACACACTACCAAAAAAAGACATGTGAAGTCATGGAATGAACAATTATCTCTAGATGCGCCCTTCGAAAAAAGGCAATGGGGGAAAATGGGAGGTTAGGCGTTGTTGTGATGTTAGCTTAACACACCTTGAAGCAAAATATTTAGCTTCTCCATTTTCCATCAGGATTTTGTTGGCTGCATATAAATAGTCACGTAATTTTATTTTCCACCCTCATCACAGATAAGTTTGCACTGACACAAGTCACACATTTCAGGCCATTTATCAGATTTAAGAGTGCTGTGAACAGTGAAGCACCACCCATGAATATTAGAAAACACATGCCCGTATTGCACGCGGTCCTCCAATATCAAAGGTTGTGATCAAAGATCATTCTTGACAGTATATCTGGCTAACAGTCATTCCACTCAAGAAGTACAGAATGGTTTCTGGTGAAGAAAAACCCCACCAGGGTTCCTTTGATTTCCATATCTGCCCGGGCCACATCATGCTCTGTTTTCTCATATGGAATCTCTCACAGGAATGTGGGGAAATTCAAAAGGGAATCTCAAGAGACAAGTGAGTCCAGCAAACAGGTACCTCGACCACAAATACTGAGCCGAGGGGAGAAACTTCAAGCTTGTGGTTTTCTCAGTGGAAACTGCAGGTAATCTCAGTGTGAGGCTAATTATGCCTTCACAAGCGCGATGGGGCCAGACAACAGGAAAATTACTGAGCAGTCTAAACCCATCATGGGTGAGCGCTACGCTGGCTCAGTAGCTCATCACACGGCTGTTAGGAGCAGGACGGCACTCATTTCCTGCAGGTAGTGATGAAAGAACTGTCACTTTCTGAAGCCTCTGATCACAGAGGATAAGAGCACCATTAAAGAAGCAGGTGAAATTATGCAAAATAGAATAAAATCAGGAATAAAAATGCAGACAAATGACAAGGTCTCAGTCAGAGGTCTATGGACATTACTTAAATGAAAATGTACTAATGACCTAACAGGATTATAATAATCTTAATTAGGGTTGTCAAAAGACTGGTCCTTCGGTACCAAGGCGGTACTAAAAAATGTAAAATGTTACGGTACAAGGTTTACTGAAGTACCGGTAGTACCGAGCAACGGGTCAACCCGGTTCTTGTTGCGCTACCCGAAAGGTGCGCACTGCGCAGTTGCGTCTTCTTCATAAAAG
>JAUMHQ010000066.1:10338195-10353143 GCA_032361165.1 Enteromius paludinosus
TGATTTGCCATCTCGAAGCGAGATTCCTATTCGTCGGTCACCGACGTGACTCGGAGTGACCGACTGATAGGGAACTACAACAAAAATATATATTGTCATACCAAAGAATAAACTACCCGCCAAAGTGGCTGGTGAGACTAAAGTTTTACCCGCCACAGCTGAATTTTACCCGCATTTGGCGGGTGGGCGGGTGCCCATGTCAAGCCCTGGACGGTAGGTTTGTTTGGTAGCTCACGTAGTATGGAGACGTACTTGAGATACGAGTAATCCTGTGCAACTACAGTTAGACAAAACATTTCAAATCTGCATTAAAGAAAGTTGAAATGGCACAGTTGCATCAACAAATGCCTTTTTATTTGCATTCGTTAACACGTTAATGGTTAGGGGTTAGATTTGGTGTAGGTCATATTTCCAACACAATAGAGGATATATTGGATATTTGATTTCTGAAACATTGCAATATGTACCTATATCATCGCAATAAAAAATGCCAGGGTTCACGTATTGAACCTGTGTTTTAGCGCCACTCAGTGGACATTTCTCTTTGAAACTGTGGCAAAGCGTGCACAGAGGTACATATTTTTAAGAGACCAGTTTGAATTAACGGGGTACAAATCATGAACATGGGCAAAGAGAACGTGGCACAGCTCATGTTAATGTGCATGTTATTTAGAGCAAACATTTGAAAGGTGCTTTCTACCACTGGACTGAATTCCTCAGGTGCATTGTGCAGAAGTCTCCAGTAAAAACACTGTGTGTGTGCGTGTGACCCACACATGCATACACACACAGTGCATGGTGTAAAGTGGTCATGCATCCCGACAGATCTGTCACCAGCTGCTTAGAGTGTAGCTCAGTCGATGATGGCTACCACCACTGCGCTTTGTGATCCGCCCTGCAGCCACACAGACAGGCCTGATTTCTTACAGTTACTCTGCACGGAAAACTCTTTGTTTACACCTGCAAACACATACCGTAGTCTCATCATTACCATCAACGGATGTATCAATGGCATGCTGTAGGCATAAGAACTGGTCTTAATGCTCAATAAATTGCTCGATACATTCATCACCTGGGCCGCAGTTACTCTGAAGTGTTGATTTAATAGAGCATTATTCAACATTTTCCTGGTTGGGACACATGGCGTAAATCACCCAGCAGAAGAAACAGCTTCCTCCTGTAATTGGCCGCAAGTTGTGCCTGTCTGACAGGACGTGTTGCAGCACAGGCTGTAACCCGAGGAAGATTCCATCTTAAAGGAGAAAACTGCCTTTTACAATAACAAATTCTTGGAATCAGCTCAGTATATAAGTTACAATGTTTGGGAATTTAAACTTGTAATCACAAAAACTGTCTAGTTTATGCTCTTTTTTTCAATTCCTATTATTGTCTCTTACATCACTGTCTTTAATATATATATATATATATATTATTTTACATTATTTTATATACATTATAATTCAAGTGACAGTAAAGAAATGTATATATACAAACCAGAATACATGAAAATATATATAAATATTTTATACAATACATAAAACATAAAAATATTATTATATATTTTTTTACATATCTACTTTATTAAATATGCATTTAACCTTTTTATTTCAGTAAATTCTTATTTAGTAAACAATTAGTAAGAATGAGTGGAACAGCTTAAAAATCAGTCTTTACTATTATATTGATAATATGTGCCCATTAATTCCGTCGCCTACATTCTAGTGTTATGATAATTAGCACTGTCAGATAAATTTCAGAGTGAAACTTCAATTCAAATATAACATGCACTTGAAGTGTCACAGAAAAAACATTAGTCTGACACCTGTAATCATAACTCTATGTATCCACTGGAATGACCGACTCATTTTTCAGACCACTACAAACATATGAAACGCCCCTGTGTTTGCCCGGGGTCTGACAGTGGGCTTTGATTGAGATTTGGGGGTAATGTAGCAGCCAGTCTGAGCCTCTGAGAACCGTGACACTAAAACAGGCGCAGACTGTGCACCACACAGAGAGACAGCAGCAGCGTCCGTCATCACCACCATTACCCTTTGTTGTAGCCAGTCAGGTGCTGAAAGTCTGGGTTAAAGAGCATTCACCAGAGGTAGTTCTCTTCCCTTCTCCGATTTCCTTAATCCCCAAATTAATTCCCTTTTATAGAGGCTCTGTAAAGCGAAGGATATTTTTGTATCAATTACAAAGCAGTCTGTTTTACTTAAACAATCTCAGAGCACTGACCTTGAGATGAAAGCAACTTTTAGACAAAGTCAGCCAGCAGAGAAATGGATTTTATGAAAGATTCAATGGGAGTTTCTTTATTCTGAATCATGTTAAACACTCTTAACATCTACACAAATTTTCAGTAGCCATTATTCAGGTATTTAGTGTCAGATGCTTCATTTTTCAGGACTGAAAAAGAATATTATATAATATATAATATATATATATATATATATATAATATATCCTTAACATCACTTTTTTTTTTTAATCATTATTACTACAGTATATATATTTTTATATATCAATAGCTATGTTTCCATCCAAAAGCAAAACTGGAATGTTGCCTTTAACATTTGCAAACAAGGCACTACCTATCCAAGGAGTCAAAGAGAACAAAATCTTCCTTCCTGATAAACGGACACTATAAAAGACTATCAGGTAGGAGAAGGTACTAAATATAATAATCTTCATCTATGATAAAATAGTTGAACCTCTAAGTGGGCTGATGAAACACATTAAATGCTGTCATCGCTTTCAGACGTAAACGATGCTGTTTGGGAAGGCAGTCATTTACGAAAATTGAAGATAGGCTTTGCTCAAGGATTTCAGGATGACCAGAAAACACAACATTTCAGATGCTGTGCAGTGAGATTGGTCTGTGGGTTAGTTAAGTTACCTTGTTTCATTGTTTTTCTGCACATGTGTTCATATCTTAGATTTCGCGCCTTTTTATTAAAGGATAAAAAGTGTATCCTATTCAGTAGTTTCTGTATTTTTTTTATGTGCATTTTTTGAATTTATGCGCAGTGCTCTATGCAAAAAATACAAAATAAAAATAGATGGCTGGAAACACAGCTAATGACTTAACTTTTGCACACTACTATAACAAACAGGGTTGTCTGACTTGCTAATCTTTTAATCTTAAGGAACAAATGGAGATTTTTTTTAAGAGTAAAATTTCAAGGGAAAAAAACTGAAGCCATTAAAAAAAAAAAACAATTCACTCAAATGAATCAGGCTTCCCAACACTGCTGCGGAATATGCACAATGATGAAAAATCCCAAAATGTTATCGCACATCGTTGAAAGCGTTTGAAATACATTTATTCTTTGTACACGGACACAGTTTGCTGAACATAAAGGCTTAAGTTGTCTGCAAGCACATAAACCACAAACATGCAAAAGGCCACCCACAAATATGTCTTTCATAACACAGTTCCCATCTCTGCTGATAAGCTCAGAGCCAAAGTAAATACGAACTCACTTTTCCACCTGCCCAAGAACTCGAGAGTAAATAGTGCAAGTGTGCGCAAAGCGGTTGGTCAACATTTTGTCTCTGATATTCTGTTTGTAACTTAAATCTGGTTGTAACTAATAATGGTAAAGTCAAGTATGTATTCATTTGCTGGTGAACAAAACTGACGCTGTGCATACACAGAACTATCTGTTAAGATTGCATCCCAACTCTTTTGGTCTTTAAATCATGCTGAAGATAGATTTGTTACCTGTCCAGCAAGCTGAGGGAGGTCCGTGACCTTTCATTCACTGAGAGTTTTATGATCTGTTAGGTTCAGCTCCCAGGAATGTTTTGATTTAGCACTTGTAATTTCATTATCAAAGGTCACATCAAAAAACTGAAGCTTGATTAGTTCTACCTAAAATCCCTTCATCATTCAAACCTCCCTAATTATACCTGCACTGACTAGCTCTCAGTTTCCCTCAGTGAAAGATGAGTCATCTCACAGCAGACAAACAGTATCTTCCCCTGATGTGATGATGACTATTACATGAAATGGATTCTTGAGCTCCCGTGGCTTATTTAGTAAACAGAAGAGCGCAGATGCCTGCCACTCAGGTTAAAAGAGGAAAAAATCCTCAAGCTTCTTTTCAAGGGGAGCAGAGGCGGAGTGTCTTAGGGCCATGTTGAAAGACATCTGATGGAACGGAAGCATTGGCAGGCTTTGTTGGCTGGTCAGGTGGCACCCCATCATTCCACTCTGCAATGACCCCTAACGCAATAACCTTGACTTAGACTTGGACTGCTTGGATTTTTTGTCTGGTTTCGATGCACAAGAGTCACTATATGCAAGACGTATTTTGGTGCTTAAACTGTATGAATGTTAGTGCATTAGATTTAAAACAATAAATAAAGAGGCATCAGTCAATATATACAGTAAGCTTTTCTCAGAACTAACATTTTAGGTTTTATGAACAAAGAAATTATTAAGTCGAGTTCACATAGATGTCTGATCACAAGTCCAGTTCATCACATTATCTAAGTGTGAAAAGCCTAATGTCTGACAGCCAAGTAGTTTTGGTTGATCTACAGTTTATCAAATTTGGAAAAGTAAAACCTAATAAAGCTCTTTGTGCTTTTATAGAAGGCTTATGCTATCTATGTTGTTATCTAATGCAATGGCATTCATACATTTCAAGTATCAAGACACACTATTGGGCCACTTATATTATGATAAACTACACAAATCTGAAGCTTTTTGCATTGCAAATTTAAAATAATTCCTAGTAAATAAGACAGATTCCTAGAAATGCTGCAACTACAGTGAAATGCTGGTGGAATTCCTTGTCAAAGTGTGAAGCATGCACTGAGAGAAACCACTTTCCTCTGCACAAAGCACTGTTTTTGGAGAGGAGAAATTGGAGGATTGATGACTCCAGCTGAAAATCGTCTCCCACATTTGGCTGGGGTTCAAAAGCACAAATAACCATGGAAACTGCTGGCTCAATGATCCGCATGTTGGTTTCGAACACACCGGCTGTGCAGTACGTGGATGGTACAGTGCTTTACGCATAGTAAACAGACTGAGGAGTTACATCCTGGGAGGCAAGATGGACCCCAATCAAAACATTCAGCATTGCTTAAAAGAATACCTCAGACTATGTGTATAAATAACAGGCTAATAAAATATTGTAATGATAAGGTATTGTTAGTTTTGGGTTTTTTTGACTACAAAACAACCAAGTATTACAGTTTTAATAATAATAGCATGCACTAATACATAAGATAACAAAATATTAATATGCACTACTAGTCAAAAGCTTGTTACTTTTTAAAAACTTTTATTCAGTAAGGATCCATTAAACTTAACAAAATTGACATTAAAGACATTTAGGGCCGGTTTCACAAACAGGGCTTAGCTTAAGCCAGGACTAGGCATTAGTTAAATTAAGATATTTAAGCAACTTTTACAAAAATGCCTTATAAGAAAATATTATTAATCTGAGACAACTCAAACATGCAATTTAGTCTGGGACTAGCTTAAGCCTTGTCTGTGAAACTGGGGGTTATATTGTTAAAAAAAAAGAATCTGTATCAAATAAATGCTTTTTTTCTAACTTTAAGTTCACTTGAGAGTCCTTAAAAGTAACAATTTCTTTAAAAATATTAATATTAATCAATATTAATAATAAGCTGATGTCATAGCTGATGAAATCATAGAAATAAATGACATTTTAAATAATATTATTATTGCTTAATGCTTTAATAGTTCATTAAATTAAGTATATCTGACAATATAGCACCAAATAATGATAATAATGGTAAACCTTGCATAAAAAAATGAACACTGTCAAAACTACCTCAAACAAGTCGACTGAAGGCCTGTCCTACTCTCTGTCACCATGGTAGTTTTTACACACACAATGCTGTCTTTCAGGCACAGCCAACTTAGTCATTTCGAGGTGGGCAGCAACTGAGTGGTCTAAGGTTTAAACTGCTACCATTAGTGGTTTCTGGGCCAGGCTTGTATTGGAGAGAGAGAAACCCAATCTGAACCATTAGCCTGAGTGAAAGCCTTTCAAAATACATTCCGATCCATGCACAATGAGCGCGTAACACTGGGATACATTCACATCTTTGAGGTTTCATTAAACAATTTGCATGCAATTGGCTGTGTTACTTGAGCTCACACAAGCTGAATGATCAACCTCAATGGTTAGTGTGCAGGGTGTAAATGCGTCTGAATGTGATGTTGAATAAACTCATGTAAGGATTTGACTGAATGATTGAATAACCACACTGTCTTTGAAGAGGTACAGAGCTGAGTGGAGTAAGCCATGCGCAACAAACGATTATGAAATTAGCCAAACAACACATCATCTCGGAGAAAACAGGAATTGTATAACAACTTCCACAGTCGACATTTATCTCACTGATCAATTTAATTTACGTCTGGCAGGTCCATTTTTACAAAGAACATTTGTCTGCTCTGTAGTCACAAACTTTCTGGTGAATTGGTTCGGTTAAGCAGGAAAATGGCCTATTGATGTTTTAAGACTGACAAGGCCATGAAACTTTAACTTGAAAATATATTTGTAACTTACTTATATTTGTAAGTCTTATATCTTATATTTGAAATCACCAATGAAATCTGACAACAACTGTGTTATAAATGTTGTTTCTTTTGTTAAAATAGTGTTTAAAAAAGCTTATTTCTCAGGCACAATCAGTCAGTGCGCATGCACAGTCCTAGGCGCACGTTGATGCGCTGACTTCACACAGCAGCAACTGGCTATTTTATTCAAAAGGCGGGGCTTCCTATGATTGATCAGCCATGCATTTCCCCCCATTCAAAACTGTACTTTGCTTGAAGTCTTTTAAATCTTTCACTAACTATATAACATGTTGTTCCATATCCTCTTCGCAAATAATTGTGTGTCATGACCTCGCAATTATTACCATTGGTTAAGTAAACATTATGCACTGTTTAATGGAAGATGTGCAGAGTTTTTTTTTTCTTAACACAAAAGGTGAAGATTGTCGAAAGAGCACATAACATGCCTTGGGCAAGCATTTCGCAAAAACCTTTGCGGTACAATAAACAAGACGCTGGATCAGACAGAGTTGAAAATGTGAAACACAGATGAGTGTATCTGTGAGGTTTTGCTGATGGAAATTCCCCTAGTGGTTTGGTGAACTCTCGTTAACGTATCACCTGCAAATGAAGACACACTAATCAGGGTATTTAGAAAATAAAAACGTCTAAGGGGTTTTCACACAAAGATGAACAAAGACACTGCACCAAAGCACTTTCATCAGTCACCATCATTAAGGAAAATTCAAGATGTTAAAATCTTACAACCCTTGGCTTGGAAACAAAATCTAGGGTTAATTATAGGGTTAGTTTTTATCCCTAAAAATAAAAAATGTCATCATGAAACCTCATGCTGTTCCAGACCTGTTCTTTTGGAACAAAAAAAAAAGATATTTTGAGAACGGACTCATTTATATTTGGGAGCAATCTTTATATTTTTATATTCTTATACATTCTGCAGGAGAAAATCAGTCATGATAAAATTAACATGGTTTCTGACTGAAGTTTTTATTTTAACTTTGGATGATTAGTTTCAGGATGAAACATGTTCTTCTGTGACTTGCAAAATTTATGTTCCACTTTCTGGATGAGCTCCAGTTAATTGCTATATACATAATTTAAACGTACACACACACACACACACACAGACAATACGGTACATAAGATAAAGCCCTATAGAATGTAATGTATGTAATGCTTTGATGCGACTATGCATGTTAGGAATGCTTTTGACATTGCATGTCAAAACAGAGTGCAGTTGGGTAGCAAACCTAGGTTTCATCTTTAAAACAGTTCGAGCTGTTAAAAAAAATACATCATTTGATGAAAAATCTGGATGTTCATTTTTATTTTATCGCTTTTTTTTTTGCCTTCTCAATTGTTTGCAATCTCCACATCTCATGTACACGTCACAGCATGAACGTGTGCCTCGCTATTGTAACGCATCAGTGAAGTTTTGCCACCTTTTTCAAAAAAAAATCTTGTTTAGGTTTTGCTCACCTGACAAAAGCAACTCTTAAGGTGTGGTGGATGAATGAGCTTGCAGACTGACAGACTGCGTAAGACAGAATTCTGTCGGCTCACATCTTAATCCACAGGTTGCTTCTTTAAACATCACGGAACAGCAATCGTCCTCCAGCCTCTGGGCAACAGCAAAGACAACAGGGATTAATCAAGAGATCATTGCTAATTAATACAATTCAGCACATTTCAAGAAGGAAATTTATCAAATAATCTAAAATGCCAGTTCTAACGCAGAACACATCTTGCCTTTCTTACTGTATGCAGTGACATTTTCACTCCTGACATTTGCTTCATAATATAGTGTGTGCTGACAAATGACATCAACACATTACATCAGTTCTATACAACCGAGCACAATGATAACTCAAAGACGCAAAACCAAACTGTCCCATACATCCGTCAAAGAACACAGTCCCTGTGTCTCACAACATCTCAGGCCTTTAAGTGGAGATAAGAGAGTATGAATGAAAGTGTTTGTGCTCAGGCAGTGCAGGCCATTGACTGGGCGAGATGAGAATCACCCTTCTCCTTATCAGAGCCCTCAAAGCGAACAGATCAGGCCGATAGGGAGGGTGCACAGCTCCACAATGCCAGAGATTGCACAAGACATAAGGGCAGTTGCAAAGACTAAATGCAAGAGGCACAGTCTCATGTAGCCACATTCCCTGTGCTTTCTGAGGTGAGACAACAGTGCAGCTGAAACAATGCAACTACAGTCAGTTAGGTGATGTGACTCAGATAAGCATAATACATTTATGTCCAATAAACAGAATTCCTCAGAGAAGGAAGACAGAATAAGTTCTTTACCATCACGGTGATGATCTTGCATTTGCCATGTATGTATGTGTGTGTGTGTGTGTGTGTGTCCGTCTTTGTATGTATATTTATACATATAGTGCTCCTGACATCCAAAAATAGCCCATTGGCAGGTCAGTGCCTGGACATCGTCCTGTGTGCTTTCAGTGGTACCACTCCTAACAGGTGGTGTATTTTCCATGGCCTGCTTTGGAACACCACTTCCTGGGAACAACCCAATTTACGGAAAATAACAAAAAACACTGCTCTCAGGGGACGTCCTCCAACTTCCGACCTTTCCCAGAGATCTGAAAAGACGAGTCCAAGCATCACAAGACAACTTTGCTCGTGCATTTACAAGAAAAGGAGGAGTGAGTGTTTCTTCTACTTTTGACACTTTTTTGTCAGTGTTCATTTACTCATTGACTTTTTTTTATTAAAACAAATATCATCTTACTTTCTTTTCATTGTTCAACAAAGACTGAAACAAATGTAGCCTACATAAATTCCAGTATTTAGGCTTCTATGTGAAGATTCTATTACATGTCCCCAAAGAATTTTGCCTGTAATAGTACAAAAACTTTTAGCGAAAGTCAATTTTTGCTACAGTCTTTACTAATTAGAGTAATTATGCAAAGAGTAAGTTTAATTGTATATATTAAGAGTTTTAAAATGATATTTAAACTAAAAGAAATAAACAACATTAACTATGATTAATTAGATTAGAAATTAATTTATATACCATAAGATAAGAACAAACACTATTCGAGATGCGGTGGAAAAAAAATGATAAAACACGTAACTGTTGGGCATTGTTTAAAAAAAAAAAAAAAAAAACTAGCGAGGAGTAAATTAAAGTGTGTTCTATTTTCTAAAAAACCCCAATGTCAAATCTGCACAGGCGCGAAATATTGGCGCGCTTTTGTTAAACGCATGCGCAAAATACTTTTTCCTTGTTTACTAATGTTAAAAAGGTTAGAGAACACATTTACACTGGCTTGACATAAGATACCATTTGAACGAATTCTCACTTTAGATACACTTTTTACAAAAACATTAGGTTGAACAATAGTCAACCATGTAGAAATTAACTGAACGTGTAATTTCCGAACAACAAGTTAGTTTGTTTGATAGTAAGTTACACAATGTCTACTTAAACCACTGACTACATAAGATTGGAGTAAACCTGTATTATATACTGATCATAACGCACTGGAAATGTGAGTGGCCTCACCTGCTTGTATTTGAGGTGATACGGTAATCTGGCTTTATTCAAACTTGATGGATGTATTTGGTTTTGGCCGCTTCTTGGTGCTCTTCTTGGTATTGGTCTAGCTCCCTCTAGCGACCAAGATTACAATAGCTCTGTCGTATACATAACATTGCAGGAGACACAATGAGTCCATTTATTATGCTGGAATCTTCTGTTTTTACCATAGACCTCTTTTTTTATCCTTATTTTATAATGAGTTTCTTATAGGCTTATATTTTTAATTATCCACCTTTTATTTTAAATAACCAAAGCAGAGTGATTGCTGATAGTATGAAGTCACCTGGAACATTCCAGTCATTGACAGCATGACAGCCGTTTGCTGTGGTTCTGCCTTCTCAAACGTTTCTATACCCATACACATGTTATGTTATGCGCAGATGGGGGGCGGCACATGAAATATGAATATACACCCACCATCAATCAATCTGACACTTTATGGTTGAAAACATTTTCATTATAGCATGGAGAACACAAACAAACACAAGTTCTTCCACGGCTGTAGGGGTCACGTTTAATAAAACACAAGAGCTTGTTATTCACGGATTTGACTGTGAGGGATGCTCACAGACAAAACAAATCAATTTCAGAGCTGTCCAAGTGCAAATAAAGATTTCTGATAACCCTATAAGACACTTCCCCTCACTTCTTGACATTACAAATATAAAAAATTGTAAACTGCAATATCATTCTTCTTGTTTCATGCCACTGGTTGAAAGCGTAATCCATCTATTAAGGAATGCAGAGTGCTGACACATTGTTTACATAAATAATTGTGTGACAGATTCAAATGGATGAGTCTGTGAATTTATTTAGCTTGGACAATGTCCAAAACAACCTTTCTAGTTCTTGCTTCATAATTACAATTATTTCATAAGTAGGGATCAAAGAAGCTGTGCTGAAGCTGTTTGCATCATTTCTGCAATATAAAAGTCCTTCATTGTTACTCTTGGGCATTCTGCTTAGCACAAGCTCGTTAATAAAACTACGTCAAGTGCACAGAGAATGCAATCAAGCCAAACATATTAAAAGTAAAAGCTGAAGGGCTTTTTTTTTTCATGCTGTCTACCTTAGATAAAGAAATGTGTTTTTATTTTAAGTTAAGCCAGTAGCACAGTGCCTTATGAATTGTGCATAAGTAAATTGCAATTATTCAGCCCAACAAACGATATTTTTATTTTCCTAATGAAGAATCTATAGTTAAAAGTTAAATGATATTCATTTCCTAAAGTGGGAAAATTAAATTAGGCCTTGCATTAAAAAGATATCTTTATCATTATTATTAGATGTATTGTGACACTAATGAAGGAACAAAATTTTTCTATGTATCAAAAGTTTATTTAATTTTTTTTATTAGGATTTATTAGTGCAATATGGAGCAGTTTCTGTGCATTTCACTGCAATTTGCTATTATTCAACCCCAACAATAAAGACTAAATAAATGACATTTCTATGTGATATAATTATAAGTGGTGATGCATTTACTCAAGCATCCCTTCAGCTTTAGGATGAAAGTGAATTCATTTTCTCTCACTTAATTAAAGATGGAATAGTTGAGAACAAAAAAAGAGAGGAAAAAAACCCACTATATTTATTAACTGACCAGATGGAAAATTTCATTCAGACTTCAGGTATTTTTATTTTTTTAGTTATTTCATGCATGTTTACTTTTGGGAATCGTTTAATTAAAAATTATGAGGTCCTCCCCCAGTGTCATTTTAAAACTACAGATAAAAAATTGTGATGTAATCATTTCATTATAATTCTAAAAATGTATTAAATTATTCATAATAAACAAGTAAAACGACAGAAAGGATAAGAGTGTGCATGTGCAAGAAAATCAAAGTAACCTATCCATCAGAAGTTATATTAAAAGATGAGATGATGAAACACACACACACACACACACACACAAAAGCTATATTAAATGTTTGACTTCACAGATCCAGGGATGATAAATCAAAGCCCACCCAATGCCTGATTAAATGACTTCAGTACACAGCAGAATGTTAAGCATCGAGGCCTCATTTCTGAACCATATTTCTGTGAACTGATGCACTGACCTGTGGGATCACGGTCAGGTGAGGAATTGCTAAAGACCACCAAGACACCACTGGATTTATTAACTAAAGCACGGCTGCAGCTAAATGGATTCATTCCGAGTCTTTAGCGGAATAACTCAGATTCAGACCTCCAGGAAAACATTTATCCAATACTTTCTAAAGAAGGGTTTAGAATTGAAGCTCCATTCATTTTACATAGGTGCATCATCTGCTTGTTTACTCTAGAATAAGTCGGACCTGCCTTAACGTTTTTTTTTTTTTTTATGATTTATAGTATCATTCTTGTCAGCTTTTATTCCTGATGTAAAATAATATGTCACCTGTCCTGGATGGATGCCTGTAAACATCTTTCTCGCTTTACTTTGACAGGTGAAGAGATGGGTTGCGAAACATCTGATGCATAAATGTATGCTACTCATGACCCCTCCACGCCAGCTGGATAGAACAGATAAAACGAAAAATCAGCCCATATCATTACGATAACAATTTCAAACTACCCATGCCTCATTCCTGCTCCAATTTGCAAATAACCTCAGATCGGTTGTACTTCCGCTCTGGATAAATGAAACGCTTGGGATTTGATTCCAGAACTGCACCTGAGAAGATGACGATTGCACACACAAACACACACTCACATACAGTGACTCAAATGAAGGAGCTACATTTATTGATGTGTTTCCTCGTGAGCAAATTCCTCTCAAATTGCCCCTCGCTCTTCAGCAGACCACACTGTCATGCACACCCTGACCACAACAGTGCAATATTGTACACTTTTGGCCTACTCAAGTAATGATAAACTAATTTTAATGACCAAAAATGTAATATTGAACGTCCCACGTTTCTGTTAGAGCACAGGAAAAGTGCCATATCATATCATATCACATCACATCACATCACATCACATCACATCATATCATATCATATCATATATCACATCACATCACATCACATCATATCATATCATATCATATCATGGGATATCATATCAGTTAATTGTTAATATGTTAATTATACAGTTATATGTTAATTATTTTATATTATATGTTATAATTGTTTATCAAAGTATGATTAATAATAATAATAATAATAATAATAATAAATACAATTATTATTTTACAATTTTTGCCTGTCCATCTATTGCATCTAAGTGTATAAAAGGTATATAAATGCACAGTGTGCTTTTCAATTCTCTGATTTCATCTTTGGGACGTTCTGCATGTAGTGTCTTGAATGAGACTCTTCTTCATTTAATGTGACACGTTGCAAATGCTTTTGATAACAGATAAACTGTTTTCATTGTGTAACATGGGCTTTTCTACTCAGGATACTATCGTGTGTCTTTAAACAAAACAAACAGACAAGAAAAAAAAAAAAGAAAGAAAAAAACAGACGTGTGCAAATTAGGGGATTTTTTTTTCTCCAATGGCCCCATCCAAGAATAATATTTCACTACCTCCACTGAAATCGGTGTAATTATACATATTACAAAGAGATAAAAATCAAATGGGAGCCCTGACTTACTGTTTGTATCTGACACAACATGACTTTACTGTAGCTGTATTTTAGATGAATTATTATGGATTATTACAAAACACAAAGGTATGCTTGAAAGAAATATTGTGTAGAAGCAAGTGAATGCTTTGTGAGGAAGATAAAACAGATCATCCCTGTTTAATTAAAACATAACAACAAACAAATGGATTATTCTCACGCATAGGGTTTACTGGTGTTGCTATGTTAAACATAGATAAAAACCATATAGCAAAGGTCTCCAGATAGCCAAAAATAGCCAAAATGATTAGTCATTATACCAAAAGCTGACTCAATATCTTTGTTTTTGACCCTAGACGATAGATACTGACACCCTACAGTAGGTCAAAGGTTTTCAACTCTGTGCTCTCTGATGTTTTTATATGGGCACTGTGTTTTGCTCATGCTGGAATGGAAAATGTGAGCATATAGTATTTGATGGGCTGACACTAAAACAGGTTACGCAAGTGTGTTGTGCAAGTGAGCATTCCTTCACCAGCCACAGGATGGTAATTAAATGAACATACTGCCCTTTAAAGCAAATCCCTCTCTCTTTATGATCTTAGTAATATTACAGTATAATTCTGTCTCAGTGGATTTAGTAAAATCAACTTCCAAGAAATGTGTACAATCTCACCATTTTTAAACTTTCCCTTGAAACAAAGACGAAATGAGTTTAAATCATTTAAGTATGGATGCATAGGATTCAGATCAAGCTTTTATATATGTTTCTGGTGTATTTTCCAGCAAGGTCTCCACTTGAAGCTTTTCTGAGCGGAACTAGCATTTACTTGCCCGTGTTGTACCCCCACCCCCTGAGGTGCTGACCACTTGAGTTATCAACAGAGACCTTCTGATAACCATCTCTAGACTGTGTGTTTCGTAGAGCAGTGACATGCTGAACACACTCTCTCACACATCCACAGTCATCATGCATGGATATGTACAGTCGCACACAGACACTCCAAAGGCTCTGTTTTTGTTGTTTTTTGACTGTGCTAAATCTTAAAAATACCACAAGTCAGTTGGAAAGCACAGCATTTTGCAGCTAAGTGGGCAAATAAACTGGGTCAGAAATCTACCCATTCTAAATAGCCTTAGCCTACGGTGGCCGAGAGAGCTCAACACGCTGCAAACTTAAAGGTGCCATAGAATGGAAAACTGAATTGACCTTGGCATGGTTGAATAATAACAGTTCAGTACATGGACAT
>JAUMHQ010000066.1:10363016-10392060 GCA_032361165.1 Enteromius paludinosus
ATGAATCTAAAATATATGAAAGTCTAATGTTTATCAGTACATTACAGAAAATAATGAACTTTATCACAATATGCTAAAAACCTGTTAGCTACACGCTAATAATGTTAACAAAATGCACAAAATATGCTAATCATGCTAAAACTTGTAACCCTAGTAATCAAATTATCAACACGCTAACATGCTCATGTTCAATCGTGCTAGAAACATGCTTTTTTGGTGAACTTTACTCAACTAGTTATTCTTGGTTTGAAGTGAAACCTCTGATTACTGTGGTAAGTTGGACAGATTTCAGCAACACTAGCAGGTTTACTGTTGGAGCCCACATGTGTTCTGCATTATAAATGTGTTTGAAGCCATACTTACGTGTCTGACACTCTCCTGTAGCTGTCTGGACATGCAAATGACAAGCAACGGAAGCCTCCTTGGATGTTGAAGCAAGTCTGGGAAGCAGAGCAATTGTGCGATCCAATGGCACATTCGTCAATATCTGAGAACAAAAGAGAAGACAACAGCCGAATAGATGGTTATATAACCATTCGATCGAAAACCGAGACTTTTGAAACTGCTTGAAACTTTTTTTCCATTACTTTCCCTAAGTGTCCTTTTTGGTTCTTACTTCTTACATAAAAAAAGAGTAAATGGAAATTCAATAGTGAATCAAAAGTAAACTATTATGCTATTGTGAAGCTTTATTACATAAATAAATATCTAAATGGCAGCGCATGTTAAATTTTACTCAGTACCAGTCAATGCTAGCAGGGTTGTCAGGGGCGACTGATGTCTGCGGTGACTAACCGCCAGGCTTCATTCTGGAAGGAGTCAATTTTGGCCCCTCCAGAAGTAATTAATTATGCATCTCATTTTACAAAAGCAAAGTCCTCGTTACAGCTCGCCGGCTCCAATCCGCAGACTAATTCGTTTGGTGCAGGCTAGCGCTAACCTCCGGGAGCATGTACAGGCTCTTCTTCACCTCTCATCGACTTTCCTATCTCGAGAGCCTAAGGGAGTTTCGTCAATTTCGTGATCTTTCAGAGAGTGATGGAGGATACTAAGCAGCGCTGTGTTGAACCTGAGGTTAGTTCCTCGCAACACAATGTGCCAATTAGAGAAATTAAGGCTCCGAATTGAGTTTGTAGCATTTGGCTTTAGAAAGATGTCGGCTAGAATACTAACCACAGTTTAAAGGAACTGTTCATCCAAAAATCCTGTTATCTTCATCTTTTGTGTCTTCCAAATCTATATGCATTTCTTTCTTGTGCAAAACACATACATAACAACACACGATAAAAAACCCATCCTAAACACAATAAATACAGTGGAAGTCAATGGCAAGTGAAATTGTTTGGTTCCAACATACTTCAGAGTATCTTGTTTTGTATTCAGCAGAGCACAGGAATGCATTCATTTTTGCAATAATATAATTTTCGTTTTGGGGAGGACTATCTAGAACTAAATCCTAAACATTTATTCTCATGCTCAGTGCTTTTATTTATATGGAAGATACAGGAATGATTTAAATGTAATATGAAAAGTAAGATTTCACGTTTGTATTACCTTGACAGGTGCGTCCATTAGCTGACATAGAGTAACCATGTGGAGGACAGGCACATTTGTAGCTACCTGGGACATTCACACACTGGAATGCACAGAGGTTTCCAATGCTCTGTGAGCACTCGTCAATATCTAGAGAACAAATAAGAGCATTTCATCTTTATCACTGAGAAAACTAGCCATTTATAAAGAACAAACCACTGTGAGAATCAGAAAGATGTGTTTAAGAAACTGCTAAACTGTGCTGAAAAAAAAAATTCCATCCTTATTAAGATATTATCGATCTCATATACCCATCAGAGGATCCCCATCATCTGTATAACTTTAAATGCATCCTTGTGTTTTAATCCTTAATGACTATGAATGGAATGATGGGAACTTGAGGACATTGATAACACTTCACCTTCACATGTGTGCCCGTCCTCTTTCAGGTAGTAGCCCATTCGGCAGTAACACTGGTAAGAGCCATAAATGTTTGCACACTCCTGACTGCAGGGATTGTTGCCACATTCATTAACATCTAGAGAGAACACAGTAAACAAGTTTTTGGATTAAAAACTCTTTTGGTTTTGTACATATTTGCAGAAATCATTACAGTGTTGTGTACACTGGTGGTATCAGTGCAACATACAGTACAAATGTCTGAAAAAATTAAGATTCAAAATGTAATTAAAATCTAGGAAAAGGAGGCGATGTACAATAAAATAAAATATAGAATAAAAAAGGAAATATTTATAACTCTGCACTGCTTGTATATCACGAATCAAATTATTTTGACACACTATGTAAGTATACTAATGGTCGGATGTTCTTCCTCCACCATCAAGTTTTTATATTCAGTTTGGTTTTCATTTTTCACTCAAACTGTCATGTTCATGAGAAGTATTAAATTATCCTATTAAAGTACTAATTCTCCACATACTGTTGTCCCTCTGAAACCAAACTAAAAGTCACCTCATGAAAAGTTCCTCAGGCTATGTCAGCCACTAAGTCCTTGAAACAAACTCTGAATAAATGAATGGATCTATCCATAATGGAACCAGTAAAAAAAAAAAAGTCCCCTACTTCAGTCCCCTAGAAAACTCTTTAGCTGACATCTCCCTCTTCTATTTTTGTTTTGCACTCTATTCGTGTCTCACTTTAATTGGAAAGAAAGAACATTCATACTGTCAGAGCACAACACATTCTTCGCAGGCAGAACTGATCCATGTTCAATTCTGCCAGTGCAAATGGATGTACCTTCACAGTTCTTGCCATCAAAGGCCAGGGAGAAGCCAGTGGTGCAGGAGCACTGGTAGGAGCCAGGCGTGTTATCACAGGTCTGGGCGCACAAGCGGCCCGGATACCGCCAACACTCATTTAAATCTGCCAGCAGAGAACTGCATTAGTTTACAAAAATACTGTAGTCTAGGGAGCATCTCTTTCTTTTTCCCCCCTGTTTTGCCTTCTTTTACTCTGCTATAGGAGCAGAAGAGATAAGAGATTAGGATAATCTGCACACTCTATTGAGCATGAGCTGCTGTCAGCTTCATCTATATGCATGCTGTTAGTCTGGCTAACCACAGAGAAGATGACATCCTTTGAGTAATTCAGTCACGGTATCCAAACTTTTTTTTTTTACCCCCTTTAAGTGCTTTATTTTGCTGCTGCGGTTTAAGATACTTCAAAAATTGGCGAAAAATTTCACATGTTTGAGTTCAGAAGCCAGTTTTCCTTTGTCACAGATGCTAACCCTGGTCAAAAATGTTTTGAAGGTGGGATGCAGGTTTAAGCTAGGACCAGCACATGACCAGCTTAAACCTGCATCAAAACATACCTTGGATTTTTCAACAGGGAAAGCTAGTGGTGAAAAACTTGTATTGGATAGTATTTTGTAAGGTCATTTTGAAGTGACGTTTTATGTGAACTTGCTATTCTGACAAAAGTGTGTTTTGGCTGTGTATTTGTTGTGTGTCGATGCGTCTGTTGATACACACCCACACAGAGCTGGCGAATGGCATCGTACTGGTAGCCGGTTTGGCAGTCACAGCGGTAGCTGCCGGGCAGATTGTGACAGATTTGGTCCTCTCCACAGCGGTGGGTGCCCATCTGACATTCATCTACATCTGTAGTACATATTCAACAGTCTTAATAGTCCTTTCAGACTCTGTTAGCATATGCTAACATAAATGGTCACAAAACATACCATGCTACTAGTGTGGTTTCTCATAATTGTTTGTATATGGCTCAAACAACCTTTTTCGGACATGCATCTTATTGCATCTTAGTATTTTTGAGCAAGGTATTATCATCATTTAACATGGTATCGCCACAGTATTTCCTAGGTAGCCTATGTTGTTTGAACAATTAGTCTTTTGTCAAGCCAGATTTCAGAAGAAATGTTAGGTACAATGTTTGTGGAACACCATTCAAATACAGTAAAATAGTATAATATAAATATAGTACATTCAAAAGTCTTAGGCCACTAGTATTTTCACCAACAAAAATGGTTTTAAGTCGATTATTTCTATTTTTTGCGGTATATATCAGTTTACATTTCCAAACATTATTTCATGTCGTTAATTGTAATAATGCAGTGAGATTATTGTCTGCACGAGGAGTCTGACAACAGCTAGTGCTCCACACAGAGATCTGATCTGATCATCTTCCAGTCTGTCTGGAATGACATGAAGTAACAGAACAAACTGAGACAGACTCAATCCAGAAGAACTGTGGCAACGTCTCCAAGATGAAGAAAAAAACCTACCTGGAAAGCTACAGTACTGTTCAAAGTTTTAGACACTCGTGTAAAAATGCTGTAAAATGAGGATGCTTTCAAAAATAATGCCATAAATAGATTAATTTATCAATTAACTTCTATTAACTAAATCAAATAAGTATTTGGTATTACAGCTTTTGGTAAACAGCAAAATTTTTCAGTACTGTATGTGTGTGTGTGTTAGTGTTTAAGATTAGTAAGTCTTAAATGAATCATTGCTAAATAACAGTATTAGTTTCTTTAAAAAAATATATTTTTGACCCCAAAATTTTGAACATTCATAAAAAGGTGTCTGAAAGGGTTACATTTGTACAAGTTGTAGGGTTATGGTATAGAAGTGTATATTTATGTGCATCCTCACCAATACATCTTGCTCCATCAGGGCTGGAATGGTAACCCCGACCGCACATGATAATCTTGCGCTGACAGGTGTAAGAGCCCACAGTATTTATGCAGTTAAAGCCGGTCGTACATGGTTCACTCACACTGCTACATTCATCAATATCTAAAATGAAGCGAGAGAAAGCATGAAAGTCATAATAAATGAAACCAAAAAAAAATAAAACGGTCTTTGCTGATTTGGTATTCTTCATGCATCTGTCCACTAGGGGGCACTGAGTGTCTCTGAAGCTGGCTCTTCCCTGTCTTACCAATGCAGTTGCCATGTGAGTCCTGAGTGAAGCCTGTGAGGCAGCGTTGCTTCAGGTTACACGTGAACGAGCCATCAGTATTCTGGCACTGGAAGCCCATCCCACAGTTATGGGTTCGCATAACACACTCATCAATGTCTAGAACAGAAAGAGTGCACCAGATGTCAAAACAGGCCAGTGGACAGGACAGCAAGACGCCACCCAGTCGGATTTCCTACTCTGATAGATTTGTTTAGCTTTTGAGACTGATGCTGTTGTAAGGTCCTAACTAATGAAGTTTCCTCTCTTAAAACCTTCAGGAAACTCTGTAAATCTCACCAAATTTGGCAAGCATAGCAGCATAATGAATAGACGAGGCTCATCAGAGACATCTGATAGAGGAGATGGGTTTGGACAGAGATCACAACAGACCTCAATTACGAGTTAGAACTTCACAGTAGGTGGCACTGTGGCTCAATAATAGGCCAGGGAAGCATGCTCCCACTTCAAGGCAGATGATCTCACAGGATCAAACCGCGATTCTCCTCAGTCATCTACAACAATTGCATGCTATTAAAAGTATTTTGCAATTTGCTAATGGTACTGACATAAAACCTTCTTCATTTTGATATAGCGTAGACATGACTGAAAGCAATTATAACCTCCAGCTCAGTAAATGAGTCAAATTATACAAAGTAAAAAGAAGGATTCAAAGGCGTATCTTGAATTTTTGAACTCATAGTTGTTAAAATGACCATAAGAATCATTGCAGTGATTTATTCGGGAATTACCATCTTCTGGTACAGTACATTCAATGTTTGATTTGGAAAAAAATAATGAGCTTATATACAACCATTTTTAGGTCTCTCCAGAGATGCTCAATTGGGTTTAAGTCAGGGCTCTGGCTGGGCCATTCAAGAACAGTGAAGCCACTCCTTCGTTATTGTAGCATAAGAGTGATTTATTTGGGAGTCAGATTACCGTGGTTGTGGAGATTTATTGAATCAGCTCATAATGAGTCATTTATTCACGCACTGATCATGCTGATCATGTTTTTGATTTGCTTTAAAAAAAAAAAAAAAACTGGCTTATAACTGGATTATAGTCTATTGTTTTTCAGACTTGATTTATTTATTTATTACAGCCCAAGGACGAGTCTGCAAATATATGTTTCTTCATATTGTTCAGCACACCATTTTCCCTTGCATTATATTCAATATACAGAACTCAGGTGAAATATGATTTCTTAGCACCATGATCTAAACAACATGAAACCCACTTATGGATATTAGTGAGCCCTTAATCTTTCCAAATCCTACATCTGCACTGCAGCAGCAGAGCATGCATTCTCAACACGGCAAAGTGTGCAATTAGTTAAAATCCATTATTCCCATTCTGTCGCTTATTATGATTATAATCCCTCCACACTTATTAGCATGTGCCAGGCCAAGTCCTGACAAGAATCAGAGACTCTAGCAAAGTTTTCCCTGTTCAAAGGCAATAGTTAGATGTCTAGGCATCTGCTTTGTGTAAAAACAGAGTGCGGGATGCTTTAGATGTTCGTGAGCGAGAGCCCGAGGCAGTCAGCTGTGGCCTCTTTCGAACTGCGAAGGCCTGCAAAATTCGTGTTTTACTGCAGATTGACGCATGATTTCTGGTTGTTCTCTATAGCGGTAACGGTGGTGTGTTTAGATGATGAAGACACTGGTCTGGGATCTCTGAAGTATTGTGGGTTAGAGGACCCTGACAAAGATGGAAGACCGTTTGTTATTGATTTTGTCCATATGCATCAGCGGATAGCTCCAATAGCTGGGGGAGAGTTGGACCACTGCCATGTTTCTGCTGATTTGATCTCATGTAAAAGCAAAGTTCACGTAGATGAAACTCAGCATATTTTAATGAATAAAGCAATGCTCTGTGGACTTTTAGTGTAATTAAAGGGGTCATCGGATGCAAAACTCGCTTTCGTTATCTGAACATAAATGTGCGTCGGGAGTGTACTGTACACAACCAACCTATAATGATAAAAACCCACCCAGTGGTAATCTCTTTAAATAATACCAAAATCGAGCTTCTTGTCTGTGTAAGATAAGAATGGCTCCTAAGTGACTGAGGTGTTTTGTTGTTGGATGTAATAATGAACATGGCAGTCATCAGTTCCCCTGATCTCTGACCTAAATGCATCTATGTTCGTGCAAATCATTTGTGATCCAGCTTCACCTACAGATGAGCATTAGACACTATTCAAACACATTAAAAATGTAACCCACCCCAAACCCTGGAATTCAACCTACTCTCATATAAATATGTACCTCTCTGCACTTTTTGTACAGCACTGTTTTTACGCGCCTTACTGCACGTTTTGCCGCAGTTTCAAAGAGAAGGTTCCACTGAGTGGTGCTAAAACACAAGTTTAAAACATGTGAACCCTGGCAGATTTTTTATTGCGTTGATATTCGTATACACTGTTTTGGACTGTTACCGAACTATATGAAGCTGGATATGTTGGATGCCATCTTGCAAATCTTTCAGCATTGCTATTGCTTTGAAGTCATAACATGATATTATTCAAATAATTGTGTGAAAACTACACTTTATTTAATCAAAACTCTGCAAATTAGTGTGAAAAGGAATAAAAGGAGTTTAACTGCTTCTAGTTTTCATTTATTTTGGTAACTGCAGTCATATGTACTTATTGGTACGTATGTTTATGCCATGAGACCAGGTAGCATGTGTTATGTGTGTGTGTTTACATGTGAGCATTTGTTGATACTGTACCCACCGTCACATACTCCATTCCTCAGCTGGTAACCGCTCGAACATAAGATTTGCCTCTCGCACATAAACCCTCCTACCGTGTTCACGCAGCGCTGGTCGGCCTGGCAGGTGTGCGTGTTCGTCACACACTCGTTCACATCTGCAAAGCAAAAGCACAGCGTTATTTTCCTGAGCTCCAAAGTGTAACATCCTCAGGAACACAAATAGAGAGTTACAGTACATCCACAAAAACCTGGAATGAAGAAGCTGAAGCTGATGGAGAAGCAAGCAGGTGAGACAGCAGTGTAAAAAGTCATTTGTGTGTTTCCATTAGTCACGGCACACATAAGGCATTTTGCTTCACATTCTTCAGTTCTGGCGCTGTGGCGAACTGTCAAGATCTTTGGTTGGTCAGATTTATTAAAGGCAATAACGCTGGACTATGCTGAAAAAAAAAGTCTAAACAAGATTGGAAAGCAAGCGCGGCCCAGAGAGAGGAGAAAATAATTACTCGAAGCTTAGACAATGGCTCATTTGTGGGCCAGGAAAAGGATTCAATCTGTCATGGTATTGCCAGAGTAAATAATTTCAGGGGACTGGCTGGAAATGTTTGTGCTTTCTCCTGGCCACATTAGGACAGAATAGAAAAAAAGAGCACCTTTTCTATTCTACACAGCAGCTGGTAACACCATCGAGAGAACAATGAATTTGTAGGCTTGAAAGTTTTTTGGATACCCACTTTTGGACTCGCATTTTGTTTCCAGGATGAAATAAAAACATGTTTTAAGAAAAGTGTTTTATTGACTGCATATCAGAGCCATGTCATTGTTGTAATGGGAGTGACCACACATTGTGAAGCACACAGTGAATAGTCACTGTGTAGTGTAAAGGCACCTACAAAAATGTGTAATATGTTAAAGTCTGTTTAGCGAAGTCTGTTTTGAGAGAAGTAAGGAGAAGGTGAAAAAATGAGATGATTCTCAAAAAATAAAACATTTTTATTTCCTCTCATTCTGGGTATTTTTAATGAGTCGCTGTAAAAAATATGCGGTTACCATAAATTGGATAAAACAATACAAATATGTTTTTGATAAAATATATTTAATTAGTGATTTATGGGAATGTATTTACTGTTTGTACTGTAGATTATAGGGTAATTTGATCTAAATGTATATACATTACTATGCAGTGTTAAACCATTTATAATTTTTTATCATATAGCGCTGGGGTGTCAAACTCAGTTTCTGGATGGCCGGAGCCCTGCAGAGTTTAGATGCAACCCTAATGAAATACACCTGATCCAACTATCAAGTCCTTCAGGCTTATTTGAAAGCTATATGGTATGCTTGTTGGAACAGGGTTGGAACTAAACTCTGCAGGGCTGTGGCCCTCCAGGAACAACCATTTATTACTGTTTAACATGACAAGAGGCATTTTTAAAAATTTGGTACATAAATGGTACATAAATATGATTTTTTTTTTCTTTTTATGTCAAACAGGAAAAAAGTCATACAATGCCAAGAATGTAAGTAAATGTTGACAGAATTTTAATTTTTGAATTGACAATCACTTTAAAGGTCCACACCAGGTAAGTGAGATCTCTGTTTTTATTAAGGTTCCTGATTTCATGTGCATGATATTTAACCTCAGAAGTCACACAGAAAGCATCTCTGACACCCTCTTGCACTCTGTCGCAGATCCAGCACAGAAGTGTCAACAAGCTGCCTCATCAACATATACAAGCAGTGGCACTTATTCAAAAAATTTGCTTTATCATAACAATATGGTGAACTGCCTTCAAAATGTGATGCTCTGAAATGCATAAGAGGATATGTATGGGATGAATAATGCATTTCTCTAGACTGGAGGCAAAGGGGAGTGGGTTAGAGCAATTGCAAATGGATGTGACTGCAATGCAAGCTATCAGGATTATAGTCTGTCAACATTATTTCTACATCAGTTGTGCTGGCGTGATTGATAAGGGTTAAGATGAGAGGGTGATGATGACTGCCCAAGATCCGCAGCTAGGATTCACCTTTTCATCCAAAATTCCTTTTTTAGTCTTTATTTATAAGTCAGTGTTGTTATTTTAACTAAAACTATTAAAACTATTTGTTACCCTGGACACAAAACCACCCATAAATAGCTCAGGTATATTTGTAGCCGTAGCCAACAATATATTGTATGGGTCAAAATTATAGATTTTTCTTTATGCAGAAAAGGGTATTAAGTAAATGTAATGTTTATTATTATTTATTAATGTATTTGTATTGTTTTTGATCAGTAATATGCATTGATATGAACTTTATTTGGAAAACTTTAAAGGCAATTATTTATTCAGCAATTTATTTTAAAAATAAATTACCTTTATGATGGTTTTTTGCATGTGAAGCATGTGAATGCTAAATATAAAAAACTTATTTTATTATTGAGAAAAAATAAAGTACTAAACTTTTAATAAAAAATAAAAGGTAAATAGAAGTAATTTAAAAACCTAAAAGGAAAAACAAAAGTTTGTTAAAATTAAAATTACTAAAGCATAAACAATTTGAGACAATAACTAAAAAAAACAAAAAAACATTTTATAAAAGAATACAAAATAATTCTAAAATAACATTATGGACATGCACACATATTTGCATATTTTTATTATGGAAGCACTGAGAAGTAATGTATGAATAAAATGACATTATATATTATAAATACATTTATTAAAAATGCGTTCAAGTATTAGACAATCGATTATATAATAAATTATAACACTAATATTAAAACATAACAAATAAAAGAAGAGCAGTCAAACAATGACTAAATATGACAGCTCTTTTTTTTTTGGAGCACTGTTACTTTAAGACCACATGTTAAACATGCTTGCTCATTATTATTATTATTATTATTATTATTATTATTACTATTATTATTATTATCAGCAATAATTCTGAACCTAACAACACCATAAAAAAGCTGTCAAATGTAAAAATAATGAAAACATTTTTAATGCCTACACCCACACATGTCTAGCTGCTCCTTATTTGGTTTAGGGGCTTATCCAAGACGCCCATTAACCACCTCAAGAATCAAACTGTTTTGTAATAGATTGAGGCATTTGTTAATGCTAACCACTAAAGCCTATATTTTGGTTATGTCTGGAGGAAGCCAACACAAATTAAGCGGGGCCCCACAGCTTCTGGTGAGAAATCTGAGCAAACATAATACCCACAATGCAACCGTATGCATGTGAACTAGTTGTAAGAGCATGCCGATGAGCTTTCGTATTTCCTCCTTGTGTATTAGTAAGTGTTTATCTGGGCAAGCACTGGACAAACATGCCCCGACAGTGAGCGGAAATGGTCCCACGGTGCCAATTGAAGCCTCTTACCCACACAATCTCTATTCTGGTTGTGAACAAAGCCCTCATCGCACATCCCATTCAGCCGCACACACTGGTAGGAGCCCTGCCGGTTCACACACACCTCGTCCCGAGAGCAATTGTGTCTGTCGTTTGTGCACTCATTCACATCTATGATACACATAACAGTTTAGTTGAAGAAAGAAAACACACATAACACACACACACGCCACCTCCACCATCATAAAGTCCTATTAGCATTTTATGAGGTGTGAGATCAGAACACGTTTTGTTTCTAAAAGTGAGGTTTGCTCTCAATTAATCAACCATTTTATTTGTTGCTTGAAGTTGATTTCTCTGTGGCGAAATCGCATGCATGTCTGGCTTTACGATTCTATAACGCTTAATGTTTACCACGTGAATATGGCTTATGAAGAGAAACAGATGCTATAGAGAAACTCTGGGGAGGATATATAGGTATTTTGAATGTGCATCTGGAAGCGTAAATGTCCATCATAAATTGAATGAACGTTAACACTAAAACATTTCATTAAAAAATCCATCCAGTTTCCTGTAGAGTGTGACTTAAGTCTTTGGCTCAGGCAAAGCCAGTCAAGTTTGATTTTGTTACAGCCAAAATGAAATCAAGGTCTCTGCCCACCCGCATTCAGCATATGGGAACGCTTTGACGGAGAGACACGGAAAAAGAGAGAGAGAAATAAACTCTTGAAATGCAGAGATAATTCGGCAGTGAGGAACATTTTCATTATATCATCTCTTAAACTGTTCTCACATGCAAAAATTGCCCTTATTTACAGTAAATGTCTCTTGAATCAACATAAAGTACAATTTGACATTCATGTTGCGTCATCAGGCATTTCACGTTTTAGTCAAATAAACAGTATTAATCGTTGTCCTACATCACAGTAATTCAATATTAGATGTCTAGTTGTTACTTCTACATGTACTGTAGAACTTAAAAGCTGGTGCACTGTGCATTTTTGATCTGTCCCCAGATTGTAGAATATGATCCCAGTGAGATCTTGGGTAAAGGCCAAGCAGACACTGCAACATAAACAGTATTTTATGCCAGACTACATGATATACAGCTGATATCTGTCACAACTGACAGCCCATTTAATATTATTAACCCATGTCACATATCCTCACTGGAATTTAAAATGCCACAAAATAAAAGTATATAAAGAGTAATTGAAAATGTAATTAATCCATAAAAAGTAATTACTCACAATTTATTTAATGTAGCATTCATCATAAACAATAAATTTCTCATTTTACAGTAAAAAAAAATCTGAAAATCATTCAAACTAGAAACATTTCCTTTTTTTGTGACTGTTTTTAAGTTGCATTTAATTATGTGCTTTATTATAAAGTGTTTTATGATAATATATATATATATATATATATATATATGCGCTATATACAGTATATAGCACTGTGTTCTGTATACTGTAAATTAAATAAATTATTCTCCACCAACAAACTTCATCCGGTTTATAGTGACAGCTGTGCATGGCAATTTTATTAGCGCCTTGCATGACCAGTTTAGTATATGGAACGGAAAGACCTTGAAATACACTGTCTGCAACACTATCAGTACTGTAAATAAACATGTGGTAAAAGTGTCAGATCAGACAGGAAGATTTATTGTGAGAGAGCGGAGCTGTCGAACCCAGGGCTGAGGTCACTGTTTATTATTGTAGTCAGGGCTGAAGGAGAGTAATTGGTCGTGGATCAGTGAAGCTGAAGAAAGCAGATCCTCAGGTAAGACTGTGATGTTCAGGTCATGAAAAATCTCTTGTCATAATCCTCTGGGTATAACTGCTATACATGAGTGATTCAGTCTAAAGAGGGATTGGTTAGTGTGGTATGACAGTTTTTTCAGTGTTTTCTGACAGGTGTGTTGAGAAGAGGTTGTGTGGTTTTGAAGCAATTTAGAGTACTTTACCTTCACAGGTGTGTCCGTCAGGCTTCAGAGAGAATCCTGGGGAACAGGAACATTGGGCCAGTCCTCTTACAACAGAACACTGCTGAGAGCAAGGCCCATTACCTGAAGACCATAGCAAAATTCAGTTTTTTATACATTACATTTTATGTCCTACGCTAAGGATTATATTACTACTTTTTAAACTTAAAATTTTGTTCATTTTTCTGACACTTTCAGGATGTATGAGAGAGTGGCGAGTTATAATAAAAAACAAGGAATAATAAATAAAATAAAATTGATATACAATTATAGTTCATGATATAATTTTAAATTTGTTATATTTTTATTTTATATTTTGTCCTTTAAATTTTTGTGTATTATATATAGTATAATTTACCAAATTAGTTATTTTAGTTATTTTTAAAATCAGAAATGATGCTCAGTCAACAAGCAGAAAAAAAAAATGTGTGTGTGCATATATATATATATATAATTTTATTTTTTATTGTTTTCCAACTTTTTATGGTTTTACTTTTAGTTTTAACAATAGGAGCATGAGCCCAGATACTGTATGAGACTGAGTGTGTGCTGCCTTCTGTATGGTCCTAACAGATTTAGTTAAAAATTAAACTGTAATCAGCATGACTTAATGAGTCGCCCAGATACATCCAGATCATCACACTGATTGATACTCCAGAAACACGACAGTGGCCCAGACAAGACACAGACTTCCAGTAAATGCTTAAGTCCTTAAACGTCTACCATCAATCCCAAACCAGATATACATTAAACCTTGTGACAACGGACTTATCTTGTTAAGTGCTATATCTTCTGGATGGCCTGTTGAATGAGGAGCAAAGGAGTCAGTGAAGATTTTTTTTTTCTCCTCCGTTAAGCATGTTTCAATTAAGATAACATATGTAGTGCAGAGCATCAGATCAACCGTATAGAACCTGTGAGGCTACAGTACGGGATCTGGAATTTAGTTCTCTGTCATGGTGCCAGAATTTTACAGATCATTGAAATATTGTGTCAGTCTCATGACAATTGAAAATATAATTTTATGCGCACATCAAAACAACCCATTATGCCAAGATGTGACTAACAGACTGGCTGCTGATCAAAAACCACTTCATTTCAAATAAAGGATTCTGAGGTCTGCCAACCACAAAACATTTGCATATTTTTTTTCCTTTATGAATGAAGGTCAGAAAAAGATTTGATTAGTATTTTTTTATATGTTGCATCAATACTTTAAAAGTAAAGAACTATAAATAAGGACATATTTAATATGTACTGTTGTGTAAAATCATCTATATATCTATCCATCCATCTGTCTATTGTGTATGAATATATATATATATATATATATATATATATATATATATAGACACACTGTATGTAAAAGCCCATTCACAACTGTATTTAGTGTCTACTTGTAATCAGCCAAATACCAGGTGTAAATATGGCTTATAGGTCCTTTTATTGGCTGTAGAGTGGATAATGCACTGCTAAATTGTATACCACATACCAGCACATGGGTTATGTAAGACCAGGGTTTGAGTAGTAGTTTCTTGTCTTGTTGGAGGTACAGTTATCAGCCTGTCTTCCTCACTAAGTCTGTTGTCTTCCTCTTTGCTCTCTGTGAAAAAAGCGAGAGAAAATCATTCTTTTTCATTCTTTATCCTGTCAGATGGTATTTTTGGTAGAGAAACTGCATATGATTGAGAGTTTCTCTCCAACATTTAATCAGGACCAGATGAGAAATGATGGAAAGTGCTTTGATTTGTGACATTTGCCAACATATATCTTGTCATCAGAATTCCTACCATTCCTAAAGTCTGCTGAAGGCTGCTGGAGAGAAGTTACTTGTTGTGTATCATTACTTCATTCCTAACATGAGATCATGAGACAAGTTTTAAGCTGGAGCAGCACAACACTATCTCTGTCAACACTTCCATGTCACCAGAGACACTAAAAAAATATTGACACATGATGACAATCCCATCATGCCTTGGTGTTGTTAGGGTTTGGCCGTATAACCAGGGAAACGAGACAAATAATTACAGACTAGCAAAACAATTTAGGTAAAACAGATGTAGACTGCATCAGCCTATAACCCAAAAATATACTATTTTCATTTTTTACATGTGGGCTTGAAATAAAACTTTTAATATAAATATTTTGTCATTAATTACTCACCCTCATGTCGTTCTTTTCTATTGTGTTCACTACGTTTCTGGACCTGGGATCATTTCAATTGTATTACTGTCTATGGAGGGACAGATGGCTCTCTGATATCATAAAAAATCTTAATTTGTGTTCTGATGATGAACGAAGGTCTTATGGGTTTGGAACGACATGAGGGTGAGTAATTAATGACAGAATTTTCATTTTTGGGTGAACTAAACCTTTAAATAGTTGTATTTGGATAATGTTTGATGGCAATTTTACTTCATTTCAGCTTTTTGTAAAATCATTGTTACAGTATATAATGAATGAATGTTATTCATGTGGGTCCTTAGAGTTTAAAGGATTAAAAAATAATATATCAGGATGTCTAATTCAATGACTCATCATAAAAATGTTCACTAGATTGCTGTACTATATGTACAGACACGCATCTAAAGGCACCCATAGTGCACAAAGAGTTATCTGAGGTCATTTAGAATCCAGATCAGATCTAAGTAACACACACACACACACACAGGATGCTGAGCAGGCATTACGATTAATTCCCTATTTAATGCAGGACTGATAGTGTGTGTTTTGAGTGCATAAAGATGAGACTTGCATAAGCTATGTTGTATACAAAAGCAGATCTCTGCTGTGAAAATCTATGAATAACATAAACCCTGCAGGTTCTCAACAACTTTTATGCATATCCAAATCGGATATTTCATTGAACTACACCTGCACCTAATATTAGCTACTCCTTAATATGAAAATGGTTAACACATACAAAACTGTATCTATATACAGTAAGAAACATGTTTTTTTTTTGCATACTGAGTCATCAAAACTTACAGAAGAGCTAATGTTACCTGGCTCACAGGTGCGACCGTCCTGCAGAAGCGTGTATCCAGGGTGGCAGGCGCACAGGTAGGAGTCACGAGTGTTGATGCAGGTGTGATGGCAGAGGGGTGCGAATCTCTGGCACCTGTCATCGCTCTCCAAATCCTCCAGTGAATTAGCTGCAGGATCCACATCCCCAACTGACAACGCTTGCTTTGGAAACTGACTGTCTGATACTGAGAAAGAGGAGAGATAGTAGGATTAAAGGATGATATGGCTGTATATCTTCTAATGTGACTCTATTTACATTATTTATATTACTTATATTATTCAGATTACATGTGAATTTGTGTGTTTTTTTTTTGGAAACTCTCATTCTGACAGCACCCATTCACTGCAGAGGATTCACTGGTGAGAAAGTGATTTGAAACTAACTTTCTCTGTTAGTCTGTTTTGATGAAATGACAAAATTAAAATACGTGAAAATATTTATATCAACAACACAAACACGAAAATAAGAAGATCTCTACTACTGGCTTAATTCTCTAAATGAGGATTTAATGAAAAAAATTTAAAAGCATGATTAAAAAAAAAAAAAAATAGAAATGCAATGCTAATTTTATATGATTTCATGTATATTTCATGATGGTTTAGGTTGTATTTAATAAACTAACATACATCAATCATTATCTTTTTAAATTAAATCTTTTTTTATTGGATTGCTACCATTTGAAGTGAACCTGAACTAACCTTGTCATATTATAAAAAGCATAAATTGGCTGTTATTTTGAGAGACTTGCAGGCTTTGACTCACAGAAAGCATTTGATTTGAAGGGCCCTCTGCAGCAGTTATTTTTGAGCACTTCTGTCTTGAAAGACACTACAACAACAGCTGCTATGATTGTTTTCCCTTTAAAAAGCCCTGAATAGTTATAATTTATGCCATCTGAAATGGCATGACAGTCATTAAAGTCTGCAGGGGTCCTCTCTGTGATATTATGTCATGTTTTGTTTTGTTTTTGAGGGGGGACTTTTGGGATTTGCAGGAAAGTTTCCTTAAATATCAGTTATATTTTACAATGAAATTGTTTCATTTTTATTTATATTAATGAATTAATTTACATGTATATATTTTTATTCATATAATTTATATTATAAATAAATAAACATAACATATTTTTCTTAAATATATACATGCAGGGGTGGTTAATTAAACATAAATGTACATAGTACACACACATACAGTATACTATGTAAAAACTTTTATTTTGGATGTAATTAATCGGGAATAATCATTTTATGGCACACACACACACACACACACACACATATATATATTATATTTAGCAGAGCATATGTATATGTGTGTATGTATATATACATATATATATACAGTGCCCTCCACTAATATTGGCACCTTTGGAAAATCTGAGCAAAGGTGGCTATGAAAATAAATCTGCATTGTTTATCTTTTGATCTTTCATTTAAACAATGTACAAAATTCTAACCTATCATTGAATTACAACAATTGAAATGGAGAGAAAATCTCATTATGAAATAAATGTTTTTCTCCAGTACTCCAGCTACCAAAAGATAATTGAGCTTCACCAATTAGTGAAGTAGCTTTTAGAAAAGAGCTAGAGCAGTGAAAATGTCCATTTCCACCATCAGGGAAATAATTAAGAATTTCCAATCAACATGCAATGTTAGGAAACGTGTGTCTCTATCGTCCTAATACACGGAGAGGAGTAGAGTTTGAGTGGCTAAAGACTCTTCAAGGATCACAGCTGGAGAATTGCAGAAAATAGTTGAGTCTCAGGGTCAGAAAACCTTTAAAAAAAGAGTCAAACTTAGTCAAGGGTTTAAAAAAAATCTCCTCGCTCATCCAAAAACAATCTCCAGCATGTTCAGTTGTCAGACAGGACTGGAACTACAAATGAGACTGGCTTCTATGATCAGATGAAACTAAAACATTTGTTTTAGCAGCAATCACTCAAGATGTGTTTGGTGAACACGGGGATAAAAAGTATTCCATGTGTACAGTGAAGTATACTCCTGTGTTTTTGATGTTGTGGGTCTATATTTCTGCTGGAGGTCCTGGACATCTTGTTTAGAGACATGACATCATGGACTTTATCAAATAAAAATCAATAATTCACTGACTCTGTTAGAAATCTTATAATGGGGCATGATTGGGTCTTCCACTGGGACAATAATCCAAAATAAACACAAGAATTAGTCACTGAGCACAAAATGAAGCTTGCCATGTCTGTCCCAGTCCTCTGACCTGAACCTGAGTGAGGTGAACTAAAGAGGAGAACCGACATGGAGCTGGTAATCTAAAGGGTCTGGAGTGATTCTGGATGAAGGAATGGACTCTTTTCTCTTATCAAGTGTTCTCCAAACTTTTCAGACGTCATCTTGGGAAAAGGATGTAGCAATAATTTGGTGCCAATAATATTGTATTGGAGAAAAACATTGATTTCATCATGAGTTTTTCTATATATATATACACTTTTATGTATACACTGTACTTTTTTTGTACTTAATGTCCCATAAAATACAAAAATTTTAAACTTTGTTCATTGGGTCTTATTCATAAAACAAACAATAAATGAATTACTATTCTTAGCAAGTATTGTTAGAATAGTTTTAGGTTCAATATTAGATTCAAACATTAAAAACATTATTTTAATCAATGATATACCGTATGTATCTAGATGAGACTTTCAGCTATGCTGATGATTAGTCAATACTGTTTCTTAACTGAACTTTTTTCTACGAAACATTTATTTAATAATACATAACTTAATTCCACTAGTGTCTCTGATGAAGGATAAACCAGATGTCAGCCAGAATGACATGGCAATGGAGGACTACTTGTACATAAACATAAAACATATTAAAGCGATACACCAGTCAACATCTGTCATTTCACCACCGCCAGCTGTTCCTGCCACACCCTCTGTGTCCTCCATCTGCCAATCACCTCCTGTCAATCCCAAATCCACATTCACCAAATTCTACACAACAACGGACGGAGTTAATGAACAGGCTTTCCAACATCGCACAGCAATTTGGCAAGGCGTTCGACTGAGTTGGCAATTAACGTCTGGCTAAACATAATAAACAGGCCCGGCTTCACCTTACACAGCATGCTGGTGTAAAGTAAATATTTCTCACAGTCATTAACTGAATGTAAATGCAATGAAGGGAGAAAGAGATTAAACATTTCCGCTATAATTAATCACGTTACGGGTGTGAGGTGGCAGGGGGCCTGAGAAAGCAACCCTCATGGAAATAATTACCTCTCAACCGTTTTTATATCGCCTAAACCTTTGATGCAACCGAGAGGGCTTACATAGTTAGCAATAGTCTCCTTATAAAGAGAAAGAAAATGCATCTCTGCTGGTCCCTGTATGGAGGCAATTTAATTGGGCCTATTTTAGCGTTCCATCATCTGTGTGTGTGCCACAAAAAGCAAATAAGTCAGCCCTAGTGTACTGACTCGGCCACGGCTAATCTCACCTTGCCTCGGGATATCAGGTAGGCTCTTTAGGGGAAGCAAGGCACTGGGCCAAAGGAATGTGCCACTTGAGACAAAGCAATAGGTGAAGTCTGGGTTTTTATGGCTCATTCAAAGGAATAGTGACCTGGGTCTATTGACTGGGGCTTTGCTGATAACTGCGGGAGTGCTAGTTGAGCAATGAGCGTCTGCCATTACACTGATATGGCACTATGGCTCTCAGGGCGATAGAATAAAAGTTGGAAAACTTTATTCAGCTGTAAGCCACAAACAGGTTTAACGCACAGAGGGAAATTAATTTTTCCAGCTCTGCTTATGTTTCTCTGATAAAGTTTTACATGAAAGTATTAACCATTTTACTTAATAATATTAAACATTATAATGCATTTTATTTAAATTCTTGACTTTTTACTAAGGATGGCTTTGGGATAAATATTTATTTTAATATTTGTATTTGACAGAAATGTTATATTAGATTGCCATTTAAGTTAAGAAAAAATTAATATTTGAAATATAATAATATAAAATATTTTCATTTTTGTAGAGTTCTAAATTAAACTGCACAGGCAGTATATATGTATGAATACTGTATTTACATTACCGTTCAAAAGTTTTAGAACAGTACGATTTTTAATGTTTTTTAAAGATGTTTCTTCTGCTCATCAAAGCTGCATTTATTAGATTAAAAATAGAGAAAAACTGTAATATTGTGAAATATTATTTCAATTTAAAATAACTGATTTCTGAGTGAATATATTTTCAAATGTAATTTATTCCTGTGATACAAAGCATCATTCCTCCCGTCTTCAGTGTCACTTTCAGACCTTTCAGAAATCATTCTAAAATGCTGATTTATTTCTAGAATTGTCAGTGTTGGAAACATTTGTGCAGCCAAATATAGTTTTTGGAACCTGTGATATTTTTCTTTTTTTTTCTCCTCAGGATTCTTTGATGAATAACAAGTAAAAAACTACATATTATTTACCAAATATAAAACATTTCTAAAATGTAAATCTATGCTGTGACTTTTTTGGGTCAATAAAAGTGTTAATTTCTTTCAAAGAAAAAAGAATAAAAATGTACTGATCCCAATCTTTTCAACAGTAGTGTAACAGTAAACTACTGTAACAGTAGTTTTGAACATTATTATCCATTTTAAATAAATGCTTCTCTTTTTAATATTTTAATGATCAAAGCATCCTAAAAAAAACTATTAAACAGCTCAACTGTTTCCAACACTGATAATAATTAATCAGCATATTAGAATGATTTCTGAAAGGTCTATAAGTGACACTAAAGACTGGAGGAATGATGCTTTGAATCACAGGAATAAATTACATTTTAAAATATATTCACACAGAAAACAGTTATTTTAAACTGAAATAATATTTCACTATAATACCGTCTTTTCTGTATTTTTAACCTAATAAATGCAGCCTTGATGAGCAGAAGAAACATCTTTAAAACCCATTAAATATCTTACTGTTCTAAAACTTTTGAACGGTAATGTATATTTTATATTTAGGTTTTTTAATAAAATAAAAATACTGTAATATATGTATTCTTCATTGTTTGTTCAGGTCAGATAATACATTAACTAATGTTAACAAATGACACCTTATTGTAAAGTGTAAGCATTTTTTACAAATTAAGAAAAAAAATCTAGAAGAAATATATTTAGAGTACTAAGTTAAATAACCTAATAATGTTAGAATGAATTAACAAATAAATAAATTAATAAACATAGTTCTGTGTTTGGTTCTGGATTTTTTTATTCTGCTGGATTTAAATTATTCAAGTATTCCCAATACAAAAGGGTCAAGTCAACATTCATTTTCCAAATTTAAATTGATTCCATGCAATGAGATCAGTTTGAGACAAAAGAACTGTGTTGCATTACCTCATTTTAATAAATAAATTTTAAAAAGCAGCAAAAAATAAATTTTTGGAGTGTACACAATCTATTCCTAAAGCTAATATCATGTCCCAGTGTAAACATATAGCACAATTCACAGGATGAACAAAAAAACCAAAAAAACAATCTTTCCACATAAATCCTGCCAAAATTAGTGAAAGTAGTCAGCTGAAACATTTGAGACAGAAGGAAAGTTTGCTGGCACGGGCAAAAAGGCAACAGCCTGCTTTGCCATCTGCTTCTGATTCAGCCCAGCTTGCCAGCATCTTTGTGCGTTATTCTGAACGGTAACGTGACACCTGACCAATCAGCTCTGGGCATCTTTCTTCTCTCTGATCCATCAATGTCAACCTCTTGGCCAGTAGTGTGACGAACTTGAATGTGAAAACCGAATGCCAAGACACAGCCAGACTTCAGACGCTTCCAAATATGATCCAGGCTTCAAAAACAAACAAGCACAATCACGACTGAGGCTCTGATGTTAATATGAAGACATAAACTCAAAAGTCACTGGGATGAAGAGATAACTGGGACATTGTGTTAAAAAAAATGAAGCTCAAAAGCCCAGACATTCCAGGTTCTCGTGTGGTTTCACATCATATGGTGTGTTTCCATCACAACGCTTTCTTGGCATGACAGCCCGCCTAGATCGGTTCGTCAAAATAAAATATGAACTCTCACTCACCCCAGAACCCAGCCACGGGAAATCAGCCATAAACTACAGGTTACACATTACCAACCAATGCATTCTGCTGTAAGAAAAATACAAGAATTTCACCTCTCTTAGGAAGAGTGGTTGGTTGAGGCCTCTGTTTTTTCTTAATCGTAGGCGGCGCAAGACCCTCCTCTCCCTCCTCGCAGCAGGTGAGGAAGACATGTCCGCAAGGGTAGCTGAGGTACTGATGTGCTTCACAACCCTTACCTTCCCTTCGCAAACGGAGACCCAGCGCACAGCAGTTACAGCAGTCCTACAGTACATCAAACAGCATTAAAGAGCACTGAAAACTGCATTTCATTCAGTCATGATGTGACTACTAAGCAACAATAAATATGCTTAGCAACAAGTGCTTTCCATGCTAAAAAAGAAATTGTTCTAATTGGTGATGTCATGCCAATCACAGCCAATCAGAATTTTTTGGGGGGTCACACTTCATTTTAAGGTTCTATTTTCGACAATATTATTAATTATGAATTTTATTGCTTATTAAAAGGTTGTTGTTACGTTTGGGCATTGGGTAGGATTAGGAATGTAGATTATGGTCAACAAACAGTTAATATGTTAATAACAGGCATGCTCATAAGCAACTATTAATATTGAGAATTAGTCCCTATACTAAAATGCAAAAAAAATTTTCAACAAAAAAATTTATTTATTGAAATTAAAAAGTTTATTCAGCGATGACTTATTAAATTGATCAAAAGTAACAGCAAAGATAACTATAATGTTACTGTACATATACATATTTCAAATAAATTCTGTTTATTTAAAAAGGCAAAGACTTTTTTCATCAAAAAATCCTGAAAAAATATATCACGGTTTGGGCAAAAATATTAATAATATTTCGGGGGTTATTTTTTCTTTTCGGACATGTTATATTCAGCCGTTCACATGATCAGATAGTATTTAGTAAATAATTTTGAATTGCCAAAATAATGTCTGTTTCCAAACATGCAGAATCCCACAGAGATTATACATCATTAGTATTTTTGTGGTCTCAGTGGACTGTCATTATTTTGCAGTCTGTTTGGTGCCACAATTTAAGATCTTACCATTTGGGAATCTTCTCCGCAGAGCGGGCTGCTTCCCTCACAGACATGTCCAGCTCTTGCTGCATTCATTCCGGCCTGACACCTGCTGTCTCTCAGAGCTCCTGAACAGCACTGCTTCTGGACAACACTTGAACAAAGCAGACAAAAGAAGTTTTTTTAATACAATTTCACTAGTTCCCACTTCCTCTGCGATATAATGGCTTGTTTGGCGAACTGTCCGGGGGACAGGCAGGGAGCCCGGCGGCCTCCGAGCCCTAGGAGGTTTAACCCCCTCAAAGGCTAGGGTTAACAGATGCTCGGAGCTCGGCTTGGTCCCTGTGTTCCCCCTGGAGGAGGTGGAGAACTTGAAAAAAAAAAGACTCTTCTTTAGGGTCGGCCTCGGCTCGGGTGGCGGACGGGGAGGTGGAGGAAGACAAAAACGCAGATGCCGAGGATAGGAAGAGAGTGGTATTTAAGGCGGAGGATAGGAGATTCGCGGGGTAATCGGTTATAAGGAGATTGGTGGCAGCTGGGATCGTTCGTGCATGGTCCTCCTGAAACTCGATTAATACTGTAGCTTAATCGTCATTTAATACCTGATTCTAAAACTAAAGCTGTCAAAACAAGGCTGCCTCGTCAGATGTACTTTTTGTTATTTACTGTAGAGAAGTAGGCCTAAGCGGGGAAGCAACAAAGAATGCTAGGGAAAGGTGTAGAGTTTTTTTGAAAGATAGTGTAAATAAAATTAGTTCACTACCAAAGCACCAAATCAATGGTATTAAATTTAAATAATATTTTACAATACTCCTGTTTTAATTTTTGATATTACTGTACTGTACTGTAATATGTTGTGTATACTGTATATCATATTACGTTCACAACTATTATTTTTAATTCCACTGACAGATAATATATATATTTAAAAGTCAGTTAACCAAAAATTGTGTTTTTATGAGAATAAATAGCAGTCTTTTATATTTTAAGACGGGGCTTTGTTGTACTGTATATATACACATATTTAGGTATCCATGCCACCCAAAAAGTTTGGAAAACTTCTGGTTTAAAGAATATTTCAGTTGCAGGAGATCAATCAGCAGTAGCCTTTTACACTATATTACATGCAAAGACTGATACAGACAATTCTCAAGAAGCTCATGAGCCACATACAACTGGTCCTGTAACCTGTAACCTGTAACTTAATTAAAGGGATAGTTCAACCAAAATGTTAATCCTTCTTCCATTTACTCACCTTCTTTCTGTTAGGCACAAAAGAAAATATTTTCTCATACAGATTTGGAAGTGGAGGGTGAGTAAATGATGACAGCATTTTCATTTTTGAGTGAATTATCCCTTTAATTTTTGTGGTCAGTGGTTTTTGGTTCACCCACATATACTTTACTGGTCAGAGGACATATAATGGCAAATGAAAACTGATTCTGTGGTGTACTGTAGTACATAACCAAGGCATAGAAATGGTCAGTCAACTTACCCACACACAGAGTTGAGGTCTTCTGTTTTGACAGGCATATGGTTACAGTGCTGGTTCTCCTCTGCCCATTTCTGCCCGGCCACACAACAGCTCTCCACCAGTCCTGGAGGTGAAAGCGCCAAGAGGACAGAACATCTCACACATCACTTTTATCTTACATAAAGCAGCCAAGAATAGAGAGTTTACAGTGAATGCTTTTCTGACAAAGAAAAGGGTAGACAGGCAGACACGAAATTCAGCAATGATAGAGCCCCAGAGGCGAGCCAGACAAGAAGTCCAACTTGGATTCATAAGAAAAGCATAAAAGATGTAACTGCAGCCTTTGTATAAAGGGAAACAGAAAGACTGACTCAAAGCGGACGGGGCACAGTCATGGTATGTGCATCATCATAGGCGTCATTAACTCAGCCTTCAAATATTTGACTTTAAAAAGCACCAATTTCAATAAGCCAGCTATTGAAAGTGAGTTTGAGGAGCATATCCGCCTGATCTTTTCAATAAATTGCGATACAAAGAAACAAGAATTTAGTAATGACTCATTTCAACACTTGACATTTTGAATTATTCATCCCTCAGTGTGAATGAAGGCCTGAATTAAATTACGTACAAAATCCGCTTGCTAGAGTGATGGATGAAAACCATATAAATGTAGTCAAAAAATACTTTTCTTGTCAGACATGCTGTAAATCAGCTAAATGAATTTTATATGATTAAATCCCATTACTTCTATTGGTGCAGAAAGTATAGAAATGTAAAGGGGATTATCTGAAGTACAAGTCTGACACAGGTTATTTCCTATTTTCCCATTATAAGGTAATAAAAGGTAATAAAAAAACTTGCTCGGGTGTGAGTCTTAAAGCCCCTTCATAGAAATATTAGCTAATATTCATTGCAAACCTTTGGTGTGACTAATACTTTGAATAGAAACAATGGGTTCCCATTGAGTTATTCACTCCATGAACTATCACCTGCAAAAGAAGTAAAAGTTGGTACAAGGAAGTGCTTTGTATTTTTTGAAAGCTTAGTTTTCGCAATTTTATAAATAGTATGTTATAAGTATTGCATATAGCAAGGCATGTTTTGTTCAGTGAAATATATAGTATGTTTAAATAATTAGTATATTTCTCCCAGGTTAAAATGGTGAAAATGTTGAATCTTTCCTTTGTTAAATAGGCTCTCAAATAGTTCTGCTTCAGGTCTCACATTTGAAACTGTACAAGTTGTGACCCAATCCGGTTTCAAAAAGTTTATCTAAGAAAAACAAACAATTTTTCAGTGAGCAAATGACATTAAATATGTATGAGTTTAATATTAATATGCCAGCATTTTTTAATTATTGTTAATAATAACAGTAATCATCATCATTATCATCCAGAATAAATACAGAACATACATGTTATCGTATATTCTAAAATGTTATATATTTACATATAAATTGTGTTTTATTGTAAAAGTCGTACTAATTATAATTTTTTTAACAAATCATTTTATTATATATTGTTATATATACAACCCAATTAGAACAGACATGTGCCTCATTCTCACTTTAAGGTATACGTTTATGTACAAACTGACATTTAACCAAATTTAAATTTAAACAAATACACCCTGAGAACTATTTACTAAAGGTAAAATTGTGACAACTAGTCCCCTATCTCCTCTATAACCAGACACACATTCATAATCTATGCATCTGATTGTAAAATAGCCTGAGCAGTGACATGAGGCCCAGCGCACTCTGGGATTCCTGGAATGCTTGACAGGGGTCACAAGCTGCTGTTCCAGGTGACTTTTTGAACTTTGTGATAAACTTCCATCTGTACTAAATATCTTGGAAACAATAGGGCCCCTAAGCTATTTATAGTTAATCAGTGGACAGACATAGACGTAAACAGAGTGGAAGGTCTGATTGGCTGTCATGAACAACTAAAACATATTAATTCAGTCAAATGTGCAATCTGTGTCTGCAGAAGTCGTAGAAAAAAGCTTGCCGAAATGAAACGCTTGTCATTCACAGTTCTTCACACCCCTTGTCTGTTTGTTTTTGAACAATTTTGGCTAATTTGATTATGCTCGAAGGTGCCAACAACCACATAATACTGTCAGCTCTGCTTTGCCATTTTAAAATAAACTTGGCAAAAAATAAATAATTGCCTGGGCCGGTACAGTACATTTGATGAGCATATGAAGCAGTAGAAGTTCTGCCATTGATAAAACAGCTGAATTACTGATTGTTCTGATTAAATCAATCATCAAGTAATCATCAACAAAAAGGTCCCTATATAAAGTCTATCTCAGTTTCCAAAGTCCAACAAGATAAAATTACAAGCGGAAAAGGGTATATTTTATATATAAGGTTTCTTTTTTTGCTGCACTGTGCAAAGCCATAAAAAGCATGGAGAAGCACCATATGTTCTTAGTTTTCTTTGCATTGCGAGTGTAGTAAGTCGTGTGGCATTTTCACATTCAGTGTGAATAAAAAAAATGTGTAGGCCAGGAATCTTCCCGATCCCTTATGTACATACTACAATATATATTAGGAGATTGTTTAATGCTTAAAACGTTTTCATGCTTGCCTTTAAATATATTAAATACAGCACAGGAAACTGAGTGACTTGAAATAAGCCCACAGAGCTTTAAAAAACAAAACAAAAAAAAAACTGACCTCAAGACAAAACAAGTCAAGTCTCACAGCAATCAGCTAAAAAAAATCTTTGCTTTCCTGTTTAACTTTCACAGCCATAAAGTATGAGTGATGCCCTTATTTCAGCCTTGAATTGTATTGGGATTTGTTTATTTGTACAAGGGCATAGTTGTTCCCCTTCAGTCGAGTCACTCCGAAGTTACATATGGGAACTTGAATGAGAGACCAATCACCTTCGAGTATTAAGAAAAGGCCAATGAATATTGGCGTGCACTTGATTACAGCCAGGTGCACCTCGTCACTATGTGAGTATAAGAGTGCACGGATGTAGTGCACTTGCAGCTTTTCCCCGCCGGAGCCTTGCTGCATTGAATGCCAGTGTTCGAGTCACGGAGAAGAAAGAAGTCTGAGAAATCTGTAAGAGTTCCTGCGAGTTCACGCTCTTTCCTCATTATCAGCAAGGACTTTTTAAATGCTCTGAGACAAAGCCAGCCTTTGCACACCAGCGTCTGGGCCGGGAGCACGCTGAGGCGGCGTTTGTGGATGGCTCATGTATTCATTGCAAGCGCATAACCATGGCTCATTCGTGAGATGGCTCCCCTCGCTTTCTTCCCGTAGCATTTCGGGGAGTCATATAAGCTTCTTGGCGGAGATGGTGAGGCACCTGGGAGATCTCACGGTGACCGTGCAGAATCTTCCGTCGGGTGTAAAAGCCCCGCAGACTTCTGCTGTACCACATAGTCCCGCGGTGGTGCTTCCTGAGCAGTGCGCTCCCAGGACGTTCATCCTTCTGGGGCCAATCCCTTCCCTTGTTCCCCCCTAGGCTGCCCCACCGTGGGCACAGCGGTTATCGTACCCTTAATACCCCTAGCGGCTCTGTTGGAGGCTTGGTTACAGCTTCCCAATCCCTCGCAGTGGTTGATACAGACGATACGCCTCGACTATGCGATTCAGTTCGCCAGGGGTTACCCAGGTACAGTGGTGTACTCTCTTTACACCACTGTCCACTTGGACACGGATGCCGCTCTCCTGGGTTGCAGAAGTTGCAGTCCTACTGGCGAAGGACTTAATCGAGCCTGTCCCTCCAGCCGAGATGAGGTCAGGGTTCTACAGTCTATACTTCATCCAAAAAGAGCAGTGGGCTGAGACCCATCCTGGACCTTCGAGCTCTGAACCGGTCCCTTCTCAGGCTGCTGTTCAAGATGCTCATGCCGAAGTGCATCCTAACTTGCATTCGGCACCAGGATTGGTTCGCAGCCATCGACCTGAAGGATTCTGCCTCGACACAGACCCCTGCTGCGGTTTACGTTAGAGGGTCGAGGGTATCAGTACAAGGTTCTCCCATTTGGCCTCTCCCTGTCTCCCCGAGTCTTTATGAAGGCCGCGGAGGGGTCCCTGGCTCCCTAATGGCAGATGGGCATACACATCTTTAACTACCTCAACGTGCTGGTCCGCATGGACAACACTGCAGCCGTTGCGTACATTAACCAACAAGGTGGTCTGCGCTCCGGCCGAATCTCATAACTTGCCCGCCATCTGCTCTTGTGGAGTCAGATGTGGCTGAAATTGCTGCGTGCTGTTCACATTCCAGGGACACTCGCCCGTGAAGCCGAATAGCTCTCACTGCAATCAACTACAGCCCGACCGATATATCGGCATGCCGATATTATCGGCCGATATTTGGTATTTTCCGATATATCGGTATCTGCGTTAA
>JAUMHQ010000066.1:10396493-10423317 GCA_032361165.1 Enteromius paludinosus
CAAGAGGTCTAATTCTGTGCCACCGCATAACTATAGATGTGTTAAAAAATGATGAGAATATATATACATATATATTCAAGTCCTGATTGGGAGGTAATGTCCGATTCCGATCGAGTCTGAAATCACGTGATCGGGCCCAATTTCCGATCACGTGATCGGATCGGGACATCCCTATATATATATATATATTAATAGCAAGCACACAAATTTAGTTCTATAATTAAAGGTAGACAACGTCATCAACACCAGCAGATGGAATTACATTACTGCCATAATCTGTATCTTTAACCAATAATCTTTTCATTTCCTGGGAATGATTACTCTCTGCCACAGCGCTGCACATGCCACAAATGCAACATCCAATAAAAAGATTGGATCTGGATAAATCAACAGCTTAAATCATTTCAAAACTATGAAACCTCCCCCCAAAATATGTGCTACTATAGTTTGTAGACATACAAAGACATAGCAATTTAAAGTCCTTTTTTCTTCTAAGTGAATGTTTTGCAAATAACATAATTTCGAGAGGATCGCTGGACGAATTAATCACGCATTGCTGGCAGCCCGTCATCTAATCATCCCTCGTTAATTCGCACCCAATCGAATACTTTCCCCTTCACTATAAATATCCCAGCTTCCCTTCTCCCGCATCTCGCTTTAGTGCACTCTTCGGATCGACGACCAAAGACACATCCTACAAACACAACGTCTTACTTTGACTCGTCTGCCTAACATTCCTCCTCGAGGATTCCGATCCTCCAGCCTGCCTTCCAACAAACTGCTACCGCTCAAGCTCAACCGAGAGCCCGCGGCCGCTCACAGAGACCACAACAACACGGCTCACAACAACTTCCCCAGCGAGATACCAAGAGGACCCAGCTCCCCTTTCAGCCACCCAGCCTGAATCCCCACGAGAGACCGTGGCTTCCGATTCGAGGCCGCATGCCTGCGCGCTCTTAGATCCCATCCTACTCGCTTTCCGCCAAAGCAATCCAAGTGAAAGAAACCACATTACTCACCAATCGCTGGCCCCGCAGCCATTTTTTCCCTCAGCCCAGAAGTAAAACAAAGCCCAGCCTTGTAACTTCCCAAACGCAAGCAGCAAGGCAGCGCGGAACTGGCCGGCGCTGCCAGATGACGTCATACTTAAGCCGCATATCCATGTCGCCAGCATGGCATTTCCTTTTACTTCCCCACGGTCACGTAATGTATTCTATGCACCCATTCACCCATTTTTAGGTTCATTGATTTATTTAGCCATCGATTTATTTAACCAACGGTTCATGTTGTCAGAACATACTGTATATAATTGTTACTAACCAGAACTGTTTAACTAAATCCCTGTTTTTTTCTCCTTCTCCTCCGCAGAGGTTCTCTATCTCAAGCTTCCCCCTCATTGTGCCCAATTCTTTCATTAATAAGTTAATCTGCTCTGCACTCAATTTATATATATATATATATATATATATATATATAAAAACATTGTCTCTCGTCAATGTTTCTATTCTGTCAGCTGAATTGTCATCCCATCCTGATCCTAACTTCTCCCATTATCTGTTATCAGGTTTAACACAAGGATTCCATCCCGGAGTTTCCTGTATCCCTACCCAGTCTCACATTTTGTCCCAATCCACCACTACAGATCCCGATCATTAAAAAAAGAGTTAGATTCCACTTTCATGATCGTATTTCCCTTCCCCTCCCTTCAATATCTTTCGAGTCAGCCCAATAGGCATTGCAACTCTGAAGTATTCAAAAAAAAACAAAAAAAAAACTGATCAGCGATCTCTCCTCTCCCCATAACTCTCCCATTCCAGTATCAACAGCCTAATTCCCCAAGAAGAATTCTCTCTCCTCTACCACATCGTAGACCAAGTAAGCAGAGGAGCTAGGATGGCCAAAGTCGACATCACATCCACCTTCAAAGTCATGCCTATCCATCCTGACTTCTGGCACCTCTTTGGCATCCAATGGCGAACCAATTCTACTTCATTTGCTGGATCCTCCATAACAGTTATCAGATCTACCACTTCATACACCTCCTAGACGATTTTCTAGTCATTCCACCGCCAAGCGCCCCGCCCGCCTCTGATTTATCAATGGTCCTCAAAGTTTTTAAACACCTAGGGATCCCAATAGCCCAAGAGAAAACTTTGGGCCCCAGCACATGCATCGAATTCCTGGGCATTAACCTTGACTCCCAAAAATTCGAAGCATCCCTCCCCAAAGAAAAACTGGATTGGATCACTCTAATAGCCTCCAACCTCCTAACCCATCCCCAGTGCTCCAAACAAGAACTTCTCTCAGTTCTCGGGCACCTCAACTTCGCCATGCGTATCATCCCGCAAGGCAGACCCTTCATTTCCAACTTACTAAACATAGCCTCATCCGTCCCTTCGCTAGAAGACCCTATAACCCTAACAGACCCTTGCCTCCACAAACAACAGCTCTGGGTCTCTGTCCTTTCCCAATGGAATGGCCACTCTTTTTTCTATAAAGACTGCCTATCCAATCCCACAGACATACAGCTATTCACAGACACAGCCCCTTCCATAGGCTTTGGAGGCTTCTACCGTAACCGATGGTTCGCCTTCCCCTGGCCCCCCGAGTTAGCCGAAACCCCACCCCACCTAGCCTCTACGGCCCTCTACGAACTCTACCCCATAGTAGTCACCACCGCCCTATGGGGATCAGAATGGTCTACCTGCTGCATATTTGTTTCACCAAACAAGCACTCCCATCCCCCTACCTCCGCTGAGGGCTATTCTCTTCTATCCCATCTCTGCAGAGGTCCCATACATCCGCTGAGGTTTCACCCCAGCCTCCGTTAGAGGCACTCCCATCCCCTTACCTCCGCTGAGGGCTTTTCTCTTCTATCCCATCTCTGCAGAGGTCCCATACATCCGCTGAGGTTTCACCCCAGCCTCCATTAGAGGCACTCCCATCCCTTTACCTCCGCTGAGGGCTTTTCTCTTCTATCCCATCTCTGCAGAGGTCCCATACCTCCGCTGAGGTTTCACCCTAGCCTCCGTTAGGTTATTTGTCAAAATAACTATTTTGACAAATACTGGCAACCAAGTTGCTGGAATGGAAGTAAAGGCAATGGAAATCAATGGCTACCAGCAACTGTTTGGTTACCAGCATTCAACAAAATTTCTTCTATTGTATTCAACAGGAGAACAAGATCTGTTTTTATTGGGCTGACCTGCGACACACATTATAAATTACACCATTTTGCTTTTCACTGAGCCTCAACTGGACTTCTAGCTAAGTAAGAGGAGCTCTAAAGACCAAGGTTTAGTTCTTTATAACAGGAGGCTTGTGTGAGATACTTCTAACACCATTATACTCCATAATTATTTTGAGATGTAGATACTATAATGTCAGCCATTTTTGTCTAACCTCTTATATAATAAACAAACCCTTTGTTATGTTATTGATTGTTGAAGATAAATCCTTGCTAAGAGCGCCATTGTTCCACATTGTAGCAAGAGATCCTTATCTTAATTGCTGTTCAAAATACAATCAACTCCCTATGTTGATTTCTTATGGAATTAAAGCAGCTGTTGAGTGATTTTCCAAAACAGACCTTTCACTTCCTAGCATCAAACTCAAAGCAGTTGCAATTTTTTTCCAATATGCAGAACGGGCATAATAAGGTGAAATGCAAAACAATGCAGTACAAAGAAACAAAACAAAAGGAGGAAAGCCCCAAGCATGCTTGCTTGTCCAACTGCATTCCTAGATAAGCTTAAAACAACCCTCATTGAAGCAATGGCAGAACTGACCAACAAGTCAAACTTTGGTGTGAATGTGCGTGAAATTGGCATTAAAATGTGGCATTATTCATTCCCTCTCCTCCCAAAAAAATCTCATATGGGGTTCGTATTTTAAATGCCCTGCTTCACAGGCTTTCTTGAATATTTTTCTTTCAGAAAGAGTCATGGCAGCTTTTCTACTCTGTCTGACAGCTCAGAATAGAGAATTACTCATATATTTCAGGGGGAACAAAAAGCAGCAAAGGTGCAGAGAGAATAAAGGGCAATTTCTCAAGGACAGTAAAACATTAAGACACACTGGCAAAAACCCAAACACACAGACCTACTCATATTTCCTTTAGCAAGGGCTGTGTGAGCAAAAGCGCATGATTGGTCAGTTTTCCTGTGCTGGTGCATGAGTGTGCACTTGAAACAAAAATGCAAGATGGAGACCTTCAGTTCCGAAAGAATTGGTTGTCAACGTATGGACGATTTTTGGTAATTGCAGTGTTTTTTGAGGCATTGTGAGGCTATGGGATTTGAGAAATCACTTCTGCTGAGAGCAGCACCCAGTCGACTGGTTCCTAGAAGCAATAACTGGACCTTTTCATCCGTTCTGTGAAATGATGTATTCTCACAGTGACTTCAAATCATCCTGTCACGCTAGGCATAAGGACAGTGTTTAATAGGGCATCTCATATTTCTCCTAACTCAAAATGCCCTGAACTTTTGGGTTTTCTTCATTTCATATTATACTGATATAGAAAATCCATGCCAATTACAAAGACTATACTGCCTGTAATTTTCTGGTATGATAAAATCTCTGTGCTGTAATGTCGTAGACTGATTGCTGCTTGCCAGAAAGTTTTTCATTGGCTTAAAGTGCAGTTTTTAGTTCTTTTATTTGTTAGCATTGAGGCTATACAGTTGTGTACTTGACAAAATAAACTTTTAGCGTCCACCAAGCAGCATTATAAAAACACTACAATACGTACCTGTAGCAACCTAATACAAACGTGCCACAGTTACGCATTAAACGTGTGTTTAACGGCACTCTCTGGACATTTTGTGGACATTTCGCAGTATTTCCAATGAGCATGGGTTGGAAAATTTTAGCTTTGCCATCACAAGAATAAGTTACATTTTAAATTGTAGGTTTTTTTTAATCAAATTAGGCTAATGCTGCCTTACTCATAAACAACTTTCTTTCAAAAACAATAATTTCAACTCCAAATTTTTGTATGGTACTGCATAAAATAAAAAACGCATGAGTATATTCTCCTGAAATACCAGTAACGTGTCAATGCACAAAACAGATCCGTAAAATATAGGATGTGAAAATTTAAAAATCATAAAGCACATGCCAATCCAACTGTTTCTTTTGGCCTAGATACACTGTCAAGAACACAGACTTTGTCAAGGGACGTGACACACCCTTGATCAAAATGTATTTTTCAGCTCTTTCAGCTGTAACGTGAATGACAATCTGGTCCCAGTCCTGTCGAACTTGAACAAAAAAAAAAAAAAAAAAAACAAAGTAAGCTCGCATTGAGTTCAATCTTTCATATACAGGCCAAAAACACTGGAGAGAAAATCCTGCTCCACATAGACTCTGACACTCCTGTAATATTTATCACGAACGAAAAATGTGATCGCACTAAAACAGTGATTGACATCCGCTGACTCTTACAGTTATTTCTTCTGTGTGATTCTGGGCTGTGCTTATGTTTCAGATGACGCTGTTGGAGTCTCTGCTGGACATTTAATCTCCAAGCTATCCTCCATCAGACAAACACTACCTATATACAGCCTTGTGTGTGTCCTTGATGTCAGATGACTGATCGTTCATGTCTGTGGGAATATTGTTTACCTCAACTCATCTACATTATTCAGCAGTAGCTGAGCTATATAAGCACAATAAAACATGTTTTTCTAAGGAAACTAGGCTGCATACCTGAGTCATTCACAAGGTGTCACAGTTATGATGTCACCACATTAGCATATGGCCACCCCCATATCAACGAATCATTTTAAATATTAATGCAATTCGCATTAATTCAGCAACTCACAGTTAAAATACAGCAAAATGATTACAGTTTAACTTTAATATAAATCTTTCATCATCATTACTCCAGTTTTGAGTGTGAACATGCTCTTTCAGAAATTTTATTTTTCTTTCTGCTTAAAATTAATTTGGAAGCCATATATGAAAACCGTGACCTTGGCATAAGCATACTTCAGGGGAAAATAATAAAATGTTGCAAAAAGACAGAAAACATTGACATTGAAGAATTAATATGATTAAAAAGAAATACATACACAACAGTGAAGTGTATCTTGCTTATTTTACTGTACTTTTGAGTGTCTTCTCGTATTCAGAAACTGGCTGCAAAACCCAAAACTACTATTATTTTAAAAATATGAAGGCATGTCATATTCTGAAACTGCATGTATTACGGATAAAAAGAACTCAGACGATATCTTATTCATGGCCAATCATCAGCAATTTACATTGGGCAGAATACAGGCTTTGAGGCTGACAGGCAAGATTCAAATTAATGTGCATTTCAACACCATAAAATCCACTATGCATGAGGAACGCTGCCATTTATCTAAGCACAAACTCATATTTTCAAGGATGCAGAAAGCATACATTAGCCACAATGATCTGTTTTGTTTGATTCCATACGTTTGGGACTCTGGCTAAAACACAGAGGCCATTCATCTCAGAAATCACCAAATCTATTGACGTCTCACACATACTCTTGTTTCTCCACAAAACCTTTCTGGCATCAGCTCTCAGGAAAAGCAGCCAACATTATTAGCAGGAAGTATTCATCTCTCTAGTTTAAACATGGCTGATTTGTTAAGAGGGAATAACAGGAATTTTAATGCTCAAGTAATATATTATTGGTGGTAGTGAGTTGCATTTTGTTGCCATATGAACATTTAATGCATCACATGACTTTATTAAACACTTCACATCATCAAAATATCTTTTCAGATACAAACTTAGTTAGAGGTGAGACTCAGATGTGGGATTTGACCATAACCAAAATGTTGCTCTCAGAGGATTATAAAAGTGTAAAAGGTTTAAGTTCCTTGTGTTTAATTGTATTGTTTCCATTGGTTAAAGTAAAGGAAACAAGTTGAATACTCTACCATATTGTTATTCTAAGTGCAGGTCAAGAATGATGTTTTGGTGGTACAGGATGAAAGCCACTAAAGTGATGTTTCCTTATGAGAGTGTGTCACAAATCTTAAAGGTAGACTCAACTTCCTTCAGTAAGTGTCAGCCTTGCGGGGAAAAATAAATCTTAAGAGCCCCGTCTTTATCATTATCTCTATATGGCTCAGAGCCTCTTTAATTCTGAAGGGTGAACAGAGCCTAGATGCATTTGAATGAGGAAAAGACGAGATCACAAATCACTGCATTACTGCTGGCAATAAACATCCAGATGTAAAAGAGGATATCAACAAAGTGCTAAAGTTCTCACTATAGCAAGACAACACATGCATTTACACACATAACAGCACTGGATCTTTTCATCCCAACCAAAGAGGCATCCAGAGTTTGGTCTTGTAGATTGATTTTGAACCATGTTCTTGATTTCCTCCGCAAATTCAATTTTTGATCGTTCTGGCTGCTGATAAGTCTTTTTAAAATGGTGTATTCGCGCCATTAGCATATTGTGCTTATAATGGAGCTCAATCTTAGAGCGAGAGAACACAGACACTCCAACTTTCAAAATAAAATTGGTTCACAGCATATTCCAGCTGGAATGACATCAGATAGTCTCCTTTAATACCTTCCTCGGTTCAAGGAGAAACTGATCAATAAAACTTCACGGAAGACAATCCATGAGCCTTTGAGTGCATGTTTAGCTCCCTTGTCCTGTGTTTTAACTTTAAAAACTCCTATATAGTCATGCTTTGGATTTGGCCATGGCTAAACGGGGCTAAAACTATATCTTTTTAATCACAAAAAAACGTAGTTCCTAATAAAAGTTTCCCAATGGACGATGCTTATCTCCATTACACAGACTCATAATCAGCGGGTGAGATGCATCATACAACACAAACCGTCTAGGCTGCTGAACCTCTGACTTTAAATTCAGTGCACATGTTGGTAACGCCGGTATGCACAAAAAGATAAACCTCTTTCCTGCCAAACATATTATCAGTACAGTGTGCCTCCACTTTCCCTGATTATCATACTCATGCAATGCAGAAAGCAAACTGTTGAGAGCTCCAAGTGTTTCTATCCGGTGAGAGCTGCTTATTTTGAGCAATGGCCAACTGGCATCCTGCAAGATAACTAATTCCTCTCCTTATCTATCTAATTGTGCAATGTTGCCATTTGGTTGAAGTAGCGTTGTCACAGTGATCTGGTCTGACCCTTCCAGTCTAAGATTTAACTCTTTACTATTATCAGGGAATCCATTTGACTGAGCTTTACAAGCATTGCTTTAGAGCTTCTTGTCTTGGTTACGACAAATATAGCAGTTCACTAATCTTACAGAGACAAGCTGTGACCGTACAGTGCCTAAACAATAAAAGCTAGACAAGACAAATCGGTCTAAACTTGGCAGCCAAACAGCAACTAAACAATAAGAAAAGATAGCGGATTGAGTTATTCGATGCTATTCAAAAGGTTACATCTATCAATGTTATGCAAACAACAGTTGTAGAAAAAACAAGAAACAGAACAATTTATAATTTCATAAAACTCCTGGAATAAAAACCTCTATGAGTCAAAGTCATGAAAACATGTCCGGGGTCACATTTCACTGCAAAATCAAATCAAACAAATTATTATACCATAAGAAAATAAAGCCAATCAATATCAAGAATGTCTGCATTGTGACATTGTTTTCATGACAATTAAACAAATTCCCATTACTGTAATGCTTCCAGATGTTTTACAGTTGAGTTTATTTCAATAGTGATTCTCTCTCATATCCAACGTTTATATGTTTTTTTTTTTACTTTTTACAAGAAACATCAGCATATACTAAGGTACTAAAAGAAATCACACTATGAAAACATTTTTAAACACTTTACAATTTAAATAATGTAATAATGTAATGGCAAAATCATTTAACATTGCAATGAAATGGCATGTTCTTGTCATATTAACCCACTGTACTGGATTTGCTGTCATTGAACAATATGTTATTAATATAACAGCCAAAAAAATGTTCACTATAACAGTCAAGCCTCACCATCTGAACCTATAAAAAATCTGAAGCCAGTGATTTTGTCACGTGATATTTAAGGCACCAGGAATATATTGAGTTACCTTGGTGCCTCATTCAAAGTCCCAATTAAATAAATAGTCCAGACGAATTATGCAGACAAAACCTATAAACACCTTTTGTTTCAAAGTCACAAGCCATTTTCCAGTCTATGGTGTGTTTATAGCTAGCAATGTTTTCTGCTAATTGAAGCTTTGAGCATGGTAAATGACACAAGGGTGTTAGGTGGTGTGTGAGTGAATATGATGACTGAGCCAGGAGGATGTTCCCAGCGGGTGCGGTGTTTGGCTTCACGATCCAGACGGCCCCCCTGAGATGAATATTTATGCTCCAGCTCACAATTTCAGGGACTAGCAAGAGTCCTTACTATTTACATGTTGAAATCAAACATGACAGCAAACAGTTTTCCTAAGCGCTAGGTGATACCAGAAATACTTTAATTGGTACCCTGCCATGTGATCTGTGAAAACAAGCCACCGTAGACATCTCAAGAGGGGCCTGTTTGTTTTGTCTTGTCGTACCGCGGGGTGCAAGGCCCGGTGTGTTCCCCGGCAGTGTATTACAGTCATCTTTACACAGCTGTGATTGTCTATGGCACGTAGCCAAGCACTCAAAATAAGAGTTTATGATACCAGGTGAATGTCGACTATAAATCGTATTAGCATTAATTATGCACTAAAACTCTTCAGCATAACAGTTCAGCACTTGAAACACTGAATAAATGACATGCATTGCTTGTTAACTCACCCTCCTCCAGCCTAGTATGAGTTCTGAGGGTGTTGTCTGCCTCTTCCTCCTCCTCTCTGAAGTTAAACAGACTGTGGGACTGTTTGTTTGAAGGTGGGCTGGTTGGACTGAACTCAGCTGGAGAGAACAACTGCCACTGATGTTTGCCCTCATGCTCTGTGTTGTGTTCACGTAGGGTCTGCACATGTTCTGCTTCAGGATTTTGGCGCTCAAGGGGTTTTATGTGTTCTGCAAGATGTTGGTTGTGGTCTACAGAAGGTTCTCTGTGGCCCACTGAGGGCCTTTTGTGTTCCTCTTCGAGTTCTGCTTCTGATTTTACGTGTTCTGTTAAAGTTTTGGGAGGGATGGTCACACTTTGCTTAACAGGTCTTGGACTGCTTAAGATATGTTCGTTCTGAATGCCATCAATGCTAGTAGTTTCATTCAAAACAGCTGCTTTTTCCTTACTATATCCTCTTGATATGGTTTCTTCTTGTTTGGAACCATCTGGTTCCACAGTATTGGGGTTAATGTGAAGTGAATGAACTTGACTTTCTAATACGCTGTCCAAAAAGGTCTGCGATGAAGTTGTGGTTTCCCGAAGCAGAGATGTAGTTTGCTCAGGAGCCAACGGAGAGTCAGTAACCATTTCACTGTATGTGGTGTGTTCCTGTGAGGCATCTGTATCCCCATCAGTAGTTTCAGAAGGATATTCAAGCTGTTCATCCTTGTCCTCTTGATTGGAGTCGTCTTTATAAAGACTAAAGCTCTGGATCTCTGAGGTATCTTTATGAGCGGCGAATCCCAATCTGTTTGTAGTTTCCACAGGAAGGATGAATCGTTCCTGGTCTGTTTTATATTTCAGAGGACTGAATAGCTCGTTTTTGTCGTTATGAATGCCGACTCTCATCCTGTCAGTAACGTCCTTATGGAAAGGAAACTGCGGCCTGTCTGTGGTGGACTTACGAATACCAAACATCTCTCTCAGCTCTTGCTTGGCTCCCCTGTGCACACCCTGGCGGGGGGTAAAATTATCTGAACGAGATACAGAGATGATGGATGACTCTGTGGGAGCAGCAAAATCATGCAGAGATGGAGCTAAGGCATCAGTGGGTGAGTAGTCATAGTCTTCTTCATTCTCTTCCTTCTCATCTACTTTTCCCATACGTAGCTTAAAAGGACGATTATTATCGCTGTGTAAGGAAAAGTGTTTGTTAAAGGGACCTCTGGATCCTTGAGGGTTAAAGATGTGTTGTATCGGGTCTTGGTACCGTCTCTCTGATGTGCTGTCCTCAGTTGTTGTGGTTAGCATGGGTTTTGAAGCACGATTTGGGTCGCAGTTTGGAACTGGATAACACATTAGGTCTCCGCCTTCATTTGGGCAGTGGCATACTTGGCAAGGGTCAATTTGGAATGAGTGTCCAGCTTCGTACTTCTGCCCCTCGTGAACGCACCCAACTCGCTCGCACTGGATGCACCCGTCTGATGGTTCAGTCAATACTATGCAGTTGGCCGGAAGCTCAGGGCATGGTATAAAGTGGCAGCTGATCCGTCCACCTCCTTGTGGACAAGAGCATTCAGTACTTCCAAAGTCAACAAAGTACGACTCCCCTTCTGGTACCTTGCCGCTTCTGAAGCCAGCACTGATGCAGTCGTAATACTGATAACCCTCACACATGCAGCCCGTTTGCATGCAGGTAGCACAACACGCTCCGGTGTCCAAAACCTCTTCGATGCAATTGCGCAATTCAGGGCAGCTCACGCCGGTGCAATCCCTTTGACAAAGGCAGCCGGTTATACTTAGCAAAAAGACCAAGTTCAAGAGGCCACGGCCCATTTTGACTTGGTACCTGCTGATAAATGTCTCCAGTACAGTCCAAGCTCTCTAGATCCCAAACAGTCAGCTCTCCTCTTGTGAGCTGCAAGCAGTCAGTGAAACCTTGAGAGAGAGAGAGAGAGGTGCACGTTAGAGAGCACTCTGAAAATTTCCTGTGGAGTTCTTCCAGCCAGCCCAAAGTCAGTGTGTAAAAGCCAACATCTGGCTTCACAGTTGAGCTCACCCTTCTAAGACCATCCCACATTTTAAAATCACAGGGTTGTCCAAGTCTGATCTCATGAGCAAGTTTCCCCTTAATCATGAAACACCAGCATTCAAGCTCATTACCATTACGCGACCACTACACGAACAGTGTATTCAGCGGCATTAAATTTGTAATATTCCATTTGATGGGTCTTAAAAGCCTTACCACTCCATACAATTTCTCTATTATTTTTGATTGCTTTTTCTGATTTGTTTGACATTTATGGGACAACTGTGATTTGCCTCAGTGAGCGCAGGTCTGTAATGAAGGAAGTCATACTGAACTCTCATTTGCAAATAGCAAAGCCAACCGAGAGCACTCAAATTGAGGCATTCGGGGCAGACACAAAGCCATTTTTGTAGTTGATGAGGTGTTTTGTGGGTTAAACATAGAGGGGATTTAAAATAATTCAGCAAAGCTGTGTTTTTCTGTAGTAGCGATGAGTACAGCAGACTACAGCAGTACAAGACTTGTTTCTAGCGCTGTAAGCCATTTGTATTAAATTGCTTTCCATTCAGCAGCATGAGAAACACGTTCTGTTTACTTTGGAAAACCATTGGAGTCCCGAGGCCCTGAACGTTTAGATGTCATGGCAGATGAAAGAAAACTGCTTTAATTGTTTCCAAAAAACACCATTAACCTTAATATCTTAAAGTCTGGGCAAAGTATTTGTCTCTACCACATGCCTACATGCCATTTGCAAGGTCTAGCCTACCTTTGATTTATAAAAACAGGTCTAGTTTTATGACAGAGTTGTCTGCCTGCTTGATGTTCTTTGTTCTGCAGGAAACAAAAAGTAAAATTTGAATGATGTTAATGAATGATCAGTAGAGATGGGAAGCTTCTAAAAAGACAATAATTCACCACTTCAGTAAAAGTGGTCTGCATAATACAGTAGGTAGTTGTTATGGACTCCAAAATTTAGCTCAACCTCATTAAAGTATCTGATTGTTTTAAATATATATATGTATATATTTTTTTTTATTGAGTGATTTGTTCATGAATCAGATTTATCTGTTCTCAAGGTTAACTCACTAAGACGCTTACTCTTTGGAAAGATTATTGAACAACAACATGAATTTAGGCTCTGCTTCTTATACAAGCACCATATGATTTCAAAAATTTGACACACTTTAAATTTTTATGGAGAAGAAACACAGTCATGTTTGGAATTACATGAGGGTGAGCAAAAAAAATATGTTTAGGGTGGACTATGCATTTATCAGTCTATATAGATGAGACCAATTTTTTTTTTTTTTTTTATCAAATGATAGAAAATGTGTATTTTATCATTTTAAATGGTAAGAGGTCAATTTAATTAAAACTTACTATATATAAGATTGCATTTGCATGTGCCTCACACAGTTTGCAGATGCCTCTTTATAAAAAAAAAATACTATGATACAGTTTCCGTCAAAAAAAGGGATGAAGAAGAGTTCACTAGAAAACACTGTCATGAAAATAAATGAAATATGACGATTCTAAATAAGCTATTATTCTTTTACAGTAGTATGAATAAAACAATAACGCACATTTTGGCGAAATCCGCGATAACCATGGTAAATTATGATAAGTGCTGTCAGAGAACGGGCTAACATGAGACACCTCAAGCGCGCGCTCCAGTACCAGAAGTAGCAGCACCTCTGTTTTACTTTAAGTTTTTTTTTTTTCCGCACAAAGGTAAAACCAACTGAATAATCAAAACAATTTACACACAATGTTGTCGGTCGTCTAACCTTACAAGTCTGCCACTGCAACATTAAACTTGTTTTGCAGCGCGTAGACTTCTTATAAAACATGTGAGCACCGCTCTTTTGCAGACGTTACAAGATAAGAAGCGTTAAAAAGTGAGGGTTTACCTCGCTGGAGTCATGCTCTTCCGTGCCTCCATAGGTTAGAAGTTGCAGCCAACTAACTTGCCTTATCTACACAGTGCAGCTCAGAGAGCGCTGAGAAGTGTAAAGGGGAGGGACAAAGTTGGAGACCTCTATACGTACGGTACCTACAGTACTTTCTGAAGCAGCCCATTCATTTAGCCATAAGTCCATTAACAATCAATCCGTTGACAGTAGGCTATTATGTAAAAGTTAACATGTTATTTACTGAATATTACTTAAAATTGCAATGACAATATACATGCATTTAGAATTTAATGTCCCTCCTAGCAAAAAGGCATTTTGCATTGCTTCAAATATTTTATTATAGCAATGCACAATAAATTGACGTAGTCATGAATATACATTAATATACTTACATGATGGAGTACCAAACTGCAATAAATAAATACAAAAATAAAAATTATGATGATGGGTTGTTATTATTATATGAACAAACTCAATGCATGTGTACAGTAATAAACCATATAAAATACCCCTTGGCTTTTTATTCTTAATGTTATTAACAAGTTTTTTTTGTATTTCCAAGTAGGCTAAATACAGTAGCAGCAGCCTTAGCATTACTCTTTAATACAGGTCTGTAAAGCTCAGCTGGATGTCTCAAACACTTGTGTGAAATTCTTTACATCACAAACAAACCAAACTCAAGAGAGTTCCTCACTACATATAGGAGTTGGTTTTGTTTGCCTTGTTAAATTGTTGTTTTCACTTCAAAGCCAAGGCTGCTTTGGTCTTTTGGAAAGCGACACCATGACGAGTTTGTCTTCTGTCCAAGATGTTGTTTTAAGGGACCTTACATGTACTTCTATAGGAGCAGCAGTCTTATGCCTCCATTGGCCCTCAAGTTTATCAGTCTTTCCTGATATCTTGATTCATTTGCATTTAAAACACACATGTGCATGTTGTCATGCATTATTCCCTCACCATGCGCATCCTACTTCCTCCAGTTTGTTTGATCAGAGGTGAGCAGCAAAACTTTTAATGAGCTTTCACGCTCTCAGCAAGTTGCAGCAACAAAGCGAGCTGAAGTCCTTCATTATCAACGAGAGTTGGGATTTCCAATGATATGAGTGACAGTAATGCAACATAGTTAAGGAGATCTTATGCAAATGAGCTGTGATGCAGTGAGAAAACAGCCAATGAATGTGCAGACCACCTGAAACACTTATGAAGAAGCCACCAACACAAATCTGGCAACCTGTGAGGATTTATTATACCAGTATACGCCCATTAGACGTCACCTTGTTGGGTCACTCAACTGGCTTCAGATGTATTGTTGTGTTTCACTAATATGAAACCTGTCCAAAACAATCAAAAAGCATGACATCATCAAATGAACAATGTGGAATTATTCACATCGATTAAAAATTCCTCAGGAGAGCTTTTGTGATATGTGAGTCTCAACAAAGTCTTCTAAGAAATCCAACAATATTCTAATCTGATTCTCAGCTTTGCCATGAAATTCAGACAGGAAGAAGAGACTGTTCCAAGAAAATACAGTACATATTTCCGAGTGCACAATGACGTATGGAAACATTTGATATCATGGAAACTGTATACAAACGTAATGTCCTGACTATTTCAAGATATCCAGAAGCCGTTTCAATGAGATCATTTAACACAAGGTGAATGTTATGTTTCTATAGGGAAAAACCTGCGTAAATTTCATTTCAAAATTATGGATTTACATGCAAACAAAAAAAAAACTAAATTGAATAGGAAATAATTTAAATAATTTAAAATTAACTGAGTTAGTTTAATTGGTAGCCGATGAGGCTAGGGGTACATAATGCATAGGAAGTCTGGGAAACACGTTTTTTAAATCACTATTTCCACCATCGAGGCCAAGCAAAGCATTTCCTTCAACATTTTACTCAAACAGCCATGTCTTTTATCTGGAGGGTATCATAAATTTGTCACTTTGTAGGAATTTCAGTGGTGGAATTTTTGTCTTTGAATAGATCTAAATGATGTTGTTCAGGCATTGACCTGAATCAGGATTCTGACCCAGGGCTTCGATGGGGCCCCTCTAATGACCAGGCTTTAGGAGAGCAGTGCAGGCTTGTCTGCTGCAAAGATAAATGAGTTTTTCTCTGATCCTTGTAATTGATACTTCTCTTTCCAGGTCTACACTCCTCCAGGAGGCGGATGAGACAGTGAAATCAGCACACTTTCAAATGCATTTAGATGCCCTGTTTTGATTTGCTCAACTGGAGCAAAAAAGGTCCACCGTTAAATGCGCATTAACGCAGGATTAATTCTTGAAGCAAATGTGCTGAAATGCAAAGCTGTAATGAACATCTACAAAGCCTATGTGTGCCAGTTAATTCCGGGCATTCAGTGCAATGACATTTACCAAGAAATTGTGCAAGTTTGTTTTGTTGGCAAATACCACATAATTTAGAATTGTTTTAGAAAATGGTCAAAGAAGGCCTATTGAGATGATCGGGGATTCTGACTTGGGCAACAATCAAAAAGGTTTTTGCGGGGCCTGACCGTGTTTGACAGCCGTGCTTACAGTCATACTAGTGAGATTTGTGCATTCCCTGTTTCATCTCAAGAAGGAATTTATCAGATACAGTTTCCCAAAGTCAACAAGAAGCAATAGCACAGCCCCGGAGGGGGGGTTGTAAAGGATTTATATAAATACAATACATACCGCACAGGCATACCTGGAAAATGGAGAGCGTCTGTAAATCTGAGGCACATGGCACTTTCATTAGAAGTTGGTCTAGAAGATGTATCTGAATCTTGCTTTCTCCTTGAGTTTTTACAAAAAATGTAAATACCTTTCACCAATGCAAACTGCTCAAAATATGATGGGTCATTTCCATGTGCATAAAAGCCAATGGTTTAGCATGGAGGAGAGCATCTGGGACTCCTATTAGAACTGCTGTAAACATCAAATGCTGCGCCTGGATTAATCCACTTACGCAATATTCTACAGATCATTAAACTCTGGGAGAGAAGAGAACAGATAAAATAGTGTTTTCAAATCAATTTTGCAGCCGCTGTGATAGAAATCAATTTCTCCATTTTTATAATAACAGTTAAAATGAGGTCCAGCTCTCTGCTATCATGGGTCTGATACTGTGTTAAGAAAAATGCATTGGTGTTACTTTCAATTTATTGATTATGAAATCTAGTCTACAAAGGCATGGGTTATCTGTATTTCCCACATGCTTTTTTAACAGTGGTGTTCTCACGCTGCTGAATCTTGCGAATATGAGTTTGCTGACTATATTTAAAGTGATGCAAAAAACATAAATACTTATATAAATATAATAAGCTACTGTATCTCCTTCATTCAACAACAAATGAGACCGTTCTTTAGGAACCAGAAACATACACTGTATATACAGTAGTCCAACTCTCCAACCAATGAATCTGAGTTTATTTATAGTGAATCAAAAAAGTACAGCGTGTTGTTTGATTCAATGATAAATTACTGTATTACGTAAGTTGACTCATAATTTTGGCCAAAGTGGACTTAATAAATGATCATAGAATCAAACTACACTAGTCAAGCTGTACATTTTTTGATTCACTATATAAACAATCTCTGGATCAGCTTTTGACACACAGACTAAAATGAAAGCTGTCATTTTTCTTTAAGATGTCTGTCAAAACGAAGCAAATTTTGCTGTTTTAGTAGCATTTGCACGTTGCTGGAATACATTTTTCTATTTTTCATTACAGCGATTCACACGCTTTCACTGCAAATTGCTAGCATAAAATGAATGAAAGCGTACAGAAAATAAACTTAAGAGAGTGTATTTGCAAGGTTCCTCTTTTGCTTCATGAAAATGTGTATTTAAGTTGCATGCACCTAAACAAGATCATTAAACTCTCTGTAGAACCTCTCTGCATTTTTAATATAATAAGCACATTATATAAGCAGTGGATAAAGGTGACCTTGATGAATTCTTTATGTATAATCCCTGTACTCAATGCGCTTCTGTTGCCTCCCTTAAAAATCTGATCTCTTATTGACCCCTGTATGTCACCCAAAGGTCCCATAATACAGAGGGACCACCCAGTGCAGTGATGAGCACATTGGCATGGCCTAACAATAAATGGGTTATCTATGTGATGCAGTGGTGTTAAAGGGCTTGTAAATTGTGGGAAAAACCAAGAAAGCCCAGAGATGGAAAGGGAGGGAGAAAGGAAGTGGGTGTAGCAGGAGGTTCTGCAATCTTCATCAGCGCCGGCCTCCATTTGTATAGACTACTGTGTTTTGGAGTGCTTCTCTTAGCAATGTGACAGGTAACCATGATCCTGACAAAAGCAACCGAACAGCAGAGGGGAAGGGTAAAAATAACATAAAAACATATCCTGTGTTTAAAAAGCACACGTTGACAGGAACCTGTCCGATAACCATAACATTTCCCCCCCCACTCTGTTAATGCACATGCTTTGCCGATTATAACTGTGGAAGATATTCCATAGGCCCTGGTGACATCCTGTGAAACCACACATTAGAGAGTGTGGAAAATGTGGAAAGTTCCCATTTCATGAAATATTTGAACACAAACTCAATAGCACTGCAATCCGGGTGTATGTCACTTGCATTTACCTTAAGGAAAATACTGGCTAATGTTTATTGCCTATTACATTTTTTTCTCATTAGTACAGTTGAGAGATTCGAACACAATACCGCAAAATTGATTAGCTTCATACATAAGCATAGCACATGACTAATCAGCAGAAAGTGATTAACCTACTTCTGAGGATGTTTGAAGCCAGTTTCTTGTTCCAGCTAGGCATCTGTCAACACAGTGGTGGGGAAGACCTGGGTGGGCAGCGCAGCTTGACAAAACACGATGAAAGAGGGAGAAAGAGACCTAAAAAAGAAAGAAGGAAAAATGTAGAACACTCATCTGTCTTGCCTACACTGGTCTGCAGAGTTGAGTGTACAGTATGTTCATGAGGTCGAGTGGACTCCAGCCAGACCTCTGATCTTCTCACTTCTATTTGCCAATTATGATGATTTGAACAAATGAGCTAATTAGCATTGGATGTCTTTCAGAAAACATGGGACAAAAATCTGTAAAATCAGACTTTTCTGTACTGTACACACAGCCATGCAATGAAATCATTCTCAAGTTTCAGCGTCAGTATTTTTAAATTCATACTTTTATTTACAGTAGGTGCATTAAAAAGTGACAGTAAAATCTTTTAATAATTCAGCTTTGCAATCACAGAAATTAGTTACATTTTTAAATATATTAAAATCCAGAATATATTTTGTAATATTAATGTTTACTGTATTTTTGATCAAATAAATGCAGCCTTGGTAAGCATTAGGTTGTTTTTTTGTTGTTGTTGTTTTTTTTATTTTAGTTACCTTGTGATGCGCTGTATGAAAACAACATGTTCAATAAAGATAAAAACATTTAGCTATTAGCAGATGTGCTTTGTGGCTTGAGGAGGTCTAAATTTACCATTTATCTCAGTGGCAAAAGCCTTTGGATTTGGAAAAGGTCATTTAAAATCTGCCTGAATTTTTTGAATGCATGTTTAGATCAGAAGACATTGCTAATATTGGTTGTCTGTGGATTTTTTTACATTTTTTTTTTTATCTCAGATCCCAGGAGTAGTTACAGCATCTACTCACAGGTGTTAAGGGGCCAAACCTTGAGCACTTAATATTAGCCAAAAATTTAGGCTGTGCCTTTTGTCAAAAGCAGTGCAGCTGAAAGTCATTGAGGCTGCCTCAGTTCAGAAAATAACCATTGCATTTAAAATAAGAAAGAAATTACAGTCATTTGGAGAATTACAGTTAATTTAATAATAATTACTTTTCTGAAATCATGCATCCTTGATGTCACACACTGCACAACCAAAATGATGAATTATGCATAACATGACCCATGCATTAAGATTCTAATTTGACCCTAATTTTGATTTCATGTAAGAGTGTAGAAACTCATCTGTATATAATTATGTAAGGTAAGATTAGTTAGGTAACATATCCAACTCGCCACTGGAACTACATGTTCTACTCTGCTTTGTTAATGGCATTACAAGCTGAGGGTCAGAATCTCAGGAGAGATGTTTCAAAAAGCTTCTGATGTTTCTTCTGTAAGCGCAGTGACTACTACACTTGAGTGCACAAAATGTGTTTCATGGTCTTGACGTCTTTATAAGAACGTTCCCGCTAACATTGACCTGAAGTGACAAGAATGTGCTTGAAATATAAAATGTAAACACTGTTGCCTCCAGCCGGTTTGAGGCGAAATACTGCAACAAGTAAGAGTTTCTTATTTTATCTGATAAAGAAACTACTTTACCTTTGTTTTGAACTTTAGGGCAGGGGTATGTTTTTTTCCCAACTCACGCACTAAAGACAAACGAGGTTGAATAATTAAGTGACAAAAAGCAGCTATACACTGATCTAAGGTATCGATATGATCAGATTCTGAAACAATTTAGCAAATCTTGATGTTGGTTGCATTTAGGCTGAGATGACAGCTCATTAATTTCTACCTGATGAAATCACCTTATCGCTGCAGCTTCCGTAATGTGAGTATCAATGAAACACTTTCTTTCCATATGTCGCAATGACAGCCAGAGGTGATTTGAGACTCAAAATTAAAACAAGTGCAGTTTTTAACACTAGCAAGCCACAGAAGGATCATCAAGCTAAAGGCCTGAGGCAAATGTCATGTCTTGCGCTCATGTTTTGACTAACGCCTGTGGAGAGATTCCACTTGTGCTTGTGAGGGATGGTTCGTTGAGTAGGAACATTGTGGCCCCTACTTAATCAACTCCTGATTTCATGAAATATTCATGTTTTACCTGTGGGCTCTCAGCATGTGAATTGTTTTGCTTTGGATATATGCGTGTCTGAATGCAGTATGAGATGCAGATAGCATGTATAAATCATTCAGGACTTGAAATCAGCATCTCTTGTGCTTTAGAGCACGAAGGCAATGATTTCGGATGGCATGTTGGAATGTCTGTTGACCCTGAATCAACGCAGTGCCATAAAAGTTATATTGCATGTTATAAGATGTATTTGTAGTCTAAAAACTGTTGTGCTGGCTTATTAGCTACTGCTAATCTGATCTTATTTTGTTTATTAGTGCTGTGATATAGAGTCATGACATGAATAAAACCCTAGTATTAAAGGAGTAGGAGAAACTTTAAATAAACAAACAGCTTTAAAGGGTACCTATTATATCCCATTTGAGAGCCTGAGGACGTGTCTGTGATGTTTCAGCTTAAAACACCCCACAGATCATTTATTATATCATTTTGAAAATGACTATTTTGAGGGGAAGCATGTCTCTTTAAATGCAAATTAACTTCCGCTCCCCGCCTCCTTTTTCAGAATAGGGCTGTGCCTTTACTGTTCTTACCTCAGACATTCTGCTACAAAACATCTGTTTGGTTTTGATTATTATCTATATCGCACTGAAATCATGCATTTTAAATGATATTAGTTTAAACTTCTGATATAAAGTTTTCTGAGTGCACTAATCCAAAACAGAAAGCAGCTGTCACATGGCATGTGAGAGCTAAACAGTGCAAACTTTCATGTCTTATAGCGCTTAAACTGGCAAGTTCACTGAAGAAGGTTAAAGAAACACATACGTACAAGCTACACAACAGTATATGTTTTTCAGTTATGTCTGTGAAGGTACATGGCTGGGAAAGAAATCACATATTAGATTGGTATATTAAGTGACAACAACATATGCAGTAACTTTATCTATACAGCTGTCTATGCTGATAATATGACCCAAACAATAAAATAAAAACAGATAAGCACTCACTGCTCTTGAATGGATAATTTAGCTCTAGGCTGATTTGAAACTAGCCTGGGCCCGCCCACACTTCCTGTGACGTTACATTCTATTTCGCGAGCAAAGTTGGTCTGGCAAAGCTGCCGTTTTAGAGCATTTCCGTTCCCAAAAAAGTCAGAACCAATGACAAACGAGCTCCGAGACGACATTTTCCTACTGCTTTAATGAAGCTAGCTACAATTGGTTACGGTGGCTTCAGGTTCCGTTGCTACGCATACGTCACCGGAATGAGTGGTCTGATTGGTTGTAGATTCGTCCAGTAGTATACAGAGGCATTTGATGGACGCAGGTTAAGCCCACCTCCTAAGAAGGCGGGTAGTAAGGTACCTTGGCCAGACTAAGCTCCTATGAGCTTTAAAGTCGCGGAAGCCAGGCTAAATTTAACTGCTTTTTTAAGAGATAAACGTATTGGGTCGTGTGTTGCAAATGGCTTATAATACAATACTTTATGGTTTATAGTGACTAAAAAAAAAAAAAAGGGTTGAGGTGGATTTTTATTATTATTGAGTGATTATGTACACACATTGATGTTTGTCAAGTGAATTTTGCATAGGTACCCTTTAAAGAGAATAAAGGCCCGTTCACACCAAGCAGGATAACGATAAAGATATAGCTCTAAAAATCATTTTGAATATTAAACAATAGCAGCGTCCACACCACAATGATAAAGGACAGAGAAACAATATCGTTGGAATCTTTTTCAGAATGATTCATTCAAGCTGATAAACAGTAAAAGACATTAACAACCAATCAGAATCAATCCTGCTATCACACGTGTGTGAATTTAAAGCTGCAGACGCGCTTGAGCTTATAATAAACAGATAAGATAGTTTGCTGGTGTGGTCGCAAATATAGTTATTGTTATCTTTACAATTATTGTCTTAACAATTAAAATCTCCAAATAACTTCAGAGCTAGTGATGCATGCATAACATACTGAATTCTATTCGATTTGAAAAATAAAAGTACATGCTTGCTTCCAGATATGTTTTTTTGTAGTTAAACTTTATAAAGCACCTATTTGATTACCTTTTCTCACTCTTCTCTCTTTGACAACAGCTGCTTTCATCTCTTACAGCGATGCATTATCTGCTGTGATGCTTCATCTATAGGCCACTCACTCTGCACTGAGGTAATTCTCTTTCCAGCTGCTATCTCACGCATGGATACTTTCAGTCTAAACTGTGAGTGAAAAGATCCATGTGCAAAAAGTTCCTTCCATTTCCCCAAATCTGCTGTGAGTGGTATAGCTTAAAAGGTATGGTTCAGAAAGACCTTTAAATGTCATGCTGATTTATTTCCATTAAAAAAAAAAGTTCAAGGTTTCTCTTCTATAGCTGTGCTGTTTTAGCCATATTGTACCGACTACATAATCATTCCGATCGAAGGAAGCATCTGCTAAACAACAAAGAGCATAACAGGAGAACTTTCCAAATAGTTTCAAATGTCAGTAAAAGTCAAACACAGAGGTCAGTGTCTCCTCCCTCATGACATATTATCTACTATTGGCATCATAACAGACATAAACATATTTAATAATACAGTCAGCATTCCAACCTACACATCCTCACTTCGGTGTGACATTTTAATATTGCCATAACTACACTCAAAAGCATCCCATTTCCCATGCAGGGCAACACACTGAAACTACTACATAGTTAAAAAAAGGTATTTGTGATCGAAATCACATATAAAGGCCCCAGGAAAAGCTTAGGATCAGTATTCATCTAAAACACAGAAGGGAAGTTATGTTTGCTAAGAAAGGAACAAGCAGATCTCTGGCCATATGGGCAGCAGAGGGAGCAAACATAGCTTGAGGCTGTTGCTCTGCCTTGCTTTTTTCATTCTCCCCCATTGTAATGCTGACACTCCACTGGAACTTGGGTTTTGTGTTAGGGCAGGTTTTAAGCATTTTAGATGGCAAACCATTAAGGTTTCTTGTTTGCTTCAGAGAAAAAAATGGAAATTAAATCAAGGAGTTGGATGAGCTTCAGAAAGCTCAGAGCTGTAGACATGAATCATTTAATTGTGTGCCAAGACAGTGCACTGTAGGTAATCACACTGTAGGTTTACCAAATCTGACTCCAGTACTTTATTAGGGTTTATTTGCTGCAATGATGTCAACCAGTTTGCAGATTAGGGGGCTGGAATTGATTTCTAAGGGCTTTTTTTTAATGTGTGTGTCACACACGTCATCCATATACACTACCTTTCCATATGTATGTAAAAAACATAACAAACCCAAAAAGTATTGTCGGTGTCACGTGATGCTGATGCTCTAGAAACACTTATTATGTTCATAAAAGGCATAAACATATTAATGAGAATCACAATTGTGCTGCTTAATGTTTTTGTGGAAACTGATATTTTTATGAAGGATTTTCTGATAAAAACTAAGTAAATGTATTTACATTTGATTAATGCATCATTGTGGAATAAAGGACACATTACAATTTACTGACCCCAAACTTTTGAAAAGTGGTGTATGTCAAACATTTGAGTTGAATCCGTTCATGCAAACAGACATTATGGTTGCTTTTTCTCAAAACATAAGGCACTTTGTACACCCCCATCTGAAACATTTGGGACATTTTTGTCACTTTCAGTGGCATTTTTGTCCCCAAGCCCTGGTAATTTCTGACCTTAAATCTGTTATCAGGCCTGCCACTAGGAGGCTAATGGTTGACTCCATTAATGTGATACTGCGAATTTGCCTTTGGGCCAAAATCTCCTCATAAAAATTTTCCATTTGACGTGAGCAGACAAACTGGAGTCTAAATATAGAACATATCAAATGTAGGATGTGCGTCATTTTTAATTTATGAGGCTTTTTCCGTCACCAAAATGATCTGCACAAATTACTCTCTTTTACTCAGCCTCATGTCATTCCAAAGCTGTATTCTCTCCTCTGCAAAAACAAACAGTTAAAGCTGATACAGTACATATTTTTAAAACACTTTATTGTAAATGTGAAATTCAAGCAACCGCATCAGACTGTAAATTTAACAGGATGTTTTGTACAGTTAGAGGGCAGATTTGTCCCCCTAACATGACTCTCTTGCTCTGAGTCCAGGGCAGAAGGCCAGTCATCATTAGACTATCAAATCTGTGGAAAACCCTTTATTATTCTTGATCTCATTTCAGCCTCGTTCACAAGATAGATTTTACATTTAGCTGAAGCACTTTGCTCACATTAAATTCACTTTAAACAACCCATGACCTGGAATAGTCTTTTATTCAAAGGCACTGAAGGGCAATTTGATATGATCTCATTAAAACCCCTAGAAATATCCAGCATCTGTGTAAGGCAATCAAACTGTTTTGGAGACATTTTCGGTGTTTAACTATTAACTGTTATGAATGTCTTGATGAAAAATATGTCGGACTCCCATCTGGACACTGAAGGTGTCTGTTTTTCTCTCTCGCCTTCATTAGATGGGAGAACTATCTGTTCGCTGCGCCTGTTTTTGCCAGATATTGTGCGAGTGGGAGCTGTGCGTGTCTGGAGGGATTATCATCCTCTGTATTTTCAGTTAATAAAAACAGCTTTACATGCTCTCGCAACTGTGTGCGCACAAAACAAGTTATAATTTAAGGGTTGCAGGTAAACATATTTTTCATTTTGATTACTCTACAACAATGTACTGCTTTCCTACCAGTAGGTTTTATGAGAAAGCAATGGAAATTTGAAGCTTGTTATAATTTCCGGTGTACATACTTTTAACAGGTTGAACGGAGTCATCAATCAGAGAAACAATGAAAAACATTTTTATGTAGTTATATCCCCGTTTTTACACATGGAAGCCCATTTTGTGTGTGTATGTGTGCATATTTAATTTAATTAATTAGATGATACATGTTTAATTAATCAAGTTAATTGCATTATGAAAATGAACATGATTCGAAGACACTTTTGTGGCAGATGACTAAAGCATTATTACATATTACAAAACGTGGCTTTAGAAAATCAATGTATTACATCAATGAACATAAGCTTACTACAGTCCACATTTAAATGTATAGTTCACCCGAAAATGTGGGCTATTGTGATGCTTTTACCAATACCTCAATTAATAGATGTTTCAGTGGCAGCTGACAGGTGGAAGTCTTAATGAATTAATCTTAATAAATCTATCATTCTGACGGCACCCATTCACTGCGCAGCGTCCATTGGTGGGCAAGTGATGCAAGGCTAAATTTCTCCAAAAATGTTCTGAAGAATAAACTCTTCTACATTTTATAGATGGCTATATAGATACACAAAAATTTACGGTAAAAAACTGGCAGCTGTGGTTGCCGGAATCAGTGTTGCCAACTATTTCCAATGAAAAGTAGCTAAAGCCTGCCTGAAAAGTAGCTAAATGTTGCCAGATGACATCACACACTAATTTGCGTATCAGTGATGTCATCACGTACCTTACAAGCGTAAGCCCGTCATGTCGCATATCACTTGAACGTGATATGTGTGTGTTGAAAATTGCTAAAAGTAGCCAAATGAATGTTAAAAATGGCTACATTTGTTGCTAGGTGCTTTTTGGAAAAAAAAAAAGTTGCTAGGGTAGTATGAGAAGTTGCTAAATCTAGCAACAAAATTGCTAAGTTGGCAACACTGGAATTTGACCGTAAAAATTACAGTAATAACATTTTAAGTATTACAGGTTTAAGGTAAATTTACAGTTAAATACCATCATTGTATTAAGTACTGAAATATGTTTTGTATCTTTGAGACATACTGATAATCACCAAAGGCAGGTGGTAATGAGGAAGTCACATGATGAACCAAAGCACAACACAGGTAGCAATTAAATATGAACGTACTGTAAATACATGTAGAAGGTGCTCAGTGCCATTCACACAAGCACTAAACACCATCATGGTGAGGCTCATTAAACTGAAATATGCAATTAACATTAATTTAACAACATTACATGTAACATACAACCCTAATAAACATAACTGATAAAAACTAAAGTTATTCTGAAGAGAAAACATCCAATTCAAACAAAAATTGAAATGCAATGCAAGGATTTCTGGGAATGTCAGTTTACAGTTTTTCCCTGTAAATTTTACAGGAAATAACCATTTAACACATTTTTACCATAGAATATTCAGATTTTTACAGTTAAAATCACGGGTGAATACATTTTTAGGAAATTACAATTTTTTGGCTGAAATATTTCTTCAAAGATGGCATTCCAGTCAAGAAGTGTCTATTAAAGGTGCCATAAAATGCATTGAGAGAATATTTTAAATTGTTCTCTGATATGTACATAGAAGGTATGTAGCTTAGGTAAGG